>OZ019964.1:4349443-4512469 GCA_963970385.1 Theonella swinhoei
ATCGTATTAAATCAAGTGAGCTATTCCACCAATATGCATAGTTTTACAGACCACTGATTCAAATATGAAAATATCCTTACTTGGCATTGGTGATGCTCTCCACCCACTCCTCTCTCTCCTTCTCTGTGCGAGCACAGAAGTAATATTGCTTTGCAGCCAGATTATCAGAGTATATGCTAAAACCACCCTGTATAAAGAGACAGTCAAATCATTGGCTTTATTAACTAACAATGTAGGTTGATATTACCTCTCTTTGTCCTGCAATGGAGCTCACAGCTTTGCACAGTGTCCCCTCAAGGAAGACGACTCCTAGAGGACGAGTGCAGGACTCGCTCTCGAAGTAGAAGAAGAAGGTTTGATAGACGCAGCACCATCGCTGTTGCACCTTCTTCTGTTTGGGGTCGGCTTTCAGGAGGTAGCCTCGCTTGCACCCCAGACCGCGTGCCTTGATAGCCAGGTCCTGCAAGTGCTGCTCGTCGAATTTCACCGTCTGGGTAATTGTCGGCATTGCAGCGCGTCTCCAAGGTAGAGATCTTCCAAATATCTGCAGCCTTCAAAACAGCAAGAGTCGCTCAAGCAATTCACTCCTTAGCCAAATCTAACGTCAATTTTATTGCCGGTGTATACATGTATATGCGTCCGCCAACGCGTTTCACTTGTACCTACAAATGCGGAAGAGGTTGATTATCTCAACCGAGACACCAACTCAGTATCGCACAGCAACGGAAACACGTAGTGTTAAGTGCTTCGTTACGTATACTTCTGGTTCTCTGCCCCCTTATGATATAACTGTGATCTCAACTGACTTGATAATATGGCAAGGAGACCTGTAGTACTGTACATTAATGATATCTTCATGGAGTTGAAATACACCGATACAAGGCTCTAGAGCATACAAAGACACACACAAATGTGGAGTTGACTGTATATGAATTGCCTATATCTAACGCTTGTGCCTCTGGGATTTCATATAGTGGAGGATAGTTCGGTAGCAGAAGTCATATTGCTCGTCAGTCTGAATGGCGTAGGCTCTCTGTAGTCGAAGGTTCCTCACAGCTGCCTCTACGTTAACACGGCCCTTTTCTCGAAACTCATCGATACAGTTATTGATAACGCAGAAGGCGCCACTGCGGCCAACACCAGCACTACAGTGTACGACAACCTTCTGGTCAGTAACACCTCTTGGAGTCTTTGTCTGAGCATCTCTGACGGCGAAGATCAGGTCAAGTACAGCCTGTCCACTGGTTGGGACACCATAGTCTGGCCAGGCCAGAAACTGAAAGTGCTGGATAATTCTTTCTTTACCCTGTGGCAGAGAGAGAGAGGGGAGGAAGGGATGTGAAAGGGAAAGCTGTAAACCAAACTTCCCTTACTCATTTTCATTGTGACATTATTTTACATGGCTTTAATCATCCATGAGATGCTTAGAAAGAAAGGCAAGGCAACACCACCACCACTCGCCCAAGGCAGTTATTTTTCAAAGGGTGGGACTCAAACCCATGACCGTTCACTTTCTAGGCAATGCTCTTACCAACTGAGCAGCTCAGCTGGCTGGGCTCGAATCACATATACAATACAAAGCAACCAAAGCACCTCAACCAAAGCATGTACATACATTGGCACAACATGCTAGTGGGTGTGGCTTACTCCACATGTGATCTTCATGGTCCTGAGCTCATGTCCCTCGCACTGCTGTACCTTGGTGACCGTCACTGCCACCTTCTCATACTGTACGATCCCCTCGTCGGGCCAGTATTGGAAACACTTATGCCGTCCCATCTCCACACACTTGGTTGTCATGACAACCACATGTACATGCTGTTCCCACACCATCCGCCAAAAGTCGACGAGCGTCTTCTTAATAGGTCCTAGTCAAAGACAAGAGTGGTAACTTCATGTCAGAGCAATGGGTGTGGTCAACACAGTCATAAAGCAGTCTTGTGCGTGTTTCAAAACAATACAATTGGTCTGGCAAGCAACAGCCTAATACCGGCCCCACACAGAGCGGAGTAGCCCCACACAGAGCGGAGTAGCCCCACACAGAGCGGAGTAGCCCCACACGGAGCAGAGTAGGCCCACACAGAGCAGAGTAGCCTTACCTTGAGTGAGGATGAAAGCCTTTGGCTTCTTGTACGATGACACATAGTTAGCGTGTATGTAGTCAGATCCCTGAGGAACGAGATGGTGTAATGATAAGGATTCTTACATGAGAATTACGGATATGAAAGCATAAATAAGTTAAAACAAACTCCAGTTAATTGAGCAAGTCAACATTGGGCTTCCTATTGATACGGACATGGTAGGCACTATTGAAGGTTGTCATGTGAGGTCATGTGACATGTAGTGATGTCATGTGACATGTGTGATGTGGATGTACCTCAATTCCTGGGATTGATTCGAGGATGACTCGAGAGTTGTCGTAACACACAACATCTTTGTATCGGTTTTTGGGAATGTTGCACGTCAGTCTGAGGAGAGAGAGGGAGAGAGGGGGGGAGAGAGGGGGAGAGAGGGGGAGAGAGGGGGAAAGAGAGGGGATGAGTGAGGGAAAACAAGCAATAGAAGCCGTAAGGAATGCAATGCTAGTGTGTATGTCCTTTGATAAACAAACAAACAGGTCAAGGGAAGGAGCGAGGTTGTCAACAAAGGAAGCCTGCTGAATTAGGGGGAGACCAGTCTCCACAGAGCTGACTACAGTCACAATACATTGTACCTGCCACTACCTACCACCCTCTCACTCTGGCTACACACACACTACACTACACCTACATGTGCAGGTAAACACCACTGTATCGTAACAGAAGATTTACAGTTGAGGATGTTCGTGTACTAGAATACAGGAGACAGGGAATGTCATTTAGTGTCTGAAGGGCCCACATGTCTATTAACTAGTCTCAGTTCTAATGACAGTCCTGACCATACAGTGCTCATGAGCATGCAAGAAGGCCTGGAAACGAGGCTAACAGTGCTCATGGCTACATGATCAGTCAGTGGTATTCTTAAAGGCCAGTATCTGTCTTACTTGCATGCAGTGTAAGGGTGAGCCAGAGGTTCGTTCTTGATGCGAAGGTATTCAACAGACATTCCCTTCTTCCCCTTCTGCTGCAGGTGTTTCTCCATCTCTTCGGCTGACATGTACTGGTTGCCTTTATCAGAGCCAAAGTTTTCGTAAATGACTTCCTCTGGAGCAGGCGATTCGTCTCCGCTGAAGTCCTCAACTTCCTCGTCGCTATCTGAGAGGTAGGGCATCGGACCCGACTCAGTCAGGATGGTGATGTTCTCATACTGATGCCGCGTTCTGGGGGCCCGTTTTTTGCCAGATGCCACGCCCCCTTTCTCCTTGGTCTCCTTACCCCTCTTGCCTCCCCCTCTATTGGGCTGTCCCGATGCCATTTTAGGTGATTCTGGAGACCGGGAATTAGACCTGGTATAGTGAATAGCCACATTCTCATAGTCCATCGTGTGGTCACGAGGGCCTCTCTTCACTTCCTTGGCTCCATCTCTCCTCCTAGGCTCTGGAGGACTGGTCTTGGTGTCTTTGGCCTTGGAATGCTTAGATTTGACGGGAGACGAGGGACCGAGGTCCACGTTCTCATAGTCACTCAAGAGAGATGATTGCTTTATTGGGCCTGTGGGTTGCTTGTCTCTCTCTCTCCGCTCTCTCTGCAGTCTGTCTTCCTCACGTCTCAGGCGCCGCATCTCTTCTTCTCTCTTTTTCCTCTGTTCATCCTCTCTCTTTTTCTTCTGTTCATCTTCTTTCTCCTTCTCTCTCTCCTTCTCCCCTCCTCTCTCCCGCTCACCCTCCCCGCGGCCCTTCCCACGATCTTCTCCAATCTGTACAGACACGAGCGGTCGTGTCCCACGTCCAGCTCTCACATATCTCCGAGATTCAGACTCATCCACATCACTCTTACTGTGGACTCTACCGCGAGCACCTGCTTCTGAGCCAGCCTTACCCTGCTTCTCGAAATTCTGTATTCTCGTGGCCATGTTGCCCGATCTCCCAGCAGAGGATTGTGGTTGAGTCGAGAGGGACTCGTCAGCTGTGGCACCCGACCCTCTGGCCGCAGCACTGGTTGCATCATCAGAGCTGTGGGAGGAGCCATTGGGTGTGGCCTTCCGGCCAATGAGCTGAAGTGGGTTGAATTTCGACCAGGGCGCCGCTTTCAGGTCTGGCTTTGATTTTGAGACTTGTGGTTTTAACCCTCCAGCAGCTGGTGGCGGAGACGATGCTCTCTGGCTAGGAGGCTGTCGTTGTGGAGAGAGGGCAGGATTGAGGGGACGTGCGTTGGACAGATCTGCTGCACTCCCGGAATGAGATCTCCCTCGACGATCAAATTGGCTCACCAGATCACCCACAGGACGAAACTTTTCACCAGTGCTCTTGGCCTGGGTGACATCATCGAGGTGGTCAGGGCTGGAATGTTGTCGGGGGAGTTTGGAGTGGGAGGGGCCATCGTCTGAGGTGAGGGGGGAGGGAGGTGAGGCATTGGTGTGGGGATGGAATGTCCCCCCGAGGGAGGTCGGAAGTTGATAATCAGAGAAGTGCTGGAGGAGGTCATCTGTGTTAATGAATTTAATCTGTGAGGAGAAAGAGGTAGGGCGGGAGAGGAGGGGTGCAGGGAGGGAGGGAGAGGAGGGGTGAAGGGAGGGAGAGGAGGGGTGGAGGGAGGGAGGGAGAGGAGGGGTGGAGGGAGGGAGGGAGGGAGGGAGAGGAGGGATGGAGGGAGGGAGGGAAAGGAGGGAGGGAGAGGAGGGGTGGAGGGAGGGAGGAAGGGAGGGAGGGTCATGCAGCACATCCACCTGGCTGTGCTCCAGTATACAATACCTTGTTGAACTGTCTAAATGTCAAGAGGATAGGCTTGACCCACATAGGGGCCCCCACAATGTACAGGGCCTTGAGGAAGATGGGGTAGCCAGTTAGCAGAACAGAGATGAGGTTACGGAGGTATCTCGGGTCCTGAGAGCTGTCCCGCAGGTCAAACAGGAACACAATCCCCTTATTCTGGGCAGCGTCACTGAGGAGGGAGGAGGGAGGAGGGAGGGAGAGGAGGGAGGGAAGGAGGAGAGGACGGAAGGGAGAGAGGAGGAGGGGGGAGGAGGGGAGGGAGTTACGGTACAAGTACATCAAACGAAGTAGTGGCGTACTTGGTGGATATGTTGTCCAGTGTGTGGAAGAGCAGCTGCATGGCAGGCTCTAGCTTAGAATACTTGGAGTCATGTTTACTACCAGTGAAGAGGAGAATTGGACAGTCTTCATCGTCACTTGTACCCTGTAGAGAAGGGAGGGAAGGCGAGAGGGAGGGGAGGGGAGGAGGAGGGGAGAATGGAGAGGAGGTGGAGGGGGAGGGGAGGAGGAGGGGAGGAGGAGGGGAGAAGGGAGAGGAGGGGAGAAGGGAGAGGAGGGGGAGGGGGAGGGGAGGAGGAGGGGAGAAGGGAGAGGAGGGGGAGGAGGAGGGGAGAAGGGAGAGGAGGGGGAGGGGGAGTGGAGGAGGAGGGGAGGAGGAGGGGAGGGGGAGGGGGAGAGGGAGAGTGTGAGATTCATATAGTAGGGAATGAGGGAGGATTACTCACAAGGATTTGGATTTTTCCTGATGCAATTTCAGTTTTAAGTGGTTCCCTATAAGACTTGACATTATCAAGGCCATACACCTCCCTGTGTTTCTGGGTGAGGGAGAGGGGGGAGGGGAGGGGGAAAGGAGAGGGGAGGGGGAAGGGAGAGGGGAGAGGGGAGAGGGGAGAGGGGAGAGGGGGAGGAGAAAAGAGGGGGGAGGGGGAAAGGAGAGGGAGAGGGGGAGGAGAAGAGAAATAGAGGGGGAGGTGATACACAAGTGGCAGTAGGTGGACAGCATAAAAATTCCATTATAACCTCACTAATTAACTGAGATGACTTACGAAAGTCAACAGTTTATGGCCAGTTAATGGCAGCTGGTCTCTCTTATGGCACATGTTTACCTACCCTCCTTCCTTAGACTGCATTTCACGCATACCACATCCTCACCTCCTCAGGTTTGCTACTTGTATATGGCTCATACCTACCTAAGGCTACACGTGACCCCACACATGAGGCCAGACAGGCAGAGGGTGAAACTGCTAACAACACATGGGTTTAATCATCCATGAGATGCTTAGAAAGACAAGCCAAGCCAACACAACACAACAGAAAGACAAAGCAACACAACACAACTCGCCCAAAGCAGTTTTTTTCCTAAGAAAAATTAGCTGCCTCGGGTAGGACTTAAACCCATGACCATCCACTTTCTAGGAGACACGCTCTTACCAGCACCTCTTAACATGTATGACTCCATTAGTTATCATAGTAACTACAGGAAGGGGGTGTTCACACAGAGGGAGACTACGAGGCCACCCAGAATGGGCTTGCTACAGGTAATCACTTGGCTATGTACAGATGGTCGGAGCCAGACGTGAACATATGGGATTGGGCCACTAATCTCACGGTATTGGCAAGGGGACCACTGACGGGAGATGCTGGTTGCTAAGGAGTTGCTAAGGGCCAGAGAAAGTTATGGAATTATTGACGTGAGGCGTGTGTTAGTGGATGTGATTAGGGTCCCATTAGGAGAAGTAGTGATTGTACGGGATGGAGATATGAGAGGGTTAAATCAGATAACCCTTGGGACGAAATGGTGTCCTGATTAATGAAATGTCCTGATTAATGACGTGTCCTGATTAATGATGTGTAAAGATAAATAATGTGTCCTGATAAATGTGTCTTGATATCTGTGAATATGATAATGAGGTCATAAGGTCGTTACAGCTCAACCAGAGCCCCCTCAGATCATTAACTACTGTATGGAACACAGTGGAAGATGTCTCCATAACTGGATTACCTACCGACCCAGCCCCCAACAGCAGCTCTATATATTCAGCGAATGTTTGTGTCATTAATACATTTTATCATCATTGAAAGTGTAAATACTCACACCAACTAGGGAAAAAAACACAAGTGGTGCAGAATAGACCTCAAAAGTGCTTACTCATGTAAACAATACTGGAGGTACATTGCCATGACAACTACACTTCATACATGTAGAGGATTATGTAAGCAGTTAGTTAGATGACTGCTTGGCTAATTGAGTGGAGAGAGAAAGTGAATGGGCAGATAGGCACACACACCAGAGAAGGCAATTAATTACACACTCCAGTACACATTCATATCTCATAGCATCAACAGGAACCTTACAAGTGCCATGTACATGTAGGTATATCGCTATTAGCAACGTGTGGGTGCTTTCCAAAGAAGGTAATGTTGGTAAAGTTATAGGGCTAGTTGCACTGGCGTGTGTAACTGTTAGTAAATGAGGTGAACAGTTAGTTTTGATGGCATGAAGGTGATTGGTACACACAGGACTCATGAATGGAGGGTTAGGGAGGAAGGAGGGAGGGAGGGAGGGAGGGAGGGAGGGAGGGAGGAGGGAGGGATTTGGACAAGTGAGACAGAATAAGGGATAGGCTCCCAGTACAGTGCTGAGGTTATGTATAATGTTTAATGGCTGCCAGAAAGTGTGCCAAGTTGAGAGCACCACCAGCTTCCAGGGAGACTGCACATACTAACTATTGTCATGAAGAAATTGCTACATGTCACCTCAGCCTCACTACCCCCCCACCCTCACCTGGTAGTTCTTGTAGATCTCTATAGCCTTAGTTGAATTATACTTGGCTGCACGAAGGTAGCGCAGAGCATCCTCTGTTGCTATTGACGACTGTTCACTTCCGTTTGCTCGTAACATATTTAGTTGGCCAATCACTGATAGTAGAGCCTGGGGGAAGAGGGAGGGAGGGAGAGAGAGGAGGGAGAGAGAAGAGGGAGAGAGAGAGAGAGAGAGAGGGAGAAGGGAGAGAGAGAGAGGAAGAGAGAAAGGAGAGAGAGAGGGGAGGGAGAGGGAGACAGCAGACAGATGAGACACTACAAGAATGCAAACCAAGAAAGACATAACAACATTTCTGCTAAATGCCTCTTAGCCGCTGGACACTAAAATAACAAGCAACTGCTCTAAGCCGAAACGCGGACATTGAAACGCGAGGCTGCTATATTGCTGCAGTACCTGAGTAGAGCACTCGCGAGCTATCCAGCGACAGGCAACACTTCCAGTCACAACTACTACACTAAATGCCACACGCTCACGAGCCTCCTTTTAAATACATACACACTGCAAACACCACCGCACTCAGACGACAACTCTAGTTTTGACTTGCAAGAAGCCGCAAGACTGGCTTGCTCCAGCTGCGTACATGGAGCGGGCTGGCGCTCCATCCCTTCTTTATTTATGTCAACTCACCTCCAACTCCGTTTCACTGAGCCCCGTGCAGCACTGGTCCATCTCTTTAAGCACTGGGCCAGCAAGCCAGAAAAGGCAAGCGAAGCGGTACTTACCCTAAATCGAGTCCTAATTGAACGTTTATATACACAACATCCACGAGGAAATATTGAAATATTCGGCAGAGCTTGAACACAGAATGGATGCGAAGGAACGACTGCAGCGTCTTCAGAAAAACTCTGCAAATATCAGAAACTTGTGCATCTTGGCTCATGTGGACCACGGTAAGGAAAAGGTGGGATTTATGGTGGAATTTCCTTGTTTCGGTCTCCACATTAGGAAAGACAACTCTGGTGGACTCTCTTGTGGCAAGTAATGGGATTATATCTCAGAGACAAGCTGGAAAGGTAGATGGGGTACACACACACACACACACACGCACACACGCACACACGCACACGCACACACACACACACACACACACACACACACACACACACACACACACACACACACACACTACCACACCTGGTAATTCTCTTTGTGTGCAGATACTTGATATTTTACTCATTCCCCCCCCTCCTCTCCCTCTCTCTCTTACCCCTCCCTCTCTGGTAGCTACGTTATATGGACAGCCGAGAGGACGAGCAACTGCGAGGTATCACCATGAAGTCCAGTGCCATCTCCCTACATTACACCTCTGGTCAGTAGCCACGTTATACCCCTCCACGTCCCGACTCCTCCATCTCTTGGCAATAGGGGGTGAAGATTTCCTGATTAACCTCATCGACTCTCCGGGGCACGTTGATTTCTCCAGTGAGGTAATGTATGTTGTCTGGTGTGCTAAGAATTGACTAGGTCTCTGGTAGTGTGATCTTAACTAGGGCCGTACTGTTCTGCAGGTGTCAACTGCCGTGAGATTATGTGACGGTGCTGTGGTCCTGGTGGATGCAGTGGAAGGGGTGTGTCCTCAGGTAAGCCACATCCACTTAATTAGAGATGGCTAAACCCCTCTGGATCTGTCCCCCCCCCAGACCCATACAGTTTTACAGCAAGCCTGGTTGGAAGGCATTAAGCCATGTCTGGTGATCAACAAAATTGATCGGCTTATCACAGAACTTCAGTATACCCCCACAGAAGCCTACTACCGCCTACAACATGTCCTAGAACAGGTACTGATTGGGTGTCAGGAGGGTAGTGTGATGTACGATCCTTTAACAGTCTAACTTCCCTTTTCAGTTTACATTTTGATATCAAACATTATTCTTAATATTATCATGTGTATACTATCCTCCCCCTGTTAGATATGGTAGCTCAGTACAACTGCTACCCTAATATGTACTGTACTCTCATTCCTTACACCTCCTTACATGGCTCTCTAAGGAGCTCAGTCACTATGACTAGCCTGTACCTACCTAATGGGGGGGCTGGAGTGTGGAGTCCCTAGGTCATGGCACGGATAGTGCCTACATGGTAGGCAAGACTTGTGGTGTGACCCTATATGAAGAGGGGTGGTAGTGTCCCTTGTGAAATAGCAGCAGTGTGTGACACTTCCATTATTGATGGGGTGTGTACATGTCACAGGTGAATGCGGTCATGGGAGGTCTGTTCACGTCAGATATAATGGAAGCAGCTGCTAAGGACAAAGATGTAAGTGATATTACATCATCCTCAGTACTCTCTAGATAATTTGTAGCAACAAGTACATTTGTATGACTTCTCTCAGCCGACATCTACTAACTTCCAACAAGATGTTACTAAGGATGAGGTATGGAAGGTGACAATGTAGGGTAACTTATACATACATATATATATGTACATGTTTCCTGTGAGTACACTGAAAGCAGTTATGCAGTGAGGGACAGGATTTCACAGCCTTTGTAGGGCTCCTTCCTTCCTGTCGACTTTTGAAGTTCTTGTTCCACTGCCAGGTTACCTGGTAACTGGTGTAAATCCACCTTCATTTCTTTATTTAGTCATACTGAGTGTATAAGTGTTAACCCCTGAGCTCCATATAAGTATTAACCCTTTCCCCATCACATCCATCATGTCCCATAAGGATATATGTAGTAATAAATGCTATTTGGTATCAATATTTGTACATGTTCACTTGTTTAGACAATTTGGTGAAGTGCTATTATAAGCTGGGACTATTCCTATTAAACGTTAGGGTGAAGTGGTGTATGATTGGAGTGTTGGTCTGGAGGAAATGGACGATTCCTCTCTCTATTTCTCACCTGAACTAGGAAATGTGGTCTTTGCCTCTGCCTTGGATGGGTGGGGCTTTGGGTGAGGCTCATAACATGCTAGAGTCATGTGACCATCATGTGATGCGTGTCATGTGACTATCATATGATGTAATAGGGTGAGTCATTTTGCTGAGCTCTATGCCAAAAAGCTGGGGATCAAAACAGATCTATTGCGCAAGACGCTGTGGGGGGATTTTTACGTCAATACAAAAGCCAAACGTATATTCCAAGGAGCTCAGGTCAGTGACTGTTATGGTACACATGAACATGTTTCTAAACTAGGTTTTCCCACATAGGTAAAAGCTAAGAAGCCACTCTTTGTACAATTTGTGTTAGATAACATATGGGCTGTTTACAACGCTGTGGTGGTTCAAAGGTCAGTATTAACCCTTTTACATGAGCATTGGTTAGGTATTCTCTGATTAGGGTTAAAGAACTGCATGTGCTGAGGAATGAGATCTGATTAGAGGAGTTCCCCGCAATTATTATCTTTGCTCCAGGGACAAGGCAAAGATTGAAAAGATTGTGTCTAGTCTTGGTCTGAAGATATCTGCCAGAGACTCACGACACACAGACCCTCGTGTTCACCTGACAGCCATCTGCAGCCAGTGGCTCCCTCTGGCTCCTGCTGTCCTGGGCATGGTGTCATCTCACCTCCCCTCTCCTCACCAGCTCGACCCAGTCAGGGTGGAGAGACTGATGTGTAGCTCTGTGCAGACCTTCAGCTCCTTTCCTGAGCAGACTCAGCAGCTAAAGAAAGGTCTATAGGCATATTACCGTAAAGTACCGTCAGAGCGCCCCCCCCTCTTGGTGTACTAGAACGGAAAAAATTAGCTGGGGGGCGGACACACGGTAGCGCGTAATAATTGTACCGTGATAGCGCCCCCTCTCTAGGGCGCATGCGCATTCAATGTGCTGTGGGTGTGGCTTAAATGCCTCCGTTGTTTCGGTACCAGCTGATAACATTGAGCTTATACTCGACGGTGTACGATGACTGTCGCTTTCTTTGAGCCATTCTTGCTTCGCACCTCGATCGCAGCTGCTCGCGCGCGCGCTCTTCCGCAGATGTTTTAGTGCGCATGCGCAACATATTTCAGTGGGCGGGAGGGGCGGGGGGGCGCCCAGAACGATCCCAAACACTTCGGACGCAAAAATTCGCGGGGGGGCGCTTTCACGGGTAGGGGCGCTCTGACGGTACTTTACGGTACTAGTTGAATGTTTAACATTGATGGCGAGCGGGAGAGCGATCAAACTGTGCCAGATCTAGAGATAACGAAAAACCATGCCTTTGAGCTTCCGTGCTAGTTCGTCTTATTAGTCAAATTAGTCTTAGTGGTGGTTCATACTGTCGAAGTAGTTCCTGATAAGGGTTTCAAGTGATCGTTACTGTTCCGTAGAGAGATTCAGAAGCACAAGCAACTTTCTTGTTTACAAAATCTGAAGGGCGGACGGATGTGGACTCGACGCGAATGCTTTTTCTTGCTGTTTTAGCCAAGTCTCAGAGCTCAATTCTGCAAAGTTCTTTAGCACCAGCGTAGGAACCGCGGGGGCTGGGGGGGCTATAGCCCCCCTCAAAATCGGCGTCATTATAGTACCAGGAGCTTATGAGCTGCTCTAACGGCCGCCGGAAGGAGCGCGATGTAGCTTCATGGCTTGCAGCATTCTCACTTGTTCCATTCCGACTGAATTACCATGACATTGTGTCTTAGTTCTCTGTACGTCAAATGACAATACCCTTGGAGGGAGAGATTGCCCTATTAAAAATATCTCCAAATGTAGCTTTTCAGAAGCTCCACTGAAGTGCCGGGTTCTCTTGCCAATACGTACCTGGCAGCTTTTTCATGGATTGGTTAATTAACTTAAACGATAAGTTAATTAATTAATTTACAAGTCTATGAATACCAAAAAAATTATAATCATTCTATAATAGCTACTAAAGCAATGAAATGGAAAGACTTTTGATTAATTCAAAAAAATTTAATGAAAAAAAAAAACGGAGGGCCCCTGGCACCAGGTATTCAACTCTGTCAGTGTCAACTCACAAGTGAGGACACCCAGTGAAGTTTATAGCCCCCTTCTGCCAAACGAAGCCAGCGTTGGCTCGCTCCCGCTCGCCAATATTACACTGTACCTCAATATTCTTTTGTAGATTTTCTTGCCTGTAGTCTCTCGTCAGAAGCTCCTGTAATTGCATTTGTGTCTAAACTGTTCTGTGTGGACCACGGTATGCTCCCACAGAACCAGACCAGGTGATCTGTCATGTGACAATGATGTAATCACCTGTAACAGTCACATGATCTATTCCTGCTACAGACCTCTCACAATGGAGGAGATAGCTGCCCGCAGAGAAGCCATCAAACAGCGCTGCTTGGATCAATCTGTAGCTCTGTCATCAGTACATCAGCCACTAGACAGCGATGGTATGAAGAATGCTTTAACAACTGTACTAGTCTAGTCCTCCACACACACTGGTTGTGTCTATTCCTCCACACACACTGGTTGTGTCTATTCCTCCACACACACTGGTTGTGTCTATTCCTCCACACACACTGGTTGTGCCACTACAGAGAAGTCGCAGGAGGTCAATGACGACAAAGAAGGTGGTGAGGATGAGTCTGTCTTCTTGGCCTTTGCCAGGATCTACAGTGGGACTCTACGTAGAGGACAAGTAGCATATGTGTTGCAACCTCGCTATGATCCTCGGCAACTTCATCTGGAGAGTCTTCGACTGGGTGAAGCTGAGAGTGTTAGAGATGAAGAGGAGATGACACTAGTTGGGTCTGAGGGCACAGCTGATGTCACTAACAGTGATGGCCTCCTCACAAGGAATGGGGGTATGGCTAGCTGTGTGTCAAAGGTGACCATATCAGACCTGTATATAATGATGGGGAGGGGTGTGGTCGAGGTGGAGGAGGTTCCAGCTGGTAATGTTCTGGGAATTGGCGGACTCGAGAAACACATTTTGAAATCTGCAACAGTCACTAATACCCTTGCATGTCCGGCATTTTGTCCTTTGAACTTTGTGGCAGCCCCGATCCTCCGAGTAGCCGTGGAGCCAATGAATGCCGGCGACATGCCAGCACTCTCTCGCGGAATGAGACTCCTCAACCAAGCAGACCCCAGTGTCGAAATATCACTTCAAGCAACAGGAGAGTACATTCTGTCGACGGCCGGAGAGGTACACTTACAGCGATGTCTCGATGACCTACAGGACACCTTTTCCAAAGTGAAATTGAATATCTCGGCCCCAATAGTCCCATTCCGGGAGACCGTCATCCCGCCTCCCCAAGTGGACACCCTCAACGAGGCCATATCTAGTGAGAATGCAGTGAGGCTACCGATGACCAAACCACTCTTGAAGGAGGCTGATGAGGAGGGGCTAGCTAGTGGACTTGTCACCGTTCAGACACCTAATAAAGCATGTACACTCCACATCCAAGCCAAGCCCCTCCCAGAGGGCGTGGTCACACTACTCTCTAACAGCACTCACCTCATAAAGGCACTCTCTCTTGCCAACAGTTCAAGTACCACCACAGGAAAAGTCCATCTGAATGTTGAGACTTTGGAAAGACTGGGGCAACTTCGCCATCAACTGAGTGAAGAATTCTCCAAAAGTGAGGAGTGGTCTGAGTTTCCCGAGACTGTAGATCGAATTTGGGGGTTTGGGCCCAAAGCTACAGGAAGTAACATCCTCTTGAATGGACTGGTTGATTACAGGGGCGTGGCAGTCTGGAGAGGCTTGGACTCAACCACTGATGAGGACAAACGAGAGGGGCAAAGGGGATATGGTAACAGCATTGTGTATGGATTCCAGCTGGCGACCCTGGCAGGTCCACTATGTGAGGAACCACTGAGAGGAGTCTGCTTCATCCTCAGAGGGTGGAGCTATGGAGGAGAGGAGGAGAAAGGGGGGAATAGGTCCAATGGTGATGAGATTACAACTGCTGGGTCTCCATCAGAGGATGCCACTGACTGTCCAGCAGGGGACTGTGGATCTACCACTTCCCTCTCGGCTGTGCAGAATGCTGATGCATATGGGCCATTTTCTGGACAGCTCATCTCTGCTATGAAGGAAGGTTGCAGGAGAGCGTTCCTACTCCAGCCGACCCGCCTCATGACTGCCATGTACATATGTGATATACTGGCCACAGCAGAGGTCCTGGGGAGGTTGTATGCTGTACTGGGGAGGAGAAATGGGCGGGTGTGCTCGGAGGAGATGAGGGAAGGGTCCACGGTGTTCAGTATCCAGGCAGTGGTCCCAGTGGCTGAGAGCTTTGGGTTTGCTGAAGAGGTGAGGAAGAAGACCAGTGGCCTGGCCAGTCCACAGCTTGTCTTCAGTCACTGGGAGGTGAGGAAGGCGGGTAGTCTACTCCTCCCACCCAAGTCACGATGTATTCTGTGATATGCAGCTGATTCCCAACGACCCATTCTGGGTGCCATCATCTGAGGAGGAACTACTTCACTATGGAGAGAAAGCTGACTCTGAGAATCTTGCTCGCAGGTCAGTGAGTAACTGCACACTGCTATGTATATGCACCAGTTATTATTCTTCACAGATATATGAACACTGTTCGGAAGAGGAAAGGACTAGCTGTGGATGAGAAATTAGTGGAGCATGGAGAAAAACAGAGGACGCTCAAGAAGAATAAATAGTTCCATACAATCTTTTGTGGTGTTTCTTTACGTGTTGTGCAATGTTGATAGCTATGAACTACATGAAATTCCACCGTTGTCAAGAAACAACTATAGCCTAGTGTGTTTGACCAAGATGCGTGCTAGCGGAAAAACTAACGCAGAGAGACTGCACTCTGCACACTGGGCGCTGGTCCCGCTAGTTACTGGAGTACTGATTGGAATGGCCTTCTCCACCGTCTTCCTCATTCGACCCCACACAGCCATCACCAACGTCTACTTAGAGCTGCCTTCAGAACGAGAAGACGTCACCGCTCGTCTCAACGACCTACGACAAATGCTCACTCACCTGGATGCCCCGCGTCCCTCAGAGGTAGAAAAGTTAGCTGAAGAAGTAAGCGTCAAAGATCCTGTGTACTATGCAGTAGTAATGGGCCAACGACACTCGTCAGAACAGCTCAAGGTGCTTAGAGATACTTGGACCGGAGACATTCCGCGACAGAGAGTGGAATACTTCATTCCAACGGAAGACCAGCCTCAGGTGGCTGATGAAGGAGAATGGGAAGATGTTCATTATGGTGAGATCCAAGGTGGTCCTGCGGCAGTTAGAGAGCTACAGAGCTTGCATTCTGACTTCTACATTGATGTAGTTTTATATGTCTGCAAAAACAAATTGAACGATACCAAATGGTTTGTTTTAGCAGGAGATAACGTGTACATCAAGTCACGGGAATTGGAAGAACACCTACGTCATTATGAGACTAGTCCTGTGGGTTACCTCGGTCGGAGGTCAGCCAGTGTCAGAGGATTGGCTAACAGTGCCTGCATGAGGGGTCCTGGGACCGTTCTCAGCCACTCTGTACTAACGGAGTTGTGCAGTAAAGTTGAGACTTGCAGTGAGGATCGGGAGAGTGGTGAGGTTGGAGCAGTGGAGAGATGTATAACAACACAACTTGGACACAGTTGCAATAGTCTGGAAGCTGAGGTAATGTTGTAATAACTTTGTCTGAATGTATTTTTCATGGTAATATAAAACACAGGGAGCTGAGCACTTCTTGCTGGTTGACAGTGATGTGCAGGGATCCCTCACAGAGAAGAAGAATGGACACAAATTAGAGTCAGCATTGACTGTGTACCCGATAAGTGATGCCAAGATGATGTACAGTATCCACCAGTCTGTTGTTGGCAGGAAACTCAATGCTACACAGCACGAGATGCACTCCCTCAAATGGGATCTGGACAGGATGACAGAACTGCTACCACACTCGGACCAGAGTCTACACTCCAGCTACAAACAGCATATCGATGTGGTCTCCACTGATGATGTCGTCTCCTGGAATCTGGTGAATCGTGATGTTCTGTTGTCCGAAGATGAGAATGTGCCCACAAGGAGCATTCCTGGTGTGTGGAGATCAGAACTGGAGGCTATGATGGAGAAGGCTGTGCAGTATCTAAATGCAAGAGACGACACTCGTCATTTTTATAAGAGAATTGTGAATGCCTATTGGAGAGTTGACCCGATGGTAGCAATACATTACATCATTGATTTTGAGTCCAGTAAACCTGATCAAGAAGATAAGTCTTCAGTTCAAATAAACCGACATTGTATAACATTCACTCGTACTCTCAACCCTCCCGAAGTGAGTCCACCTCTGTCACTGGCATCCTCACATCAGCAAGTGACCATCACTGTCTGCTTCACCGGCGAACACCTGGAGAGGCTGCAACAGTTTATGAAGCGACTTGAAGTGGTTCTGGAGCACGACCAGAGGATCCATCTTGTGACTGTGCAGATGAGGAGTGCCACTGAGAAGCAGAAAGCAAGGAAATCACAAAATGTCGTTGATGCAAAAGCCATTCTCTCACTTTACCAAACCAAATATCCGTCTGCTTCATTTACACTGCTGGAGTCCCAAGCTCTTCTGTCTCGCTCGCACAGCATTGCAATGGTGCTACGTGAATCTCGTCCAAGTGAAGTGCTTTTCCTGGCTGACCTCGACTTTGATTTTGATGGAGGGTTCCTGGATCGGTGCCGTAGCCTCCCAATCCAGGGCCAGCAGGTCTACTTCCCCATTGTATTCTCCTTCACCGATCCCACCTTCCTAGCCTCGCTCGACCACACCCTCATGGAGGGCACTGTGTCTCAACACACTGGCCACTGGCTGGTGCCCTCGTACAGTGCTGCCTGTCTCTATGCAGCCGACCTCCTAGCTCTGAGCACACAATCAGACTTGAAGGGAATGCTGAATGAAGTAGACATCGTGGAGGTGTACAGAGTACTGATGGAGAGGGGGTATGAGGTGGTTCGTGCACCAGACAAGCAGTTGAAGAGAGTGTACAGCATGGGAAGAACATGTGATCTGGACCTGGTAGGACTAACACATGATTCTTGCAGGATCAGAGGTAGTTCTCATGAGTCAGAATACCTCCAGACCCAATTGTCTGCACTCTTATTTGATCACGAAGGAGTATACTCTGACAATAAATATTGATATATATCACTCAATTCCTTTTGTATGATGTATTTATGTCCGAAGAAGTAATCTATGAAACTCGCTCGCTCGCGCGAGTCAGAGAAGGCGTGGCTCCGAGGCCAAAGTGTACAACAACTGTTGCTGTACAGCAAGCCGTCACTCATGGGCTCAGAGCTGTCCCAAGAGTTCAACAAGGTGGCAGAATGCGACCGTGTGGACTCCCTGATAGATCTGGTGAAGCAGTGCTCCTACCAGCAAAAGCTCGAGTTTACGGAGAAGCTCCATAGGATCATGTACAGGGACTTCCTCGTGGAATTACCGAAACACATTTCTCATAGTATCGTATCGTATTTGACTATTGACGAGGCTTGCGTCTGTCTGCTCGTCTGCAAGCAATGGAACGCCATCGTGAGCGAGTGTACAGGCTTCTGGGAAATCATAGCGGGCGAAATGGGTCTGGGTGAAGCGTTTATGAGCGAGAATACGTCCAAATACAAGTCCATCAAAGATATGTGCATTGCAGCAAGGAGCCATCAGAAGTACGTTAGCTCGCTGTCTATACGCGCCATATCAGTGTCTAGATGTCCCACGGACCCTCGCTACAATTACTACTATGCTGGCAAGGGAGTGACGCTACAGTACCAGGAGATGAACTCACATGCCCAGATCATCATTGAGAAGATGGGCACACTTAACACTCCAGTTAAGGTTGCCTCTTATACAACATCAGCTTTTAGTAGCCGAGTCAAGTGGGCAGCTGCTTCTGACACACGCCTCATTTGGAAACAGATCGATGGCAAGTGGAACAGTTGTAGCATTGAAGAGGGGGCTGACAGCTCTGTTAGTCAGTGGGACGATGAACCAGTATCACAGGCCTTCCATAGCATATCAATCTGCAACACCTGCCATCTTGTTGCCATCGTCTCTGAGGCTGAAGACGACTGCGAGGTGTGGGACTTACAAGTGGTCAAACTTAGAGCAGGGAAGGTAGCTGCTAAGAAGACTGTCTATCCGATTCCCTTAGAGCATATTCAGAAGTCAGGGGCAAAGATTCGTCACTTCCTGGGTGGGGAGATTACTGTCCTGCCACAAAGACCAGCAAAGAACAAGCGTGATTTTTGTGATTCTCACTGTCTCCTGCTGCAAGTGGATAATAGCGTGGCTGTTCACCACCTTGAGTCAGTAGCAAAGACAGAACTGTTGCTGATATCTCATCAGCTCTTCCCAGATGTGAAGCTTACAAAACCGCTGTATGTTTTCAACCCAACTCGCACCACTGGTCAAATCGATGTATTGTCCCACTCACCGAGACGTGGGCCATCCAAGTTCACTGTGTCATGTGATTTCCACCACATTGGCCTCTTTCATGAGAGCTATCTGTACATGTGGAACTTGACTACATATGTGGAAGAGGTTTGTGTTGATCTGATTGAGCTGAACTTTCCAAGTGACACCCAGTGCATTGGCATTGGCAGTTTGTATGCTGTACTAGCCAGCAACTCAAGTGGGGTATGCAGTGTCGTTGGGGTGAAATCAGGGGACATTTTGACCAGTGGAACTCTCGCTGATATAACCTTTAACCCCACTGCACAGCATTTGAATCGCTTTAACTTCTTTTCCCCATTAGTTGAGGGTTGGCTCAGTTCTCTGCGCTATTTTGATTTTCTTCCACTGGCTGTTGTGTTTGACAATTCATCTGACTCTGAATCTGCTGGCAAAGAGCTCCAGGCCGTAGTTGGAGTACACAGCCAACGACCCAAGCCTCATCTCAAATCTTTGGGTCTTACAGTCTAGGTTTTCATGTATGTATACGTGTATGTAAGTGCATGTGATACTATGTATGAGCTGATATCAACTTTGTTTTATAACATTTAACAATTACTGCAAGTGCATGGTAACAATGTATACAAAAAATATCATCAAAAAATGTCTCAGATGAATTTTAGACTTCAACACATCTGTACTGTCCGGGACGTCGTGCACGTTCTCTCTCGTAGCCTTCTTTGCAAAGCCACACTGCAGAGATGCTGTGCATTGGGACCCCGTTTACAGATGTTCTGATCACACACTGGCGTTGTACGATTTTACCACTGCAAAACAGAGAGAGGAGCTGGTAAAGTTATATATTAGCTACAAGTTGCTGGCCTGCTAAGTCGGTAGCCTATGTAGTCTGGATTTGCCAGCCCTTACAGCAACACAAAGGATAGCACAGATACCTCTAGTTGGTCATTGACTTACAGGGATGTGAAAACGTAATCATTGGTCTGGTAGGCAGTAGGATCAGATGGGCATTCTTTTAGACCGCCTGGCCAGGTCCGTTCCTCGGTGTCTTCTGTTTCCTCAGTGGTCTCATCTGTTGGGTCAGTGCTCCCTTCTGTTATCTCAATGGTCTCATCTGTTGGGTCAGTGGTCTCATCTGCGCTCCCTTCCTCCTCCACGATAATAGGTTCTTCATCACAGATATAGAGAGGGCGTTGACCAGGCAAGCTGATCATCAGTTGCTGGAGCCCTTCAGCACAGACATAGTAAGTCTTTCTGATTATTCTGGGTGGTCCAAAGTAGATTCTGTATGTAAAAATATTAAAAATTAAAAATCAGAAATTTGAGGGGAAATGAGTCATATGTAGGATGCACATGTTTCCGTGGGGGGCACGTTGAGCCAGTGGGAAATGGAGGGGGTGCTCCCGATACCAAACGTTTCAAATGTGAAATAGTAAACGGGTGGGGGCGGATACACGAGTAGGGGCACTCGGACAGTACTCTACGGTTGGTTATACATCAAGTCCAGTAGTTACTTACCCGAGGTAGCCAGATCGGATGGTATATGTGCACTCCTTACTAACGATCCTGGATATAGAAAACACACAGTTATAATTGTCAGCCATGAACAAACCTACAAAGCGATTGTAAAAATTATTACAGCTAACTCACGGGCTGCCAAAGAGATAGGATTGGCGGTAGTAGTGCTGAGGGTTGTCCTGCACGTCTTGAGGGCAGGTAGGTATCTGGCAGTTGACGAGACATGCCACAGATAGGCACATGAAAGCGATGATAGCTGCGCGTTCCATCGTTTCCGCTGGCTTTCAAGTAGGTGTCGGTAGTTGGATACGATTTAGAAGCGAAAAGCGAAAAGTGAAGCGGATACTGCAGCCCGGCATTTATACGCGATCCGACTTTCAACTATGATCGCGCAGGCGCACGCGTACGCCACTATGCGGCGTGCCCGCTCTTCCGTCGGATATTTTACATTCCCAAAAGTGTTGCCAATATACCATATTAGACCAATTTACTGAATTATCACTACAATATGACTTGTACTATACTTTCAATCGGAAGCTCTATATCCTTGTATACACCCCGGAAACCACATCCAGATGACATCATTGAAGAAGTTTTATGGCTTATCAGTTCAATGGCAGGCTGCATGATCCCACATCCTAATATGTGTTAACACTGCCCACCACTTTATACATGCATTTCAGTGACTGGTGCCAAAGCCATACATGAATCCTTATTGGTAATGTCAGTGTACGTTGTAGGGTATGCCACAGGTGTAGAATAGAGGTGTGTGGGGACCCCAGGGGCTTTATGTTCCAATAATCTCAGAAGGTCTTAGGTGTGCCAAGTTCATTTCAAAGTTGACTGTCCATCAGCAGCTCTTTAGCCTCTGTTGCATGATACATTAATTGTGTGATTGATTGTGTTCTGCTGTGTATATGTATATATGTACTGCTACATCAGTGAAAGATTGAAATTGGGCAGGTTGAACTGGCTCTTGCAAAAAAGTTTTGAAGAGGATAAAGGCAGAATTGTGCATTCCAACAATTGCCTTCTTATTGATTATCCTACAGATTGCCTGTGCTGCCAGAACATCCTGGTGTGAAGCACGGTACCTGGAAGTGAGCTGAAGAGTACATAACCTAAGCCTTTCACTGCAAATCTGGTCATGTACTTTTGAATCCATGCTAAAGTGATTCATAAATAATGTGTGCTGTGCTATACACAGTATGTTATATAAAGTGGATGATTCGTGATCTTGTGGTACTGGTGTCATATTAATTAGCCTTGTAAATATTTCCCACAAGATTCACATGCCAAGCATTTCAACTTAGACAAATGCTGATCATGAGGCCTTACATTATCAATTGCTGCTCATGAGGCCTCGTGTTTGTATGTAATGTGAATGCATCAAGTAAAATGAAGTATTAACACATGTAGCCAGGCATTGTATTTACACCGAATTTCTTGCAATTTTATGCTTTTAAAGACTGAATTTATCAGTATAAGATTAATGTCAGTTATAATAAACCAGTTATAATGACTAATAAAAAGGTGATAGTGGTGATCCAGCACAGAAGATGATAAAAAGAGTGAACACACTAGTGATTAGGTAACAGAGACAATTATCCCTAATGAAGACAGACAGATGACTGGATTTCTAGACTGGTACACATTTGAACTGGGCAATTCTAGCACTCTCTCTCTCGTAACCCTCCTTGCACATCCAGGCACTTGAGATACGATTGGCTGGAACTCTGTATATGTAAAAATCATCATTACTTCAATTGTAGCAGAGACCCACAGAGTAAGATTAGCAGTGACAATTGGTTACAATACTTACCCGTGTACAGTTGCTCTCAAGACACACTTAACTTGCTCAATTAGAGAACTACAGAAACAAAGAGCAGCAGTAATGATTATGGGTTACCCCTGTAATAGCTACAGGTAATTAGCTTGACTTACAGTGAGGAATATATATAGTCATTTCTCTGATAGGCATTGAGGTTTGTGGGGCATGCTTTGAGTCCTCCTGCAAAGGTCGGAGCTTCAGTGGGGTCAGTGGCCTCGGTTGCTTCGGTGGGTTCCTGAGTAGCTGTGGTCTCACTTGGCTCATCGGTGGTCTCTGGTTCTTCAACAAAAGTTGCATCTTCATCACAGATGACGAGACCACCAAGGTCCAATCGTGACAGTCCATCAGAACAATCATAGTAAGTCTTTCTGATTAGTCTGGGTGGTCCAAAATAGACTCTGCAAGGAAGGAATTAGTGATAAAATTTTACACGTACACAATGAGGAACAGGCAATCTAGGAGCAGGCCATGCAAAGGGCAATGAGCAATGAACTGTGAGCAGTGAGCAGCCTTACCCGAGGTAGCCACTTCGGATAGTGAAAGTACATCTCTTACTAACGATCCTGGACAAACGGAGAACACACAGCAATAAAATCAGTTGACCTCAGTCCAGTAGTGTGCGTAACTTACGGAGTGCCTGGGGCATAAGCGCTGCGGTAGTAGCTTTGTGGGTTATCCTGAACATCTTGTGGGCAGGTCTGGCAGTTGACAAGGTATGCCACAGAGAGGCAGAGAAAGGCGATGATAGCTGCTTGCTTCATGTCTCTTGGAGAAGAAATTGGAGTAAAGCACTTGTAGTAGTAGCTCTTGAGCGTTGAGAGAGGCTGGAAACCTGAATGATGATGTGCTAGATCCAGCGGCTTCGGTATTTATATCGCCCCTCCGACGTGACTGCTCTTCTTCTATCACTGATTGTCACCGCACCCACATGAAGTCATTGTTACAGTTACATCTGTTACCAAATATGATGCCAGTGTCCACGCGTACGGCATGCCAGTCCATGTGCGCACATCAAATATGTTAACTACTGTGCATGGTATGAAGCCACAAAATTCTGGAACGAAGCCTGGATCAGCGCACGCCGTGAAAATATAGCGGCAAGATTGAAGCGGAAAGCAATTAACAATGGATCTCTCTTTCCGCAACTGTTCCGGATCTGCGGTTGAGCAGCCGCTTCCAGGGGAACATCTGTCAGACGTGTGTGGGTTTATTCCTGAGCTAGCGACGGAACTAGCCACACAAGATGAGGAAATGGAAGAAAAGCACCAACATCTCCTTCATCTAAAGGTTTCTAATGAACTATGTAGACCTACTTATACAGTTGCTTGTAATTTCTTCCTTGATTTCTTTTAGGATGAGCTGAAGAATTGCCTTCTTATTGACTATCCTACAGATTGCCTGTGCTGCCAGAACATCCTGGTGTGAAGCACGGTACCTGGAAGTGAGCTGGAGAGTACATAACCTAAGCCTTTCGTGACTGCAAATCTGGTCATGTACTTTTGAATCCTTGCTAAAGTGATTCATAAATAATGTGTGCTGTGTTATACACAGTATGTTATATAAAGTGGATGATTCGTGATCTTGTGGTACTGGTGTCATATTAATTAGCCTTGTAAATATTTCCCACAAGATTCACATGCCAAGCATTTCAACTTAGACAAATGCTGATCATGAGGCCTCGTGTTTGTATGTAATGTGAATGCATCAAGTAAAACGAAGTATTAACACATGTAGCCACCACTTGTGCAGGCATTGTATTTACACCGAATTTCTTGCAATTTTATGCTTTTAAAGACTGAATTTATCAGTATAAGATTTAATGTCAGTTATAATAAACCAGTTATAATGACTAATAAAAAGGTGATAGTGGTGATCCAGCACAGAAGATGATAAAAAGAGTGAACACACTAGTGATTAGGTAACAGAGACAAATTATCCCTAATGAAGACAGACAGATGACTGGATTTCTAGACTGGTACACATTTGAACTGGGCAATTCTAGCACTCTCTCTCTCGTAACCCTCCTTGCACATCCAGGCACTTGAGATACGATTGGCTGGAACTCTGTATATGTAAAAATCATCATTACTTCAATTGTAGCAGAGACCCACAGAGTAAGATTAGCAGTGACAATTGGTTACAATACTTACCCGTGTACAGTTGCTCTCAAGACACACTTAACTTGCTCAATTAGAGAACTACAGAAACAAAGAGCAGCAGTAATGATTATGGGTTACCCCTGTAATAGCTACAGGTAATTAGCTTGACTTACAGTGAGGAATATATATAGTCATTTCTCTGATAGGCATTGAGGTTTGTGGGGCATGCTTTGAGTCCTCCTGCAAAGGTCGGAGCTTCAGTGGGGTCAGTGGCCTCGGTTGCTTCGGTGGGTTCCTGAGTAGCTGTGGTCTCACTTGGCTCATCGGTGGTCTCTGGTTCTTCAACAAAAGTTGCATCTTCATCACAGATGACGAGATCACCAAGGTCCAATCGTGACAGTCCATCAGCACAATCATAGTAAGTCTTTCTGATTAGTCTGGGTGGTCCAAAATAGACTCTGCAAGGAAGGAATTAGTGATAAAATTTTACACATACACAATGAGGAACAGGCAATCTAGGAGCAGGCCATGCAAAGGGCAATGAGCAATGAACTGTGAGCAGTGAGCAGCCTTACCCGAGGTAGCCACTTCGGATAGTGAAAGTACATCTCTTACTAACGATCCTGGACAAACGGAGAACACACAGCAATAAAATCAGTTGACCTCAGTCCAGTAGTGTGCGTAACTTACGGAGTGCCTGGGGCATAAGCGCTGCGGTAGTAGCTTTGTGGGTTATCCTGAACATCTTGTGGGCAGGTCTGGCAGTTGACAAGGTATGCCACAGAGAGGCAGAGAAAGGCGATGATAGCTGCTTGCTTCATGTCTCTTGGAGAAGAAATTGGAGTAAAGCACTTGTAGTAGTAGCTCTTGAGCGTTGAGAGAGGTTGGAAACCTGAATGATGATGTGCTAGATCCAGCCGCTTCGATATTTATATCGCCCCTCCGACGTGACTGCTCTTCCTCCATCACTGATTGTCACCGCACCCACATGAAGTCATTGTTACATCTATTACCAAATATGATGCCAGTGTCCACGCGTACGCATGCCACTCCATGTGCGCACATCAAATATGGAAACCACTGTGCATGGTATGAAGCCACAAAATTCTGGAACGAAGCCTGGATCAGCGCACGCCGTGAAAATAGCGGCAAGATTGAAGCGGAAAGCAATTAATTAACATTAACAATGGATCTCTCTAGCTCTTTCCGCAACTGTTCCGGATCTGCGGTTGAGCAGCCGCTTCCAGGGGAACATCTGTCAGACGTGTGTGGGTTTATTCCTGAGCTAGCGACGGAACTAGCCACACAAGATGAGGAAATGGAAGAAAAGCACCAACATCTCCTTCATCTAAAGGTTTCTATGTATAATGTAGGCATACTTATACAGTTGCTTGTAATTTCTTCCTTGACTTCTTTTAGGATGAGCTGAAGAAAGGTAAAACTCTGCAAATAGGAAAGGTATTACATAATGTTGACTCCATTCACCTCAGAACATGAACGGTTGAAGTGTGTTGTAGTTTCAGTGTGTTCAGCAAACAGAGCCATCACTGTGGCCCAGGACAGAGCTGCCCAGAGTGGTCTCAGCTGCCAGCAGCTGGAAAAGTCTATCACTAGTCTTACGGCCGAGAGAGAGGACTTGCAGAGGCAGTTGGAGAGGGCCTCGAGAGAGAGGGAGAGAGAGGAGAAAATAAGGGCAGAGTATAGAAAGAAGATGGCAGCACACCAAGAGAAGGTGTCACATGCTGAGCAGGGCAGCTCTATCCATATGCAGCTAGCTGAACTTCAGGCCAAGAAACAGCAGCTGGAAGGCACAAGTGAATACCCAACACACCACCCCACTCTCCTTGACCTCCTGGTATAATTATTACAGGGACATCCTATATGCATGGAGTGGGCCTGAAGATTCTGAGTGGAGAGAGGCAAAAAGAACTTCACGAGAACATCATAGCAGCTGAGACAGCTGGGACTCTGCTGGATGAAGAAATATCAAAGACTAGACTGAGGGTCAGTGGTGCATTTCCCAACAGAGGTTAAGGTCTGGACATACGTTACCAACTTCCTCTCACTATTTGTAACTACACTATAATAGTTACTAACGGTTGATGTAGTGTGCCCTATCATGTCCACATCACTTCCTCTAACCTACTGTTGACACACTGGCTGCAGGTGAAGGTGGGAGAGAACCAAGTGGAGACTTCAAGGAAAGAAGTGGAAGTGTGTAGGGTAAGTGGAAAAGAAGTAGATAAGTGTGTAGGGTAAGTGGAAGAGTGTAGGGTAAGTGGTAGAGAAGTGGAAGTGTGTGGTTTAGAGAATGGAATTTGTTATTACTGCTGGCCTGCCAGCTTGCCAGTTGCTGCGTTACTCGTCAGCAAATCCTCTGTGGGTGTGTCAATGTGAAGCCCTCTACAGCCAAGGTTGTAGGTGTCATTTTGTATAAAGGTGGATGTGGGAAGCTTGACTAGTGAGCTAACCCACAGTAGTCATAGAGCTATATGGCTTTAGCTACTGCTGAGGATAGCAGTGATAATTGTAGACCTTCAGCAGATGAAGTCATGCTTATGTCATGCAGTGCCTCCACAATCATAGTCTATTACATTGTACAGCTTCCTTTTTGACCTACATACTTATTAGGACATGCACTTTCAGAAACGGCGACAGGCTCAACTGACACGGCTACACAGGCAGCTGCAGGAGGCTCAGGCCAGACGGAGACAGTGGGGTAAACAGATCAACACCCTCCAGAGCGCAGTCTCATTACTCCGACAAAAACTCACAGATTTGTCATAATTTTAATAATCTAAGACATTACATTATACTGGTGACCCAGTTTAGAGAAATAAATATTAAAAATCTAGTCAAGTGATGATATAATCCCTAACAAGAGTAGTCCCAGACCAGCAGGTACATGACATCACTGTGCCGTGGACTGAGGAGTTTCAGGAATAGATGCCAGGTTGAGTCGAGACCTGAAATGGAAGGAAACATAAGTATGACAAACAGCCCTATCACTGTAGCCGTATGTAGCTACATATGTCATCACGACATGGAGTTCAGGCCAGTGATACCTAACCCAGGGGTAGCGATGGTGAGCTTCCTATTGTGTGGTTCCTGATACCTTACGAGATGAGACCAGCCCTTCCTTACACGTAAGGTCAGCTAGTGCAGCCCTTACTTGTAGTGATTCCCCATACTTTCATACATACCCAGCTTACTATGGGAAGTATTCATAGACACTTTCTATGTAGTGGGAAGTATTCATAGACACCAACGAACATGACTGAGTTCCCAGTCCAGAGGCTACCTACCGGTTGTGAGTGAGGTGGCTCTTGACAAGGTGGCCAGCTGCCAGGGCTGACATCAAAGAGAGCTCCCCTGCCAAGACAGCTCCACACACTACCTTGGCCAGCTGTGTGGCATTAGCTCCAGGGATGGCCACATTGGGACCCTGTACACCCAGCATCTGTATGGAGGGAGAGGGAGAGGGAGAGGGAGGGAGGGAGGGAGGGAGGGAGGGAGGGAGGGAGACCACATTAACATTCTGATGTGAATGCATGAAAGAGAGCAGTGAGAGTCACCTTGAGGCAAGCAGACTGGGCAGGTAGCACTGTCCCTCCCCCCACTGTACCAATCTCCAGAGAAGGCATAGTCACTGACATGTGCAGATCCTCGCCAGAAGGCCCACCTTTCTCAGTGAGAGTGATACAATTGGAACTGCCCACTGTCTGTGCTGGATCCTAGTAACAAGAAGTATGGTCACGCTCTAGTCACAGTATTGGCTACTGACCACAAAGGCCTTTGTGCTACACGTACACATGTTGTGTATGTATACACAAATAAGTCCCAGACAAAGCCACAACCAGCCCAACACTATGTATGTACATACACACAAGTTATGGCATGTGTATATGCATACACACAAATAAGCCCAGGCGGAGGCCAACAACGTAACTCTATAGTACGTGATGACCCTGTATTTCCGTCTATGTACATGTATATACACCAATGTAGTAAGGGTATCACGTTGTCTATGTCTGACACCCACACACAAATCTGTCACTGACAGGATGTCACCCACAAGAAAGGGCCAATGCCTTACCTGCCCAGTAGCGATGAATACAGCACACACCACGTTGGCTGCGTGGGTGTTGAAGCCTCCTATAGACCCAGCCATGGCAGAGCCCACCAAGTTCTTACATACATTGAGATCTACTAGTGCATCAACTGTGGTCTTCAGTACCTGTGAAGATGGATCATGGAACAGAACAGTCACTAGAGTGTGTGTGTGTGTGTGTGTGTGTGTGTGTGTGTGTGTGTGTGTGTGTGTGTGTGGCAGCTGTTCTTTTGGCTAACCTGTTTCACTGTCTGGGCTGGTATGGTGGCTTCACACACAACAGACTTGCCTCTTCCTTCGATCCAGTTGATAGCAGCTGGCTTCTTATCGGTACAAAAATTCCCACTTAAGCTAATTACTTCCATAGAGGGGAATAACCCTGCAATTACACCAAGTGACCTCTCTGTACCCTGCAACCAGGTACAAAGTAGCAAATGTAACTTCCATGTAGATTGTGTAAGTGAATTACAGGTAATGAGATAACAGGGGTGAGAGAATCCCGTCTCACCTTTGACAACATGTTCATGCCCATGGCATCTCCAGTGGTAGCCTTGAACCTGACATACAGTAATCTACCGGCCACTGCACTGTGGATGGAGACAAGCCTGGCAAAACCACTGGTACTATTGAAGGCATCTGCTAGAGTGTTGAAGTTGTCTCTGTTGTCAAGCCAGAGTTTGGCTTTAGTGGCCTCTGCAGCAGACGGGAATCTGACTACTGGGCCTCTGGTCATCCCGTCTCCAAGGACGTGGGATGTCACACCTCCGGCCATGGACAGCGCTCGGCAACCTCGGTTAGTGCTTGCTACCAGGGCCCCTTCTGTCGTTGCCATGGGGACGTGGAAGTATTCCCCATCCAGGAGGAGGGGTCCGGCCACGCCCACAGGGATCGGCATGTACCCCACGACATTCTCACAACAGGCACCCATCACTTTAGAGAAGTCATAATGAAGGTAAGGCAGCTCAGAAAGAGTATCAGAGTTGAGATGTCTAGCGATGAGTTTCCTTCGAATGCTGACCCCCCTCGCTGGGTTGTTGAGGGCAACCTCCAGCTTGTAGGCCGGTATGTGTTTCCCCTCTACTAACTGTAACACCTCTGCATCAGAGAGAGCAGACGCACCAGCCTAGGACAGCAACAGAGAGTCAGAATGACAAACATTTGAGCATAGTACCAGAACCAATGACACTTAGTAGAGATGCTACAAGTGATATCACACTCACATCTGATCTGAAAATGGCAAGGCATTCTTCAAGTGACCTTTGAGGCTGCTCATCTTCCAACTCTCTCTTTTCCTCTATCTCATCACTGGATGCCACGGCACTGTCACTGCTGGAGCTACTGCGTCTTGCAATAGAGAACATTGCATTCTCCTTTGGCACGGTTTGTATGGCCACTGAAGTGACTCTCTTTCTCACTTGTGATATACCATCAGTCAGGGCTAGTGGCTTGACTCCAGTCTCACTCAACCCAACACTGACATCGACTGCTTGTGGTGCTACTGGATACGGAGCACTTGGTACACTGGCTTTCAGAGAGGAGGGAGCTGCACAAGACAGCTCTGCAGCATATGTGGTGGTAGTGCGTCTCTGGTGGACTAATTTAGACGATGAGTGAGAGTCTATTTTGAATGGACAGGAAGAGGTGTGGGAGAGAGGTGTGGGGTTGGTGAGGAGGGGAGGAGTGGGTGATGTGGAGGGAGTGGGCGGGGCACTGGACTCAAATGTCTTTGACTTATCGAGAAAGATGTATTTCACAAAGAGAACAGTTGACAGAGCCAAAGTCACAATCTGTGGAGGGGAAGGAATGAGGGGATGTGCTATGTACCACAATATCTCAGAAGTACCTGATCTCCAGACAAGTTGAAGGCCTTCCACAGAATGTAGTCCTGGAGGGGAACTTTCTCTATCTCACTTGCAGGGGCCAAATTTTTCTGCTCGACTCCGTCCCCCTCTGTCTGGAGGGCCAGCCCAAAAGAGAGTCCAGTGATCCCCGAAAGGAACCATCCATGAAGATGGACCACAGTCAACCCGAGAGCCATGATGATTTTCACCCTCTGGACTACTGGGTTTGGTTTCTTCTGAGCCTCTTCTTCTTGCATGTCCCTAGCCAGTTCATCCAGCTGCCACGTGGTGCTGGTGGAGTCGTAAGGACATACCTGGGCAGGAGGGAGATGGAGAGACAGTACTAGGGGGTGGGGTGGGGTGGGAGATGATAGTGTTTACCTCCATGACAAGGGAGAGGGAGGCAGGGAAGAAGGTCATGAACACGACATAGTTAGCGATAATGGACATGGCACCAAACCAGCACACAATCTCCAGCCTTCTGGCACCTGAGAGCAAACACACAAAGTAGAAGTAAAGTAGGCCCCCACACACACAAACACACACACACACACACACACACACACACACATACACCCACACATACACCCACACCCACACCCACACCCACACCCACACCCACACACACACACACACACACACACACACACACACACACCTGATATTGTGCCAATTCCAATAAGCAGGACCTCCACCAGAGTGTCCAGTGTCATATTGGGGCCCAGGACTGACAAACCACGGCCTATATTCTGCAGGACCTCATCCTGAGAGGAAGAGGGTTTGTAGGGAAGAGGGAGAGAGGGTGGGAACGGAAAACTAACCTTATTCCTAGATCTGAAGGCAAAGTTGGCCAGTGCCCGAGCCTTGGAAAGATCGATCAGGAGAAGAAAAAACGGCAGAGCCTCGCTATAATCCAAAAAAGGGTCATACTATAATTCACACCACATTCCTTTGCTAACACCATGGCAACAATCACCCCACACCTCATATCACACAGTCACACCATCCACACACTCAGGAGCAGAGCTCCATGGGCAGATCATAAGTATTGGGAGATAGCGTAATTACCCCCTCCTCAAATAGATGAGGTGATCTTCAACCACAATACAAGGACAGTTGGAAGGGGCAGGTGACTCACCTAATCCCAGAGGCCGTCTCGTCTATCAGATTCACTACTCCACTTCCAAAGACAAAGCTTGCAAATATCGTGAATAGACCAGCAATACCTGTTGATAAATCACACACACACACACACACACACACACACACCGATCATTGAAAGTGTATTACTTAATGTGTGTACGTACTCAATAGGTATTTGGATCCGGCTTTCCTAAGACTGCTGAACTGGTTGTAGACATAGATGACAGCCAGGCTGTTGATCATGGCCAATAGCACCACATCGGATGTCTGTTGAAAAGAGCAATGATGGCAATACCGGATACGCCCTTTTTTTCTATTTAAAACCTACCTCTTCCTCTTCCTCACACGGTTTGTTAATGCCACACAAGGTCCCGACCTTCCCACCGCTCAAAACGCCAATGGATAATACACTTACTGTCAGCGTCACTACACTGACGATCACTTCCCACGGATGGCGAGCACAAAACTGGCCGTGGGCGCGAAAATAGCGACCCAGCCTGGCTTTCAAAGAGTTGAGAGGGTAGACGGACGCCACTGCTGCCATCTTGTCGTCAAAGTGTAGACGCTACGTCCCGTCGTAAGCGGTTTTAAAGCTTAGAAGCTAAGTCATCGCGCCACCATTTCTCTCGATCTCGTTATCTCGTGAATAGCACATGCGCGCGATCATCACACTTTACATCATCTGAGTTATTTATAGAACAACAAATCGCGCGAACGTTACTAAAAATAGAGCACGGGTGGGGCTAAGTCAAAGTTAGCAGCTCAGCAGGCTCCCCAGGTCAGTCTTTGTACGTGGTCGGTCTTGCGCTGTGTGGGCTTCACAAAACCAAGCAGCTGCAACTCTGACACTGCCTGGATGAACCTGGCACTGAGCTAGTGTTAGGAAACATGCCAGTAAACATTACTGTTGGTGTGGCCACTAGACAGTATGTGAAGGATACTGTAGTGTGGGGTCAATGTCATCTTTGCTGCCTTTCCCCTCTTGGCTGGCCAGGTTCTCAGCAGCCTGTGGGTCTACCACAGCCACAAATGAACACAACCAGTCAAAGAGGTTTATCAGCCGGCCACACTCGAGATGTAACTGATAGGCAATGCACACATCGGGCATGTGCGGGGAGAGGTTACTGTGTTCTGTACCACTCTTAGCTGACTGCATGAGTGAATATGTGAGAGAGGGTACAAGGACATATGTAGTATACAATGTCTTACTGGGAGATAGAAGGAGGGTCTGGTGAGTGCAACATGGAGAGCTGCTCTGGGAGCTGCAGAGAGATGCTGAAGGGAGACAGGGTCAGTGGAAACAGAGTGTGGTGTGTGCCCCAAAACAAACCTTCCTTAGAGAAGTGGCGTTATTGAAGTAGCATACTTCATGTAATGGTAGGGTGTGGGGTGGGACCAAGCCTTCCCTGTGACATACATCACATGATAGTCATGTGACTCCCATACATCACATGATAGTCATGTGACTCCCATATTGCTAGTACTTACTGTAAAACCTGCAGTAGACCCTCCAGTAGAACAGCCTTAGCTCTCTCATGTGCAGATGGCTCTTTCTTCCTACTAGCAATCTGCCTCAGTCTCTGGACAAAGAGACAAGCAAGATGATGACCCCATTACTCTATTCCTCAGAGCTGTGCACCTCCTGAAACTTCATCTTCCTCTCACTAGTAGTCTGTGCTTCACCTGCCATCATTCCCCCTTCTCTCTCTCTCTCCTCGTCTGGGTATAGGCAGTGGATTGTATACAGACAGCAAACATGCTATACTTGATACCAACCTGCTGTCAATTGAGCCTGGGTGTCAATTCTTTCCAGCTCTGCTAGGAATGTTCTAAACAGGTCTAGGGCACGAAATATAGGAGAATTTACATCTATTTTCTGAAAATGTAGTGACACGGATTCTTCAAGAATTGAAATAGATTTTCTAGCAGCTGTACACAGTCCCTCTCTCCCCACCACTCTGTATATACAGTACAATGTAACAATGTGTACAGGGGAAACCATGGCATCATTATGGCCTGCCTACCTGAGCAGGTTCCATGCAGACTCAAATTGACTGCATTCTGTGACATGTTTCTCCAAGCAGAAAAGGTAGATATCATATAGCTGTATTATGAATGTGTGTGTGTGTGTGTGTGTGTGTGTGTGTGTGTGTGTGTGTGTGTGTGTGTGTGTGTGTGTGTGTGTGTGTGTGTGTGTGTGTGTGTGTGTGTGTGTGTGTGTGTGTGTGTGTGTGTGTGTGTGTGTGTGTGTGCGCGCATGTGTGTGCGTGTGTGAGAAAACATCCTGTTTACTGCTGTAGTTGGTCTGGAAGGCCACGCTAACTACTGGCATGCATGCTGCATAATTAAATAAAAAATGCTGACCCTCTTCCCAAGAGGAGCTGAGGGGAGACCTTCCAACAGAGCAAGTAGACAGTGGAGTAGAGGAGGAAAAGTCTTTTGGTGAAGCTTCAAATTCAGCAACTGCTTCTTTGCCACATTCTTCCGAGAAATGTAGTGGCCAGAAAGAAGGAAAAGAAAAGGAAATTGTAACACACTCAAGTGCCTGAGATGTGGTCTACACCTTCAGGGTGTGGTCCTTTGTCAGAAGTGAAATTTGTTCCTCAGGATTCTCCAAACAGTCTACGTACCTGATTCAACAGTGGTACAGTTCAGTTGACAATCCCTAGGTGAGATTCTGCAGCCTACCTGCGGAAGGAAGGGGAAGCACGGAGCATTTCACACTGCATGTGACTCAGTCCATCCACAGCTGAATCCAGGCTGTCCCATTTGCCGATGAGGCCACTCAGTGGTTGCCAATGAAAGTGTTCCAACATAGCAACCTGGAGAAGAGAATGTGTGCATCTCAAGTGAGTGGGTAGAGGAGTGTGTATCTAGCCTGAAGTGTGTGGGAGAACTGGGAGACAGAGAGGGAGGTGCAGAGGAACTGGTGCAGGAGGAACTGCAGAGCCCCTGGACCCAGCTGGAATGGCTGCTTGGGAGACAGCAGGATCTAGTGTGTGTGTGTGTGTGTGTGTGTGTGTGTGTGTGTGTGTGTGTGTGTGTACATCACTATGGCAATATGCAATTTATGTGTTGTACACCTTCTGTATGAGATGCGTGAGTGTGTCTGTGGAGGACTGTGCTGTGAACTGCTCCACACAGAGGAGGGAGGAGGAGGAGCGAGGGAGAGTGTGGATGGCAGCAGCAGATGTAGCCACGCTGAGGATTAGCACCACTGGCAACGTCACTAGGTGGGGGCTGCAGAGAACGGAAGTATGACGTATGCGGGGGCAGAGCAAATTTTGATATGAACACGCGCCATGCACGGCGCAAATAAAGGTTTGTCACGTGAGAGGTCACACGCTCCTCTCGATCTCTGCAAGAAGCAAGAAGTAATTCGACCGGCGACCGCCCTTGGCTAGCCTATGTAACGCAGCAAGTATTAGTGACCTAATACTGTACGCGGTACGTTGATAGTATGTCTCGTATACAGCATGTAAATGGTCGCCTTTCTTTTTTCTCAGACCTGCCATGGCTACCGTGTCCATTGAGAGACAGCGGTCACTAGAGAATCCACTGATCTCCACTACAAAGCCCGTTTCACCGGCTCCAAGGCCCCAGTCTAGTTTCCGTGGTACCAATCACTTACAGACCACCTCTACCAACAGCAGTTTACGGAGCACTCGTCCGTCCAGTACACCTAGTGTGTGGGCGTCGGGACTGACCACTCAACCTCGCTCTCTCCTCTCATCAAACCTCACTCCTCACTCATCATCTTTATGGCATGCCAAAGGCAGCTACAAGGGGACATCTTCCACAGCACTGGTACAGCAGCCATCTCGAGTCAGTACTTCCTCCAGTCTCTTGTCCTCCTCTGCTCAGAGGAGTGGTCTCACCAGTGGCTCAGGCAGCAGGGGTGGTCTCACCAGTGACTCAGGCAGCAGGGGTGGTGTCACCAGTGGCTCAGGCAGCAGGGGTGGTCTCACCAGTGGCTCAGGCAGCAGGGGTGGTCTCACCAGTGGTTCAGGCAGCAGGGGTGGTCTCACCAGTGGCTCAGGCAGCAGGGGTGGTCTCACCAGTGGCTCAGGCAGCAGGGGTGGTCTCACCAGTGGCTCAGGCAGCCACCTCTCCTCCAGCCTCTTGAGCACGAGCAAAACTACAAGAAGTCTCACCTCGCAGAGCTTGCTTACCCTTTCAAAGAAGCCAGCCTCCTCCTCGGTCAGTCATAAATCTCTACAGTTGTCTCCATCAACTGGAAGTGCACCCAAAAAATCCCTTCTCTTCACCTCTGCACACTCCTCCCACCTGACCAAACCATCCTCACTGCTCTCTTCAACAACCAAAGTCTCTCCTCTAAAGAGCTTTGTATCACAGGCTCCAACTCGATCGACCCTCTCCAGATGCTCCTTACCAAGGAAGTCGAGAGACCCTGTCAACACTGCTCTGTTGGGTGGTCCCTTAAAGAAAGATGTGGCCACTACCCCAGTGAAGCAGCAGGAGAAGACACTAACTGCAGCTAAGCCAATTACTGAGAAAACTGATGGGGCTCCTGTGTACAAATTCCGTAGAGAAGACGTTTTGGTTCCCCAGGAGGGTCCATTTTTGCGCCCTGAGCTTGATGTAAATGTTCAGGCCCCCCTGACCCCTGTGGGAGAGGTAGTTCGGCTCAAGACAACTCTGATAAATACGGTGGCAACGTCACTTCTCTGCAACCCTGATTTCAAGAGCTCTGCTGATTCAACTCGACAAAATCTCATGAAACTCGGAGAAGAACTCTCTCGCCATGACCCAGAGTTCCTGCTGAAAACTGCTCTGTACACTCGTAACGACCTCAACATTCGTACAACGGCCAATTTCATTCTCGCACTGGCATCCAACATCCACTCCTGTCGACCATACCTACGCAAGTACTACTGCTCCAGTATCCGCCTGCCATCCGACTGGATCGAAGTGGCTGAGATATATCAAACACTCCACGATAGATCACTGAACTTCGGGTCCTTACCCACTGCCCTCCGCAAGGTGATGTCAGTCAAGTTTGTCGAGTTTGATGTCTACCAGTTAGCCAAGTACAACAAGAACAGCTCCAAGAAGAATAAGAAGGAGAAGGAGAAAAAGGAAGTAGAGGCAAAGAAGAAAGGAAAAGATGACGGTACACCAAAGAAAGCTGATGCTGAAATGGCTACAAGAGATGATCAAGAAGCACCACCACTGAGGTCGGATACCAACAGCACAGTCCAGAGCAGTGAGTTTGGCATAGGAGATACCGCAAGTGATAAAGAGACTGAGGAAGAGGTTGAGAGACTTAGTTTCACACTTAAACAGCTCATTCGGAAACTCCACATCTCTGATCCAGCTGAGCCTGTCATGTCCCTCCTTGGGAAGAGGTACCCGGAAGACTCAGAGGCATTCCGGCGCAGTCGACTCCCGGGGATATTTGACGAAACCCGTGCAGGAACAAGAATGAAGCTAGCAACTCCCGAAACCTGGGAGACGCAGGTTTCCCTCCACGGCAACAAGGCACACACGTGGGAACAGCTAATCGACCACAACAAGCTCCCTTTCATGGCTATGCTCCGCAACCTGCGTAACTTGATCACTGCCAACATCGGACCAAAGTACCACCGCTGGATTTGGAGTAAACTTAATGACGAGAGAGCCGTTGTCAACAGTCGCCAGTTTCCATTTCGTTTCTTCTCTGCGTACGAAGTTCTTGTCGAACTTGAGAAGATTTCAAAAGGAGAGATTGTACCCAAATCAAAAGGGAGAGGAAAAAAGCCACCAAAACCATTGCCAAATATTGAGATATCCGTAGTGCAGCGGTACCGTTCAGCCCTCGATAACGCCCTCAAGATAGCTACGTGCTATAATGTTAAGCCCATCAGTGGCTCCACCCTCATCCTCTGCAATGTTGGCAGCAACATGAATCGTCCATGCACAGCAGCACGTGGTCTTGGAAAACCTCGGACTGTTCAAGAGGTCGGACTTCTCCTGGGACTGATGTGCAAGTACTCGTGTGAGGATTGCACATTTCTCATGTATGGTGAGAACAGCCATGCTCAGGTAGAACTAGAAGAAGGTACTATACTACACAACATGGATCATGTACAGTCAGTGGCTACTGACCACGGTCTCACAACCGGTAATGGCGTCATTCCAATGAAGTTCCTCTATGAAATGCTGGTAGATCGTACATCTGTTGATAATATTGTTCTTTTGACGGACACAATGAAGCTGGATGACGCACAAGGCAAGGAGATGATGGATTACTTGAAGAAGTATCGCCACCTTATCAACCCAAACCTACTGTTTGTCAGTGTGGACCTGAGTGGCCGCTCAAGTGGTGTGTCAGGGACGATCACACCAGAACATGAGAATGATATCTACCTCGCTGGCTACTCAGACCAGATCCTCCGTTTCATTGCCGAGCGAGGTGACACTGGTCAACTGATGTATATAGAGAACATTGACAGAGCATACAATCTGAAGCAGTTGCCTCAATCTGCACTCTTGGCAACTGAACCCAATGCAAGATCTGCCTTCTCTCTGGGAGGTGAGATGGCACTGATGGACTCGGGCCAGCGACAGAAGTGGCAGACGGTTCGTGTTTTCATATCTTCCACTTTCAGAGACATGCATGGAGAGAGGGACCTCCTCACACGATTCGTCTTCCCTGAGCTCCGTGCTCGTGCACACACAAAACAAATCCAACTCTACGAAGTCGATTTACGTTGGGGAGTGACAGAGGAAGATGCTCGTCACCATAAAGCTCTCGAGATTTGCTTGAATGAGATTTCTCGCTGTCACTACTTCATTGGGCTACTAGGGGAGAGATATGGATGGATTCAGAATGAGTATGAAGTCTCTGACGCTCCAGAGTTTGACTGGCTGAAGGAATTCCCCAGTGGACGCTCTATCACAGAGGTTGAGATGCAGCATGCTTGTCTCCAGAGACCTGAGAGGTCTATCAGAAAATCATTTTTCTACTTCCGAGACAATTCTGTGAATGCTTCCATCCCTAAAACACATCGTGGAGAATTTGAAAGTGAATCAGAAGAAGCAAAGGAGAAAATCGAACTGTTGAAGAGTGAAATCCGGACGAGTGGGATCGAAGTGTATGATGGATACCCCAGCAGGTGGCTGGGAGTGTTGGAGGACAAGCCAATGGTGGGAGGATTGGAAGACTTTGGACAGAGAGTCCTCCACAACCTGTGGAATGCTATCAAAATGGACTATCCAGAAGATGAGACCATTATGGATCCTATGGAGGAGGCAGCTCTGGCTCATGAAGCATTTGCTGAAGGTCATGCCGAAAATTTCGTCGGTCGAAAGAGCCTCCTTGTCAAAGCAGGACAAATGGTGGACTCCAGTGAGCAGGGGCTGCTGGTCCTTACAGGGAAACCTGGATCGGGGAAATCTGCATTTGTAGCAGCTCTAGCTCAGCAGTGCAGTGGGTCGCTCTCCTCTAACCTGGTACTTACCCACTTCCTGGGGGCAGCCCCCTCGTCTACCAACATTGCCTCAATTCTCACCCGACTTTGTCACGAAATGAACCGTCGATTTGACCTGGAGCGAGAGGTTCCTGATGATTACACTGAAATAGTCAAATGCTGGCCCGAGTTTCTTGAAGAGAGTGGGGCTGCCACTGCTGGGTCCCACTTTGTGATCCTCATTGATGGGTTGGACCTGTTGGAGGAGAAGCACAATGCGAGAGCACTGGACTGGCTACCATCCCGACTGCCGTCCGGTGTGGCGTTGGTAGTGAGTGCTGTCGAAAGGGGACAAATTGCCACAAATCTCCAGAAAAGGTATCCACAACAGTCATTCTTGACAATTGGCACCCTCAATGAGTGGGACAAGGGGGATATGGTGAGGCAGACACTGGCAAGACACCGCAAGTCACTGGACGAGTCTCCATTTAATAACCAGATGAAGCTACTCCTAAGTAAGAAGGATGCCACTAAGCCTCTGTTTCTACACTTGGCATGTGAAGAACTGCGTGTATTCGGTGTTTTTGAAGAAGTCTCTGTATTTCTCAAGGCACTACCTCCAACTCTACCCGACCTCCTCCAGGAAGTATTGTCAAGACTTGAGAGAGAACTCGGAGAGGAGGTGATTTCAACAGCCCTCGCTCTTCTCTGTCTAGTACGCAATGGCCTTAAGGAATGGGAGCTATCAGGCCTCATCTCTCTCTACTTTAACTCAAAATGCTCTCAAAATTTACCAAAAGATGTAGACAGAATTCTGCCTCCGATGGTTCTGTCTCGTCTCCTGCGATGCCTGCAGAGTTTTCTTCAGCCAACCATGAACGAGGACTGTGACATCCTCGCACTGGCCCACAAGGAAATTGAAGCAGCTGTCAAGCACCGCTACATGAAAGGTAGAGGAAAAAAGGAGAAAACATACCACGAACTTCTAGCAGCCTACTTCCTTTCAGAGGCCGACCCAAGTTGTGATGGAACGTACAAAAGTAACGATGAACGAGCTTTCAACGAATTACCGTATCACCTCTTGTTGGATGGACAGTGGAATAAGCTGGAGGAAGTTCTCTGTAACATCAATTTTGTCATCTCTAAGTGTCAGCTTGGCTCTGCACAGAGCCTACTTGAAGATTATACTCCGTGTATAGAGGGACTACCGTCAGGACAGGCTAGAGAGCTGTCAAAGTTTGTACATCGACCTCGAGTGCAGATATTTAGGTCATTTGTGTCCAGGAACTTACATGTGTTAACTGCCACTCCTTCTCTGGCCATTCAACAAGCTATCAATGAACCGAGCATATCTCTAGTAGCTCAGGAGGCTGAAAAAGTGCTTCGTGATTGCCCACAGCCTCTCATAAAACAACTTAATCGCTCCCCAAGAGAAAACCCATGTCGAATCACACTCCCTAATCACAGTAGTGAAGTAACGTGTGTTGCAGTGTCACAGGATGGTACCCAATTTGCTGCTGGATTCAAGAACTGCAGTGTGAGGCTCTACAGTGTGGCAACTGGTAGAGAACTACAGTCATTTGTTGGGCATGCAGCTGGCATTACTGCAGTCTGTTTTGTTGGATCACATGCTCTGTGTTCTGCATCACATGACACCAATCTGAGTCTGTGGGACCTCAAGGGAGGGTTCAGGAGGGCCACCATGACGTCACACACACGCAGTGTAAGAGGATGTGCAGCAGACACTGCAGGAAGAGTTCTTGTCTCAGTGTCATGGGATACCAATATCAGAGTTTGGAACGGCCGTACTGGAGAACCTGTCTGTTACCTTGCAACTAAAGGAGGGAGGAACTGCCCCTTGAACTGCGTGGCTTTCCACCCAACGTCAGACCAGCTCATTGCTGTGGGGTCTTGGGACAACACCATCAAGATTTGGGATACCTTCAACAAGAAGAGGATCAAGGTACTGAAGGGCCACAGGACATCAGTCCAAGCCTGTACATACGCTCCAACTGGTCGTCATATTGTATCAGCCGCTCTGGATGGGGAGGTGAAGATATGGTCCACCAAGTCTGGAGGTGCCGTGGGGAGTATTGTAGGCCATTGTGACCCAGTCAATGCCCTGGCCTTCACTCCCAATGGACAGTACCTGATGACAGGCTCAAGTGACAGAGTAGTCAAAGTGTGGTCGGGTACCCTCGGTCAGCAGGTGGCAGAAATGGGCGGGGCAGACCGTGGATATGCTCATTGCATTACTTACATAAAGACAGACCAGACCATTCTAGCTGGCTACCACGATGGTCACGTGAGGCTCTTTCACACCCAGACTACTGCTGAGGTGTATGCCGTGAAACTCCACGAGAAAGCCATCGTCGGAGTTGGACACCAGGGACAATTCAAAATGTCTGCCTCGGCTGACGGAGGTATCAAGATCTGGGAGAAGCCAAGCTCCCTCCCAAGGCATTTTGTCCTCGAGGGACACAAGGCTGGCATAACATGTGCAGTATGGACAAGACATGGATTGGCATCAGCTGCTGAAGATTTCTCTCTATTTTTGTGGCCACATGAACTTAGTCACTACAGCAAACTGTGGATCCAAGCAGCCAAAAGCAACCTCAATGCCATCAGTATATACCCTCTCGTGTCACTCAAGGGACACACCTCTACGATATCTGCGCTCTCCTTCTCAAATGATGGGCTGAGAATGGCGTCTGCTAGCCACGACAAGTCGGTTATTATCTGGGACCTGCTGAGTAGGAAGGAGGTCCGTACTGTGCGTGAGTGTCACAACGACTGGATCACTGCCTGTGCATTCTCAGACACCAGTTCCGATTCCCTAATCACTGGTTCCAATGACTTCAATCTCAAAATCTGGAACCTGAACACAGGAGCCGAGAGAATCACCTTCAAGGGACACACCTCTGCCATCAACTGTGTCTCCTTCTCAAAGGGCTGCGTTGTGTCTTCATCCTTTGATGGATCTGTGAAGATCTGGACCAATAAAGGAGTTGAGATCACCACTCTCTACTGTCACAAGCAGAGGGTCAATGCCTGTGTTCTCGATGTGCCTGGCTCTGACTCACATGACACTTCAGCGTGGGCTGATCTTGTGGAGGAAGAAGAAGGAGGAGCCAAACAAGAGAGGATAAAACTTGCCGAGGTGCGTGTGATTACTGCCAGTGATGATGGTACTGTGAAGATTTGGAAGCCTTTTGTCCCGAATGAGATCACTGCTCTAGTGGGACACTCTGATCGAGTCCTGGCAATTGGGGCGACCCTCAATAATGAGATCGTTACAGCCTCTCGTGACAAGAGCATCCGTATATGGTCTCCCGATCTCCCTGATGAAGTGGGTGTGGTCTCACTGATGAGCTCCGGTCATGGTCACACGGGTGAGGTAACAGCTGTTGCCCTATCACCTCCCTACATTGCCACTGCTGGCAGAGACGGTTGTGTGATGATATGGACACTAACCAAAGAAGAAGATGAGAGAAGTCGTAATCTGACAAAGCTGTACAATATTGCAGTGTCTGAAAAAGCAGTTACCTCTCTCAGTTTTGTCTCAAGCTCCACAAAAGGATCAGTAACTCTAGCAGCTGGGACAGATGGTGGGTCTGTTGTTGAGTACAAGTTCTCCCAAACTGCCTACCCCTCGGTCACCACCACCCTCTCTCCCTCTCTCCTCATGGGAGACCACCCAATCTCTGGGCTCACCACCACCCCCAATCATAAGTATCTGCTGGCCAGCTCTTGGTCAAACCGTGCAGTGGCACTATCCAGCACAAGAGGAGTGTTGGGGTCACTGGAGTCCCACAGTAACTGGGTGATGGATCTCATCACTGTCAAGAGAGGGAAGGAGGTCTTTGCCTATACTCTAGGTCTGGATAGGGTTGTGGGGAAGTGGCTGTTGAATCCATTGTCCTCTGGCCAGCAGCCTGTGTCCTCCACAGTGTACAGTATCCCTGAATTGGAGGGAGGGGAGAAGGAGGGACGGGAAAAGGAGGGTTGGCTGCAGAGTTTGTGTGAACTGAATCCGACGTATGTTGCCATTGGAGACAGCGAAGGGAGAGTGTGGCTTTGGAATCAACAAACCACAAAAGTTATCCTCACGAAGAAAGTCCACAGGAGTGCAATAAATGGAGTGACAGCTGTCAAGGGCATGCTGGTGACAGCATCAGACGACAAGACCATCAAAATATGGAGATTGACCACAACAAACCCTGTAAATCTGATACAAGTTGGCCACTTCCATGCCCAATCGTGTGTGACATCACTCAGCAAGCTGCCCTTACTACCAGATGACAAGGCCCCGCCCATATTGGTGGGCGGAGATTCACTTGGGCAAGTACTGCTGCTGGAATGGCACCAGTGAATGTTGAAACTGAGAGTACTCTAGCTAAAGATTGACTGATTTAAGGTAGTTTGTAGGTATAGTGCTTACTATGTGATATTGTGCATATGTACGTACATGCATTGTAAGTAAACTACACATTGGAATTTTATGTTCCTTGTTCCTTGTAAGAGTTGTACATGTTGGAATGCCAGTGATGTACTGGTTGTGTGGTCGTGCATGCTTACCTGAGAGACATGAATAGGTCTTGTAGGATTTGTGGTGCAAATCCCTCAAAATCCTCCACTATGATGACGACTGGTGGGTGGGGTGTCCTGGTGGACCCTCCCTCATCCAGTTTCTGCTGCTTCCTATAATTCCAACAACGAACACTGTACCACTTACTGTACACTGGAGTGTATAGCAAGAGCTACACGTGTATGTGTGTACTGTGTATGCCACGCCATACAGAGACATGTAGGCTTGCATTCCTTACCACTTGGGTGAGGTGGGCTGTAAATGAAAGGTATGATGTTGTGGTGAATGAGGTTGTAGAGATGGTGGGTGGGGCTACCTGTTGAGTGTCTCGGTACCAGGTACGTAGCAGTGAGAGGGAAGGTAGAGATAGTCGTTGCTGTGATGTTTCACCTTCCCCATCCTCTGATGGCAGCTGTATTAACACACAAGTACACTTCCCATTCACTTGTAAATACATAAATAATTCATTCGTTATACAATTTAGAAATACACCTATTTCTAGACTAGACTACGCAGCTTTTTCCATTTCTACTTTCTCTACAACAAAGTCTAGGGCGTCTCCTACAAGAAAGTTTCCATTCTGAATCTCTTTCATTGTTATAAACTCTCGCAGTCCCCACAGGTAGTTTTTATCTCCTTTAGTCACTCGACCAGCATGCTTTGGGAGGGCCTGCTTGTCATAACTGATCTGCCGTTTGAAGTGCTTGGTCTCATCTTTCTGATTTACAAGACAGATGGTAATGTCTGCTCTGAGAGGCCATTGGAGCAGGTCATCGTGTTGCCCACGTGTGATGCAGCACCACACTGACACGTGGGTATCGGTGCCGGCAGAGTCTACCCTAACCACCATCCTGTAGCCACGAAGACTGGTGTAGAATGGCTCGCTAACGAAAGGTTCTTTTTTCTCTCTTCGTTTACTAAATCGGCTAACAGTGAAGGAGAATGGTGGTGTGGGAGTGATAGTCTTTTCAACATAATCTATATCTTTCTTCAACTCATCAACCTTAGTCTCTACATCTTGTATCTTCTCCTCAAATTTTTCTTCGTCCCACTTCTTTTGTAGAGCTTGAAGTTGCTCTTTCAGTTTCTCTCTCTCTTCCTTGCTCTCATCAGTGATTTTCTTTTCTAGTTTGTCACTTCTTTCCTTACACTCAGCCTCAGTGGTAGTCTTCAAAGTTGCAATGTCTTTTTCCAATTTCTGAAGACAATTTTCCTCAGTCTCCATACCAAGTAATGTCTGAATGTTGGCAGTGGTGGTCACTACCTCTGCTACTTCATCGGCAAGCTCTGTGACCTTGGCTTGGTACTCCTTGCCATATTCGGTCAGTTTCTCCTTCATTTCTGAACTCATTGCAGACCTGACCTCTGGAATCTTTGCATCTCTGTCCTTCAATTGCTTATCAAAATCATCCTTCAATGATACAATTTTTTTATCACATTCGTCTAATTTGGTACCAAATCCAATCATCAGTGTTGCATCACTTTCTTTTAATTTCTCCTCAAGTCCAACTGACAGTGCTTTGATTCTCTTGTCCCTTTCTTTCAACTTTTCATCAAATCCTGCCATCAATGCTGCATCTCTGTCCTCGATACTTTTCTTCAACTCAGCAGCCTGCTCTTCGTTAGTCTTACTTAGTCTCTCGATTACTTCCTCACGTTCCCGTAGCTGAGCCTCCATTCTTGTTTGAACTTCGTCCCTCTCCGTATTTGTCTTTTCAAGTTTCTCTGTTAGGTTTTTGATGATGGACTCTTGTTCAACAACTTTTGCCTGCAATTCTACTGTCTTCTTGACAAGCAGCAAACTGTGGTGTTCATCTGAGGCCTTCACGTGTGTAGGGAGGTCTTTACGGGGCCTTCTTATAGTACAACCCACCTCCCAAAACGGACATCTCACCATTTGAGCTTTACATTCACGGTCACAGTGCGTCTTGACGTCACAACGGCGCATTTCTTCCACTCCGCAGGCGTTTGGACAGGGAACGAGAAAATCAGGGCATTCCGCCCAATGAACTTCAGACAGTTCCTTGTAGGTAGTCTCCACGTTGTTGCAATACTCACATACCAGTTTGCGATACAGGCACTCCCCAGCTTCATGCTGGTCCAAGTTAGCACGGAGTATTTCTTTCCCACATCCGTCGTTTGAACACAGAACTGGCTCGTATTGACAGAGCGTCACGCGAGATCTGGGATCCGCTGGTCCCAGCAAGTGGGCCGATATGTGACGAAGCTCTCCCTCCCACTGGCAGCCGTTCTCTTTATTGGGGCAATAGGCCCTCGCCTGTAACACAGCTCGCTGTCGACCCTTGTCCAAAAGCGCAGTGAAGCCGGGAGCATTGCAGAGGGGACAGGGGCGGTTTTGAAGTATCCTTATACAACCCTCGCATAAGTGGTTTCCACAGCAACTAAGGAGTTGTGGATGGAATAGAATCAGTTTACATATCGGACACTCCCAATTCTCTGCTGGCCCTTCCACGAACTCAACGTCCCGGTCTTGTAAATGATCTCGCAAAGCCGTAGCTGCGTCAGGTTCGGCCATTTTATCACAAAAGTAGGCGGGGCCCCCACCTTTGCGCATGCGCATAACATCACTTACCCCACTATCAGTACGTGTTAACTGCAAAAGGATCTCTCTCCATGTAGTCTTCATACCTACCAACAGAATTGTTTCTGCATCTTTTGTTCCAAGAGACTAACAGCAGGCCATACCTCCATTGCATGTCGCTGACTGCAGCTGCACCACATAGGATGTGACATTGCTGCAGATCCTCCCCTTCAACTGTGTGAAGAGTCTGCCATGATCAGGCATATTAACACCTGAAAAACATTAAAAACATTGACTGTCATGAAATATTCAGACCAAGCAAAGCAATACAACACAACACAATACAACTCACCCAAGACAGTCATTTTTCAAAGAAAAAATGAGCTGCCTCAGGTGAGATGCTCTACCAACTGAGCCACCAAGGCAGTAGCTGGGTCAAATCACACATACAAAGCAACATAACTCAAGGCAAAGTGTCTCAACTAATGTCATGTAATTGCAGTTCAGGTCTCACCTGCGACCAGAACAGCAGTGGGTATTTCAAGTCTTGACGGAGGCAACCTGCTCTTTGAGTGAGGTGGAGTAGAGGTGTGTGTCTGGAACAGCCTGTGCAGCTGTTCAGATGAGTCTCTCACAAACTTCACCAAATCGTTGAGCAGTTGATCATGTTGACTTGTCATTATATCCTGTTTCAAGGGAAATCATGAAAAATCTCACCTATCTGATGATCATATCGGCATACCTCAATTATCTTTTTAACCTTCGACCACTGTTCAGAGTACACTTTAACCCTTTCTGCAGCATCTCCAGCTGACTCTCCAGGAAGAGTTTGAAATGAACCTGACACATACAGTGCATCAGTTGAACCTCAGTATCTTGCTGTAAAATATGGCACAGCTGCTGTGCCATCTTTTACTGAAATAAGTTCAGTTGTTGAACCTTTATATACCTGTCAGAAGTGTGCCTGAAGAGCTGTGGTCTTTATTGAACAGGAAACACCCCTGTGCAAATTAATAATCCAATTAGCCCCAAACGAGCTTTGATAGCAACTACGCACGCGCTGCACTCCCCACAGGAGCCTTTTAGTGCAGGCCGCGCTATGCAGGATCTCAATAGAGCTGTCTATATATCGGGATTACCTTGGATAAAGAAGTGGTTCCCTCCATTTTCAGCTGGGTCTGTTGCTATGTCCTGCTGTAGATTATGATTACCTGGAGATTGTTATCAGTTTACTACAACTCTCATGCAATTTGTGTAGTGCCGGATGCCACCTGCTAGAGCCTGCAGCTACACGCTTAGGGCTGCATCTTTTGCGGGATTAATCTACAATATCACATTGTAGAATTTTTTTATTTGCAAGTTGTCTACCAGTTATACACTGTCTTGATGGAAATGATTAGTTTGACAATGGGAGTGCATAGGGCAGTGATGATAGGGAGGCTGTAGTAATGAAGATAAAATGACATGTCTTTCACGGAGCAGACCCCCATTACAGACAGAAGACCACGTGACATCGGGTGCAGATACTGAGTTTGCCAGTAGAGGAGTACACCATGGTAACGAGAGAGGTCCAAGTCAGTCAGTACCAGTTCTGCCTGGAATGAGGATCAGAGTAAAAAGTCAAGTTTCATTCTGCTTATAACTGACCAGCTGGTTGCTGAATGAGAAGACAGTATTTTCCATAGATGCCTCCAGTCTCTGAGCACACACAAGTAGATACACCGACAAAATACTCCATGATGTCATCACACAGAGCAAGGAGACCCTGGGCAGGAGGTAGAGACTGGGGCAGTCTATTTCAGTAGAGATGACACTCACCACAATTTTATCCTTCTGGGGGTAAGTCTGTTCTTAGAGAACACGTTTTCAGCTAACAAATAGAGTAGTGTCCCGATACCACTCTGAGGAGGGAGGAGAGTTTAGGGCACACAATTGTAGGATGACAGTCTCACCATGTATAGAGCCATTGAGGAGATGTCAAGGACTGACGTAGCCGACCAGGTCACGTTAAAATCAGTGTGTATTGTATTCTGTACTTCCAGTAGATCAGTATGCCACAGGAGGACTTGGGAATCAAACAGCTCTTGTCCTCTGTCCACAGAGAGGGGGTGAGTGCTGGGAAACCTACCCAGAGCCTCACTGTAATATTTCATCTTGGACACGTGGACACCTAAACTTGTGGATACTTCTACATAACTGAGGGGTACATGTACAACTCACCATGGTATGTAGCAAATATAATCCCAGTGGCTACCATTAAGACGAGGCTAGTGCACGACAGCTGCACAGCATCACTTCGAGAGAGACGCATATCGTCCATGGCTGGCCAGAGACTAACCCCGCCACCTAAACCACTGACTCCCTCCAGACGGGACTTGGCCGCGTGGTGCATCTTGTCTAGTGCTCGTTGCTTGGTATAAACAGAGCCTCTCGCCTTCTTCTCCTCCTGTGAGGTTCTACTCGTGCTCTTTAGAAGAGTTAGTGTCGGGCTCTCCTTATGAAAGTCAGGATGAGCTCTACGTTGAACTTGTTCATCCCAATGATCCCTCATGGCGGCTATTTTCCCGCCGGTCATACGCTGCTTGGACAGAGAATGTAGGACTTGAGGAGAAGCGTTCCTCTCATGAGGAGACGGAGAAGGAGGTAAGTTCTCTTTGCTGCTAGAAAGCACGCTACGACAAAGTGCTGCCATCGTGGATGCATTCGAAAATTGCGCTCAGTTCTGCGCATGTTCAAAAGAAATGTGGGTGGAGTCAATTCCTAATTAATTAATTTGTCGACGTCGCTGCACTGACCACTGTAGGAGATGGCGTCTTCAACTAAACCAGCAGACGACGGCAGGCTACCTGGTGAATCGTAAAGGGTTATTTAGCTCCACCTATCGATCCTCCATTTATCCTTCTCTCAGGGGAAATTGTTGTTGCCCAGGCCCATAAAGCCCAGCACCTCCTCCACTACACTGACCAGGAGTCTGCAGTGGGCGTGGTGATCTCTGGAACTCTCACATGTACTAACTACTGTTTTCGCTTTGAACCTGACACTAGCATAAGGCACATGGTAAGGTGGTTGTGTCCAATGAGAGGCTCACCACTATTGTCTCCCTTCCTCTCCACCTCTCTCCCTACTGTCCCCCAAAGAGACTGGGCCAGTATGCCTTTACTCAACTAGTGAGTAGTCAGCATGTCCCCCTGGGCTGTGTTAAAGAGCTGCACATGAGTAAGTCCCTGCAATAATATGCAATCACCAGCACTATACCACTGAAGACATGTGACAGAGACATATCTGGTCCTTCCAGTTGTTAATGGACGGAGGAAAGTTCTGGAGGGACATACAACACTTCCTAAGAAAATAACAGACATTGATGTCATCTGCAAGGTTGGTCCTACTCTACTACCTCAGTCCTAGCTGATAGCACCTTCTCCACAGGATCTGAGGAGAATGAAGTTCTCTGTGAAGTTGTGTAATAAAAATGAAGCATCTTCTGTGAGTTGACCTGAGCTACATGTTCTGCCTAGTGTATGTGATGATATGTTTGTTGCAGATTCTGAATGCTCTTGTGAGGCACACCCATCCTTCATCTGTGTCTCTTCTCTTTGCCTTTGACTATGCCAGAGCTACCCAGCAGGAGAGAGACCCTCCAGGGAATGGTGAGCCCTTCCTCCCTCCCCTCCCTCCCTCCCCCCTCTTCAACTATAAGTCATATGTTCATTTGACCCATGCTGCAGACTCTCCACCACTGTTCCTGAATGCACTGGACTGGCAGAGGGAGCTAACACGACTTGGTGTGACTGACAATCAGTGGAGGATCTCTGAGGCAAACAAGGAGTTCCTGATATGTGATAGGTATACTCCTGAACCTCTTCAGACCACTAACGAAATGTTTCCTCTTGTCACAACAGTCTCTGTCCTTATATTGTGGTCCCTGCGAATGCCTCAGACAGTACTCTTGACTATGTTGCCTCTCTTCACCACGGCTACCGGCTGCCTGTCTGGTGCTGGTCCCACCCACATACTGGAGTCGCATTGACTAGGGGGGCAGCCCCTTCAATAGATGACCAATTAGAGGCCCCAGATCCCAAGTGAGCCATCATACCCCTCCCAGAGTACTGGTGGTGATAACCCTTCTCTGTTAGCTATATGCATGAGGTATCGATGGCACGCCACATTGACAATCAAGTGGAGAACAAACGACCAGCAACAATGGACATCACAAAGACATGTGGGACTGTTTGGGACCTGAGAACTGCTTTCAATCACATGCAGGACCTCTGCATGCCAGGTATCTGTATACAGTCCCTGGTAATTAAGTCTAGCCCCTTAATTAATTCTCTTTGATTGGAACATGATCAGTCTTTGCTGTCCCAAATACCAACCCCTGAATGAGCACACCTCACTATCTCATCTAGAGTCATCTCAGGAACTGGCAGGTCTGGACAAGAAGTGGCTAGCAGGGCTGGACACTGCTGGATGGTTGCATATGGTCAGACACTGCCTCCATGTGGCCAAGAAGACAGTGGAAGTGATGTGCATTGAACGGAGGCCAGTCTTCCTACAAGGTGAGTTGATGACTCCTTTCCTTCCTAGTGTATTTAGCCAGCCAAATAGACACATGTGATATTTATTTTGTCAGCTTAGTTTATCTCAAATGGTAATCCATTGTGTTTACAGAGGAGGAAGGCAGGGATCTCTCCTGTGTAGTGTCCTCTCTGGCACAGCTCATGATGGATCCCTACTTCCGCTCCGTCCCAGGGTTCCAGTGTCTCCTACAGAAAGAGTGGGTGGCCATGGGGCACCCCTTCACCTCCAGACACCGCCTTGTCTTGCCCACTGCAGAGGGGACTACAGGGCCCGTGGAGGTTAGCTGCAGTGTGGGAATACGAGAGCTAGGGACTGGTTCTGTCATACTCCTTTCTCCACTTCCAGGCACCTACATTTCTGCTATTTCTTGACTGTGTGTGGCAGCTGTCTGTCCAGTTTCCGTCTGCCTTTGAGTTCTCCGAGTCCTACCTCCTCCATCTCCATGAGATTGTGTACAGCTGTCTATATGGTACCTTCATTTTTGACTCTCCAAAAGCCTGCCTCCAGGCATCCCTACAGCTCAGGAACAGTCGCTTCTTTGCCTCTGATGAAGGGGTTGACTCCATTGACCCATACGAGGGCTTGCTGGTGTCTGCCTGGGGACTCTGGAGGGACAGCCTCAGCCAGGAAGAGAGAGAACACTCCTTGAACCCATTCTACTACATCTTTGGAAGCAGTGAAGCTCGTTATGACTACCAAACCAGCGACCCTCTCCCCATGTACAATCAGTTCGGCTCCATATTTGATGACACCACACCCAACATTACAGTGGGTGGGAGCTATGGGCTATACGATAGGCAGTCCCCAGTCCAAGATTTGCATGTCACATCCAGTGAGAAAGACCACTACCAAATGGGGTTGCTTCTTCCTGAAACCTCCTCCTGTAGCCTTCGTCCATGGTTAGGTTTCTTCTTGCGTTATATCCCCGATTTTCAGACTAACCTTCAGCAACAGCAGAAAGTACGAGAGAGAGAGGCAATGTTAGTGAAGGACGTGCGGAGGTTGAAGGATGCTCTGAATGAACTGGAATTGAGCATTGGAAGTATGGCCAGTGATCTAACCAGCTTTATAGGAGCTGTACTGGCAGCTCGAGAATTGGAGAAACGCAAAAAATTGTCCCTCTGTACAGAGGGTAGTACTCCGCCTCGGTCCCGCCTATCGGATATTGTAGCCCCTTTTGAAGACCCAGCAGAGAAAGAGAAGAGGAATACTGAGATTGCTCGTCCATCCAAAACCCTTCCCTCCCACACCAAGTCACTGGTTGAGTTCACTGAGACCTTGTACAGTTACAGTGGGGAGAAGGACACGCCCACTTACCTCAGGAACAAGGATCAATTAGGGACTAGTGTTTCATCACCTTTGTTCCGACAGAGCTTGACTCCAACAGGGAGTGGGCGGAGTCCAATCACCAAGACAAGGTTAAGGGTAACTCGGACTGAATCCACGGAGCAGTCTGGTCTCAGTTCCAGGTGGGGTGGGTCCCCAGGCCCAGCCCCAGGACACATACCCCTACTACCGAACAAGATATTGATTAAACACAGTTCAAGCTTGGAAGAGGAGGGAGAGGGGAGACAAGAAGTGGTAGGAGAGAGGATAGATAGGGGACAAAGAGAGGGGGAACAAGGACGTGGGAAGGGGGAGGTGGGGAAAGTGGAGGAGGAGGAGGAGGGAGAGGAGGAGGAGGAGGAGGACAAATTAATGGAAGTAGCCATTACTGACTTGTAAACTTCTATTTTTATAACACATCAACTATAGAAATATATGAAATGAATATAGTTTCAATTTCTTGATCCAAAACTACACAATAGCGTCATTTCTACTGAGGACTACAAAACAATTGTCACTATTACTATTGAGGAAGACCAACAGTTTCTCTCTGTTTCTTGAGGGCAGTGGCATACCATTCCAGTTCCTTTATCAGCTTCTCTGCCCCTGAGTCCATGTGGTCATTCAGTGGTTCTCCCGTTTCAGAGAGAGCCTTGGAGATCTGTGGGATGGCAAACAGTGGACCCACACTGGGTGTACCGAGTTCCCCCAGGAGCATTCTACACTGCATGGCAGCACGAACACCACCAAATGATCCCAATGAATAGCACACAATACCAGAAGGTCGGTACTTGTAGGAGGCGATTGGGAAGTGGTCCATCATGTTGGTTAGGGCCGGGGGCATGCTATGGTTGTATTCTGCCGATATCACAATAAATGCATCTGCATCTACGATGACCTGATTGGTATCCTGTAGAACTTGTGGGGCCTGAGACCTGTCTTTGTAGAAATGGTAAGGCTTTTTCAGCAGTGGCAGGTCCAACACATTCGGATCTGTGAGGGATATAATTAATGGGCGGGGCTAGAATTACACCACTGGAAAGCTCTGCTTGTGCTAGGGCTACAGCCATTACCAGTGGGACCAGTATTAATGTACTGCACGCTACATGCAGGAAGGAGTGTGCACGCTACAGGAAGAAGGGGGTCTGCTAACCAAGTAGGGTGGTTTGATGGCCTCGCTCTGTGAGTTTCTTAACGACAAACGTTGCCGCCCTCTGGCCAAGGTTCCCTTCCCTCACTGTGCCTAGAAACACTACGAACTTGAGAGCGCCGTCTTTCAAGGCCATACTTCCAGAGATCCAAATGCTCACAGCCTCCAATTGGAATTTGGCTTGGATAACATGACGTCATAGAGTAACTTGAATTACACCAAAAAATGCAACTTAGAGTTCAGCACAGCGCGTTGCAGGCTGTGTGTTGGTAGTATATTGACTGCATCCATCCTTAAATGCAGAAGAAAGATAAATATTTCCCTGACTAGGTGGGCTATTAGGTATCACAATTGCACAAGTATTTGAGTGTTTTACAGCAAACTTTCACTGTCTTCAGTGTCCCTGTACAGTTCACAGAGCTATCTGGTGTAGAGTCAGCCTGCCTCCCTGGCTCTGATGCATCATCCTCAGCACTGCTGAAGGAATCCAAGCTATAGTTGTCTCCTGCTTCTCTTTGCTGTGAGCTCAACAACAGTCTCCTAGACGACCGTATCCTGGTGAGTCTGTGTGGAGCCACTGTATGGAGTGTTCTGGCAGGACACCAGGCAGGCTTTGGGTCAGGTTGGCTTCTCGGCCTGTCTTCGTTTCTCAGTTTCTTCTTCTTCGCTAGCCATGCCTTGCAAGCTCTGTCAGATTCTTCTGCTCTCGTCATCTTCTGAGCAGCTTCTAACTTCTGCTTTTGTCTCTTCTCCTCTCTTGCTCCAATTGCATTCTCTTTTGCAGCTTTATCTTTCAGCTGGTTCCTGAAGAAGGTGGTACACCCTATACCATCGTACATAACATGTGTCAATAACTTCTTACCAACTTTGGATAACCTTTTTAGACAGTTCAATTCTTTCCTTAGATTCTGCCTCCTTTTCCTGCTTAGCTTTCTCCTCCTCCCTTTTCCTTTGCCTGTGCCGTTCCATCATAACCTGTGTTTTCTGTTTCTTCCATTGGCTGAACATCACGCTAGAGTCATGCTTCTTTTTATCTTTCTCGTCTCCCTCTTCTTGCTGTTTTTGCTTGGTCTGTTGTGCAAGTTGTTTCCTTTTCTCCATCAGCTCCAACTCTTTTTGTTTGTGCCACTGTTGGACAGTTGTCTTTGATCGTTCAGCTCTGGTTGTCTGAATAGAGAAGCATATACTTGTGCATCAATGACAGGGTCATGTGTATGGTTGATCAACCGGCCGACCGGATTTTATCCGGATGGCCGGTTGATCAACCAGCGCGCGCGCATATTTAATTAAGCATCCGTGCAGAACATATATACTTACAGCTTTTCGTTTAAGAGCGGCCTCATTCTTCATTCTCTCTTCGTGTTTCAGTCGCTCTGATTTTTGGAGCAACGCCAACTTCCCGGCCAGCCAGTCTTCATATACTGCTTCTCTCATTTGCTGGGAGTTAGAGAATGTCTTTGTCGCTGCCTGCATGGTCTGGACCTTCTTAACTGCTACTCGAAATTTCGAGCCTGAATCGCGGCAAGTTCCCGCGTCTCTCTTCATTTCACTGCTAATCCTGTCAGCGTGCCGCACTTTAGGGATGGCTGCAGAGCTCCTGGAGTGCTGGCTCTCGTGACTAAAGGACAATATGCACTCGTTATCTTCAAATAATTCTGAATGGTCTTCATTGTCGCTGGCTTTTGAGCTTTCCATCGTGTTCGCCTGTTCCAATTAGTGCCCAAAGTTAGGTTTCTCGTATTGCCATGGCAATTCCATGACAACGTTTGTGATGGGTGCGCATGTAAAAGAAACTCGGTCGAACTAAGGACATCTCTGACATGCTACCAGGACGGCCGTCTACGAGAGAGTTGTACGCATGCGGACCTCGAGTACAAATACCGAACATCAAAGTTAACAATGGAAGAAAGCTACAGAATAAATCCAGCCCCGAATCTGCCGCAACTGCTCCCACACGAGCTAGCACTGAAGGTAGTACATTGAGAAGACGACACACAGTCGGAGGCCCACAGAGGACCCTCAGAACCCATCTGAGAGACTTGAGACAGACTCTGACCTTCAGTGAGGATGTCGTCAGCTCCCGCAGTCCTCTGCTTGTGTCCTACAGCCAAGCCAGAGGCGGCCTGGCCGCCATGTTCGTCCCTGCAACTGGTACCAACAGGAGAAGAGGAGCACGGCTCCCGGAGCTGTCCGGATATGTTGGGAGACATAATTGCAGAGGTGACCCTCGGAAACACCATCCCTGTCACCTCCACAGTGTGCCAACCACAGAGAAAGGGGCTGTGCAGAAGCACCTTCAAACACATCAGATACCCTCATTGCCTAGCAACAATATCCATAGCAACAGAATGTCCTCACATCCAAGCAACATGTTGTATCGTAATTTAAGAATTGTACCCACCACTAAGTCGGTGCAGTGGGAGACGGAGGCTTTGAAGAAGCTGACCTCCTCAACTGCGGTCAGGTTGAAGAAAGGTGAGGAGCATGGAGAGGAATTGACTGATGCTGTCACAGAGGGAGGGGTGTCTAGCAGTGCAGTTGGTGGGGAGGTGGGAGTGGAGAGTGAGGGAAGGGTGTATAGGGTGCAGGATTATCTATCCAGTCTGGAGCAGGGTGCCAGGCCAGTCCACCACCACACTGAAGGAAGAGATGCCATTACGTTAGACAATGACACAAGATTTGATAAGGTACACAACATCCACACCATTGAGATGAACCATTAATATGTAGCTGTCCATCTTAAGGTCCTGCAAAGGAGCTACCCTCAGGCACCCAGCCAGTGGTGTGGGGGACCACAAGAGAAAGAAGATCCATCCCTAGTGAGAGGCAGTAGGAGATGGACAGACCTCCCACAACCAGCTCCAGTGAGTGTGCCACATCATGTACAGTAGTAAGGGAGTTACCATATACCTGGGTACAGACTCCAGAGAGATTGCGCTGGGTACGATACAGTGAACAAGGCCCCACCCCCTCCTCCCCTTCTGCGGTTCCCTCATTCACCAACCAGGAGAGCAGAACAAAGTGTCGATACTGCCACATATGTGAGTATGACAGCCACTGTATAGACAAGTTGATAATTTGGAGGTGACTAAGTCATTGTGTTGTGTGTCACAGTGAGAGAATGGAGTGGCCGGCATTCCATCCACGTCCATCCGGAGGACACCAGTAAGAGTGCCATTCTCCAGAATATTCATAGTCACACAAACAGTGCCAAACTTCGAGGGATTGCAGCTTGTGCATACCTAGCTGAGGAAATGACGAGGCAAGATACTAGCTGTTGTGTGGAGGGAGGGGAGGTGGTGACGGAGTTGGAAAAAGTTCTGGATGATGCATCGACAAGTGTGCCAGCAGCCATTGCTCTTCACTGCCTTAGTAGAGAAACTGAAAAGGCCAGTGACACACACACACACACACACACACACACACACACACACACACACACACACACACACACACAACACAACACACACACACACACACGCCCAATGTGAGACTGATATACATGTATGTGCTGGATAGGCAGTGGATGCTCTGCTGAAAGCAGTGGGTAATGAGGAATGTGACCTCACTGACAAGTGGGTGGGACTCCAGTGCCTGATGGAGGGGGGAGCGTGTGATGAGTGTGTGGTGAAGGGACTGCAGGGATACCTGCTCAACAGTCCAGACCCCTCTTGTAGGGAGCAGGCTGGGGAGCTGATGGCCAGGCTCAGTGACAGAACAGTCAGTCACAGTAATAAGAAATATCAGTCGTGATATTCTTATTGAGTTCTCTTCCTACAGCCATTGGTGCATGCACTACTAGCAGAGCAGTTGACCAGCAGAGGCTTCCAGGAGAGACTATCAGCTTGCTATGTATTAGCTACACTGCTGTGTCCCCTCAGCAATGTGAGGACATCACTGCACACTCCCATCTTGTCACCCTCCCATCCCACTCACACCAGGATGTATGCAATAGGCTGGTGGTCATGACTTGGGAAGACTGGAGTGGCATGGTTCGAGATGCAGCAGCTCAGACCCTCGGCAAAACTGGCCATGGGAAGGTAGGGAGCCGACACCACATCAAACACCTTACACAGTGTATGACTGACTGTAGTTGCTCCATGATGAGTTGGTGAGGCGGTTGAATGAGGAGGTGGAGATTCAGAGACTGGATGCCCTGCACAAGTTACACTACTTAGAGCTCATGACCCCACAACTGCTGTCGGCCTTCCTCCCCTCTCTCTCAGACCAACATGCCTCCATCAGGACAGAGGCCATTGCGGTAACCCTTTCTTTCTTTGTCCAGTGTGTGTGTGAGAGATAGTGCCCTATATCCCAGATTTGTGGCAAGCTAGCTCTCAGAGATGCCGCAGTGATCCAGCAGTTGATTGGTCTGCTGGGAGATCCCATCTGGACCATCAGAGCACATACACTCCGAGGTATGGTGGGCGGAGCTAGTGGAGCATGTCATGTTATGTATGGAATGTGTGTGTGTAGCTCTCAGAGAAATTGGCTGTTATGAAGATGATGTAATGGAGCAGTTACTGTGGACAGTCCGTTGTGACAAGGTGTGTGTGTGTGTGTGTGTGTGTGTGTGTGTGTGTGTGTGTGTACAATAATTAACTGCAGGTCCCTGCGGTGAGAGCCGAGGCATGTCATACACTCTGTGACATCTGGAGGAGAAAGAAAAGAGAAGGGAGAAGTAACACTGAGGGTCAGGAGGACGGAGGAGACAGTCGCCTCATTGCCACCTTGAGGGAGAGGCTGGTTGTTGAGGATGATGTGATGGTATCTCATCAGCTGACGTCAGCCCTGCACCGACTAGGGGGGAGGGTGGACAAGGAAGACCCTCTCCTGAACTCCATCCGGTCTGAGGTCCAGAGACTGGGAACATGTCTCTCCATAAGACAAGGGATTGTGGACAATGATAGAACTGCCCTCACTGACTACGTCATATCCAGACCACTGGTCCACCTCACAACTAGAGACTACCTCATCAGCCACCTCAGGTAGCTTCATGATCCTCCCCCCCTCCCCCCTCCCCCACCCCCACCCTTCCTCTCTCAACTCTTATATTGCAGGCACAAATTTTACCCCAATAAAACCACACCCACCACCAAGAATCCTGCAATAAAAGGGGTGGAGCCAGCCACAGAGAGGGTGTGGTCACCTGACCGAGACACAATAGACCAACATCTGGCCAATATCCAACAAGCCACCACTAGACACTCAATGAGTTGATAAAATTGGCAGTTTTTAACAGTAGCAAGAGGTGATATGTTGACACAGCATATGATAATGTAGGTATAAGGTTAGGTACACAGAAATGTGATTCAGTGACAATGCTAAGGCTAAAAGGCAATACTGCCTTTAAAATTGTGCACATCACCTGATCCTCAGGTGACAGTCACATGCAGGGCTATGATGTAATAAATATTAGTCAGAGTCCCCCTCTTCTCCGTACTCCTCACCACCAACTTCTGTAAATGAGGTTACATCATAACTTATAGGCACAGCCCCTAGCTAGGCAACGTGACCCTACCACTGTGGTGCATGAGTAGGCGGCCAACTTCTGGGTTCTTGGCCGAGAGGTCATAGGGCAGCTGCTTCTCATTGTTATAGATGTCCTTCCTTGCTCCTTCGTGGCATACAGTTCAGAGGAGCAGTAACTAATGTATGTATCTGGAAGGACTTTGAAATGGAGTTTCACCTTTTTCCAGTAGCATTTCCACTATTACAGCATGGCCTTTCCACGATGCATTATGAAGGGCCGTGTCCCCCAGCTTGTTCTGTAGAGAACACAGTACAGTAGTAGTGGTACTAGCTAGTACATAGTGTCAAATGTCCCACATCTCCTATTATAGCAATAGAAGTGAGATGGAGTGGGATTCCTAGAGTAGTTACCTGGACATTGAGCTCAATCCCAGGGATACGAAGAAGGGCCTGGGCACAGTCTACACACAATAGTGGCCAAATATAGCTACATGAGATAGCAGCTTACAGTGGAGAACCAACCTATATGCCCACCACTAGCAGCCCAGTGCAGGGCAGTAGAGCCTGACTTATCCAGACCATTCACAGAAACCTACTGGACCAAAACCACACTCCACTCAGAAGACAAACAAGTCAATTACACTCACTCTGTTGGTCAGGCATTCTTCAAGGAAGGGGAGGTTTCCTGAAGGTATAAACAATGATAAGTTGATATGTACACCATACATGGCACTGTAAGAGTTAACATTCACACATATGTAAACACTACAGCTACAGTTACAACAACACTTGTACAAGATTTTACACACACAGTGGCATTAGGAGCAGTGAAAGTTTATCGGGGTGTCCTCACATTAGGGAGTCCTGATTAGAGGGGCAACTTCACAATACCCCCAACTTACCTCTCTTGGCAGCCTCATGGAGTGGGTTGTCAATGGACTCTGTGCTGCTCTCAACTGTGGACAGGAGATGTGAACAACAACTTACCACACAAACACTAGAAAGTGTACTCTATAGTTGTAAATGTTCAGTGGTAGACACACACACACACACACACACACACACACACACACACGCACACACGCACACACGCACACGCACACACACACACACACACACACACACACACACACACACACACACACACACACACACACACACACACACACACCACAGTCTATGTTAGCTTACTGTAGTTGCTAGGAATAAGCCCTTCCTTTTTGCCACATCTTGCCTTCCACCATCCATCCTCTTGCTAGAAAGAGTAACAAACAAAGGACAATGAGGGGAGAGGGAGAGGGAGAGAGGTATTTTACCTTTTCAATGATGTAGAGAGTGTCTCCTTCCTCAAAAGACAACTCATCGACCTGCGGGAAAAGAATTTCAATGCAGCCACTTCCCCAAAGCTTTGGGATATATAACCCAGCGTCAGACCACTGCTGTTCATTACTTAGGTGGGAGTAAGAGAGGGAAGGATGGAGTGAGGGAGGGAAGGAGGGAGTGAAAGAGGCAGCAAAGGCCAACACCAAATGCAAACACCAACAGGCCCTCAAATGATATATTTGACCCTAAAAATCATCTTCCATTATTATTTTAGAAACCCAACACAAACACATTTAAACACACAAACCCACAGCGTCCTTTTACAATGATTTTAACAGTGACCAGAATTAATGGGATTGGGTCCGTAGCTTACATTCTGAGCCGTGTAGGGATAAATGGCCTTCACCACTTGAACATGACCTGTAAAACAATCAGAACAAAGACTATCAGGACACCGTATATATACCGGACAGGACTATAGTGCCAGGACAACACATCGAAGGACGCAAGCTAGTAAATTACGATCGACGTGAACGCTCGCCACTAAAAGGCTTATGAGTATGCTGCTAGCTGCCTACAGGTGGTAATTTTAAGGAACCTGGCTTTCTTGGCACTGGCTTGGGAGGCGGTCTTCTGTTGGACATTTCTCAAACAGTCCAGTGTCTTCGCTAGCGCTGCTGCGTTCGCTGACTGGCACGTGATATCAACTCGCGAGTAGTCGCTCGTGCTCGCGAGTAAGGTATCAAATAGGCGTGGTTTGTTCAATCAGCCTGCGCGCGCGCCCAGTTAAAAAATGGCGTCCTGAGCATATGCCCGAGCTCTCTAGTACTAGTGTCTGTGGCTTCAACCTCTGTTCCTGTGCTGTTGGCGTTCTTCAAAGACCAAAGAGTGAGTGCAGTAAGGCTCCTCTCTGACTGAAACGATAGCATTGTAGGCCTGCGTGAGAGAAACCGGCCTGATGACCAGTGATGACCCTACTTGCGTGCATGTGGACCGTCCGTTTAGTTTGCAATTCAACAAGCGTTTATATTCATAGTGTAAGCCTGCTCAGTTGTATGTTACCCTACATAATACACACTACAGGGCCACTGGAATAGACCAGCTGTTGTCTAGCAGCCAGTCCCCTTCTAGCTGCGCAGCGTGTTGTGTGCGGTGAAACTCCTGTCTTTGTGGCCGAGATGTCCGTGGAGCGCAGGGACTCCAGTACCAGTGAAGACGGTAAGCTAATATCCACATGCTTATCATGTGCATTGGAATCACGTGTAACCCTTGTTTGCAATGCTCTCCTACACAATGTAAGTGATAATTAATTATCAGAAGCCAGGGCTAACTGCATACTTGTGGGTAGAGACCTCCTTCCCTGCTTTTACATGAACTTGTCTTCCTGCAGAGGTGGCCAGCAATGTCTTTTCTCTGTGTACCAGTGGAGATGCTACAGCTCTCAAGTCACTCTATCAGAGGGAGCCCTACGTCAAGACATTGATTCTCAGAACTCAAAAAGACGAACCGAGTGCCAAGAAAATCACTGAGAAAACGCTCTTTGTCTCCACACTCCGAGGGCACTATGAAGTGACGCAGTTTCTGCTGGAGAAGGGTGCCAACCCTAACATCAGCTCCTCTCTGGGCACCCCGATCTATGCTGCAGTGAAGAGCGGGAGTCTGGACATGGTCCGTCTTCTCGTCAGTTACGACGCCAATTACCGGATCAAGGGTGGCTTCAGTCCGGTATACATCGCCTGTATCGAGGGGAAGTTGAATATCCTGCAGTACTTGGTCAGCATTGGAGCTGATTTATATTCCTTCGACAACCCTCCCCTCGTGTTCACGGCCTGTTCAGCGGGCAAGCTTGGTGTTCTCAAGTACCTCATGGAAGAGATGGACTATGACATTCATCGCACGATCAATGGGGAAGATGCCCTGAGGACAGACGGGAAGGACACACTACTTTACACAGCTTGCCAGCGTGGTAAGACGGACGTCGCTCAGTACCTGATGCAACAAGGGGCCTACATCACCCAGACCATCACCAACAACTTCCCACAAATCATAAAGGCCATTTTGAGGGAGAAGTTTCGTGCCGTGGGAAAACCTGATCCCATTCAGTTTTACCAGGCACGGTTGAAGGAGCTGGGCCTTGCCGAGATCCCGTGGAGTGTGTTGGCCGACTACACAACCTGCTTAACCCGTCTGGAGCTGCGGTCCAACTACCTGACATCACTACCTGATCGTATCTTCCAGCTTCCCGTCCTCAAGAACCTCGACATATCACACAATCGCCTCCCTGAGATCTGTCAAGAGGATGTTGTGTGGGATTGTAGGAGGTAAACTGGACATTACTAGCAAAGACAATGGCATTTTCAATTTCTGAATGTACAATACATGTACATACTCCACTCTGTTGTTAAGAGCTGATAATGTTGGTATTTGAATCTCTCTCCTTCCCTCCCTCCCTCCCTCCCTCCCTCCTCCCTCAGTTTGACTGATTTTGATGCCTCTCACAATCAGATTACCTACATCCCAAGTGGTCTCTTCCAGATGCCGGAGCTAGTCAATCTCCAACTCTCCTACAACCTCCTCACACGACTCCCTGGTGATCCTGAGGACCCCAGTGCCCAGACCAGTACAGGTACCCACCAATAATGTGGGGAGTTGTGTGCCCCACTCACTCCTCCCTCTCTACCTCTTCCCTCTCTCAGGCCTGCCTGCAGATATCAAGTGGCTGTGTGAGAAGCTAAAGCGTCTGGATGTCTCCCACAACCGACTTCACGTCCTCCCCGACACCTTCAGTGACCTCCGTCGCCTCAATGTTCTCATGTTGTCACACAACTCTCTGCAAGAACTCCCTCCCTCTTGCTCCTGGGGCTGCATCAATCTGGTGAGGTCACATGACTGTCATGTGATAGTGAGACACTAGCCACACCCACCAACAGGTTCACTTAGATGGCAATAACAATCAGCTGACCGACCTCCCCATTGGGTGTGCCAACAGCTGGATGCACTCTCTGGAGAGGCTCCACCTCTCTCGTAACCACTTCACCCAAATCAGTCGGAACATCACAGAGCTGACTCACCTCACTGTACTGGACCTCTCTCACAACCAGATCTCCACACTCCCTCCAGTGAGCCTCTTAGTAACATACCTGAGGGTACACACATGTACCTCCCCCCCTCCCTCCCCCTCCCTCCCTCCCTCCCTCCCTCCCTCAGACCTCATGGTGGTATGTCAGCAGGTTAATGAAGCTGCAACTGAACAATAACAAGTTGGAGGTACTCAGTCACAAGAATGACCAGCCGAAGGAGGGGCCTACCTCCGAGAGCGACCGCAGGACAGCCCTGAGGTATGTCCTCAGTCTCCTGTCCAGTCAGTGGAGTAAAATTCTCCCTTTCTAGGAGTGTGTTTGATGCCCTTCGGGGGCGTGGCCAACAGCAGTCCTTGTCCCTTGAGCCCCAGTCTGAGACGGAGGATAGGGAGCCGAGGGAACTTCCGGCCGATCTGTGGTCCTCCTCACTCCAGAGTCTCTACCTCCACAATAACAAACTGAAGTGGCTGCCTAGTTACCTGGGGAGATTTGGGGCACTTACACGGCTGGACATTAGTGGGTATGTCTGTCACCTGAGAGTCACATGACCTGCACACATCTGTCACATGACCTGCCTACATCTGTCACATGACTGGCACACATCTGTCACATGACATGTACATGGCATTCTATGTCATATACATGTAGCACTGGGATTCTCTCATGCACTCTGCATCATGTGACATGCACATGTTTGTCACATGACTGGCCTCACAGGAACCCAGATATCAAGACGCTGCCCCTAAATCTTGGACGACTACACAATTGTTGGGAGCTGACGTTGCATGGCCTGACACTCACCAACGTCCCTCACCACCTCATGCCAGGGGTGAGGGGAGGGTCAGCCAAGAGGCTCCTCGCCTACCTCAGGGCCCAGCTCAGACACTGCCTGCCATACAATCGTATGAAACTGATGGCCGTGGGGCTACAAGTATGTCTTGACTTTACAGTGAGTTTGGAGAATGTTATCAACTTGTGCTTCACTTAGGGCCGGGGAAAAACCACTCTGATTTCTGTGTTACGTAATCCGTCTGCTCCGCTACCTGAGAACGTGTCCACAGTCGGTGTAGAGGTCGCTGAATGGGTCCTCTCCCCTCCGGCCCACCTCCTGAAGGGGACCAAGAAGAACCAACCACTGCAGAGAGTGAGCCTCAATGAGCTGTACCTAAATCCTCACAACCCATATCCCCCCTCCCCCTCCCCCTCCCCCTCCCCTCCCCTCCACGCCCCTCAGCACCAAATGGATATTGTCTTCTCTACCTGGGACCTGGCAGGTCAGGAGGTGTACTATGCCACTCACCAGTGTTTCCTCTCTCGTAACACACTCTACCTCGTGGTGTGGAGTATGGAGGAAGGAGATAGAGGTATTGAGTACCTCAGGCCTTGGCTCTTGAACATCCAGGTTGGTAGGGTTCAATTCCCTCTTGAAGGTTCAAACACCACTAGAGTTTGTGTTAAATAATATTGCTTCATATTCAAACCTGATATCTGGTCTCATTCCCGTGTGTCAGGCCCGAGCCCCCCATTCCCCCGTACTGATTGTGGGAACACACCTGGACAAGCTGACCTTTACCCGAGCCAATGACCTGAAACTGAAGTACCGGGAGAAGATCAAGAGCCTCTATGGGAAGTCTGGATTCCCTAGCCTCTCAGCGTGAGTCAACTCTCAACTTACGTGTAGCTTCTAGTGGATTGCCACCTCGCCTGAGGCTACTGCGGCCATAGTAACCAACCCCGCCCCCCTCCCAGGATCATGTTCGTCTCGTCCACCACACAAGAAGGCATCAAGGAGCTGCAGGAGAGGATCCATCATGCCGCCATTTCCGCCATCGACCATGACACTAGGGAACACATCATTGGCATGCAGGTAATACTATGGAGCTCGCTGTACTGAGGATTGCATTTGACATGACATCATTCCTTCTCCAGGTGCCAGCTAGCTACATCAATTTACAGAAGCTGATTACAGAGGAGGTTCGCTCGTGCCAGCAGAAGGGCATACCACCTGTTCTCTCACAGAAGGAGTTTGCTTCACTTACTGATCGTATACCTGAGTCTGACATAGCAGATCCTGAGGAGCTATCTCTTGGTACCTGTGGGGACTTGGGGAAGGGGGGGGGTCTTCTGAGTGTGGGATTATGTGTCTTCCTCCTTCCCTTCTTCTCTCTCTCTCCCTCCCTCCCTCCCTCCCTCCCTCCCAGCTGCCCAGTTCCTCCATGATAACGGTGTCCTCCTCCACTACAACGACCACCTCCGAGGCCTGAACAACCTCTACTTCATCGACCCCATCTGGCTCGCTGACCTCCTGGCTGAGGTTGTCACTGTTCCTCAGAGACAGAACTTTGTCCACAACGGGATACTGAAGGAGTCCAATGTGGCATTCATCTTCAGAGACAGTCGACGCTTCCCAAGCAAGTACTTCCCTCAATACCTTCAGCTCTTGGAGCGATTTGAAATAGCTCTCTCCCTCGGAAATAACCAGCGACTCATCCCCAGCATGCTCCCGATGGAGCGACCGGCCATTAACTTCACTGACCCCCCAGCCCAGGAACTGCCACCCCCTTCCTCCTCGGAGGAGTCCAACCTAAAGCAGAGGAGCGCCGTCAGAGCCACGCTCACTGGACGGAAACCTCCTAAAGACGGCCTAAAGGTGGTCTCCACTCCGACCAACTGCATTCGTCGTCGCTACCAAATGGCCTATACTCCTAGTGGCTTCTGGAGTCGACTCATTTCACGTCTCATCATCAATCTGAAGAGGTCAGGCCTGATGGAAGAGCAGTCGGTGACCACTCAGAGCAACCCTCCCATCATCTACTGGAGGAGAGGTATTGTGGTGATCCATGCAGGAGGAAGGTTCATTGTGGAGTCCATTCAGACCACTAAGAATTGTAAGTCCTCCATCTTTGAGAGATGTAGGCCTCTTCTCACTCCACCTCTCTCTCTCTTCCTCTTCTCCCTCTCCCTCTCCCTCTCCCTCTCCCTCTCCCTCCCTCCCTCCCTCCCTCTGAAGTAACAGTAATGGGTGCACAAGACATGGAGGCCAGTGCCAAGTATGTGGGGGAGGGAGTGGACCTCAACATGGGCCTGCAGGGGGTGGACATCACTGTCTGGTCCTTCAATGGAGACTTCTCTGCCATGGGATATGTTGTGGACCACCTGGACTCCCTCATTGATGAGTGGTTCCCTGGTAAGGAGGGAGGGAGAGGAAGGGGGGAGGGAGAGGAAGGGGGGGGGGGGGGGGGGTAGAGAGGGTAAGGACTGGAGTGAGGGAAACATGTCCAGCAACTCATTTTACAGAGTGACATCTGTTAACATTACCACTAACATTCTCTATACCTGTGGCTGTGTTGATTGAGTGTAAGTGATCCAGTCTGTCCCCTGGTACTAGGGCTGAATGACCTCGATGTGGAGGGGGAGTGGCTGGTGAAGAGGCAGGTCCTATGGAGGATCCCTGATGAGCTCCTGGGGGGTCATAAGGCTGTTCGTCGAGAGCAGTGGAGCCTCCTGCCCAACGACGAGGAGAATAAGGAAGAAAAGGTATCATTTCCCTCACACTCAGCCCACACCCAACAGTTGATACCTTCCCTCCTCCCTTGTCCCTGTCTCGTTCTACAGTGTGTCACTTTCCAGCTGGACAACTGTGCAGCAGAGGCCTTGACAGGAGACACTATTGTGTGTCGGGAGTACAATGTCCGTGTCCCCCTCAGGCACCTTGTCCCTGACCTTCTCCTTACTGACCTGCCAGCCGAGCTACAGATTGACCACTCCCAGTTTGAGTTTAACCCTCAAGATCCTGCCACCCGCCTCGGGAGGGGCGGAGCAGGTGGGGAATTAGACACCACTCACCACCCTCTAGGATACTCTCCCTCCCTCCCTCCCTCCCTCCCTCTCTCCCTCCCTCCCTCCCTCTCTCCCTCCCTCCCTCCCTCCCTCCCTCCCTCTCTCCCTCCCTCCCTTCCTCCCTCCCTCCCTCCCTCCCTCTCTCCCTCTCTCCCTCCAGGTGCAGTTTATAAGGGGAAGTATCACAGACAGACAGTAGCAGTGAAGGAATACCTCACTGCTGAACAGGTCAATACATGTATACCTGACAGTGATAGAATGTGTTGGTTATGTTGCTGCCATTCTGTAGGCAGAGCATACAGGAGAAACAGAGGTCAGCCAGCGACCGCTAGAGATAGAGGAGAGCGTGATCACTGCAGGAGAGGCCTTATTCATGTTCCGTGATCTCCGCCAGGAGGTGACAGTTCTGGCCCAATTGGACCACCCCTACATCGTCTCTCTCCTTGGTAGGTCACCATGACCACTGAACTTGTTCACAACTACATGTAGTTGAAAGAGCTGGTACACAGCTTGTTTTCATGTATGTGTTGTTTGTTGTTGTTGTTTACCTTCCTGTACAATAGGCGTGTCCATCCACCCAATGTGTATGGTCATGGAGCTGGCTCCCATGGGGAGTCTCTTTACAATACTGGACAAGAAGGTAGAGCAGTTCAAGGCAGCCCAAGAAGATGTGGCCTCGGCCTGTCTGCGGATGCCAGGAGGTGTCCTGGGTCACGATATATCCACAAGAATAGCACTACAGGTACCTTCACCCACCACTTGTCATGTACAGTATGTACACCTGTTACTGGTGTACTCGTAACTACAAGACTGTCAGTTGGAATGTGATCATTTCAGGTTGTCATGGCACTGAGGTACCTCCACAGTCATGGTGTGGTCTACAGGGACCTGAAGTCAGACAACGTTCTTGTCTGGTCTCTTGATCCCTGTGATCCTCTCAACATTAAATTAGCTGATTATGGGATCTCTCGCTTTGCCAACCCTGGTGGGGTAAAGGGGGAGGAGGGGACTCCGGGGTACCTCGCCCCCGAGGCCATTCGACGTCGAGGTGAAGACCAGGCATTTGATGAGAAGGTTAGCAATCCTCTCCACATTGAGGTGTCCTGATTAGTGAGGTGTCCTGATTAGTGAGGTGTCCTGATTAGTGAGGTGTCCTGATTAGTGAGATGTCCTGATTAGTGAGGTGTCCTGATTAGTGAGGTGTCCTGATTAATGAGGTGTCCTGATTAGTGAGATGTCCTGATTAGTGAGATGTCCTGATTAGTGAGATATCCTGATTAGTGAGATGTCCTGATTAGTGAGGTGTCCTGATTAGTGAGGTGTCCTGATTAGTGAGGTGTCCTGATTAGTGAGATGTCCTGATTAGTGAGATGTCCTGATTAGTGAGATGTCCTGATTAGTGAGGTGTCCTGATTAGTGAGGTGTCCTGATTAGTGAGGTGTCCCATTAACCCCTTCTGTCCCCTTGTGCAGGTGGACATCTTCTCTTATGCTATGTTACTATTTGAATTGCTGACTGGGCAGCGACCGTTCGAGACCCTCACTACGACCCAGGAACTGAACAAGGCCGTATCCCAGGGTGACCGTCCTGTGCTTGCCGAGGGTAACCTGGAGCCAGCCTTCCCTGGGATGGAGGACCTGATGTACGACTGCTGGAAACAGTCCGCCATGGAGAGGCCTAGTGCTGATGAAGTAAGCTCTCACTCCTTCCCCACTTGTCACTCTACTCATAGCACTACTGATGACAGCTATCCCTTACTACGTACCCAGGTGGTGATGCGTGTGTGTGAACCTGGCTTCCTCTGTCGAAAGCACACACTCACGAAGTCCAAGGACCACCCTCTTCAGAAGATCGACACTATCTACGCCCGACCGATGTTTGGTGATGATCTGAAGAAAGGTTACCAAGTGTGGACCTGGGCCCGACAAGATACAGAGAGGTAGCCGTGCTATTTTTAGAACGTGATGCTATTTTTAGTGATGCTATACCCTGATGTCACTGCCACAGGAACTTCAGTATCATCGATGCCAGGAAGGGGGTGTACATCCTCCCGGAGAAGAGTGCACCTGGCGGTCGGGTGTACGCCATGACTGCCACAGGAGAGGTGGAGAAGAGGATATGGATTGGAACAGCTGTGAGTGTATATCTCAGGGCTCATGAATAATTCATGAGACATTGTGTATGACGTCACTCTGTGGTGTACAGGACTGTGAGATACAAGTGTATGGGTATCGGAATGTTGGGGATCCACAGTGCCTCTGGACGTTTCTCATGAAGGATTCTGTCCTCTCTCTCAACACTGAGCTGGAGGGTGGTCGAGTGAGATACACACACACACACACACACACACACACACACACACACACACACACACACACACACACACACACACACACACACACACACACACACACCATACGTAACACTTCATATCATACCTCCTCTCTCTCTGTTAACGCCAGGTTAAACGTGTGTTTGCCTCCCTTGCCAATGGCACTCTCTGTGTCTTCTCCCGTAAGAGCACCAGTGCCGACCCCACAGCCTCCACCATGGCTATTGGTGATGCCAAGCTCATCCCAGAAGCCTGCATCATCAAATGTGACGATGAGCAGTATCGACAGGAGGCCGAGGATTGGGCCAACCCACTTATCCTAAAGCTCGATGATCGCAGCAAGTCAGCCAAGTGTATGGTGTTCGTTGGCAGTGAGAAGTTGTGGTGTGGATGTGGTAATACCATCACTGTAGTTGACATTGTTAACATGATGGTGGTACACCAGATCCCCGTCTTTGTGAAGAAGATGGCTCTAGTGAACGAACTGGTGTCAAATGGCATCAAGGTGTGGGGGGTGGGGCGACAGCTGTCATGTGTCATGGAGTGGGAGGTCGAGACCTACAAACTTCTTCATGTCTTCAACTGCAGCGAGATTGACCAAACTGGACTCAATATCTGCTCAGATCCGGCCAAGATTGAGGATCTGATTGACCCAAATCGGCTTCAGCCTCCCTCCACCACCACAGACCAGGTGGAGGTAAAGCAAGAGGAAACGAAGGAGGATTCCTTTGATGTCATTAATGACCCCACCCCCACCTCTGCCAGTGCTCCGTTCTCCACTACCCGTACTCGGCAGACACTCCGCAGCCTCAAGTCCCGACCTCGTAGGGTGGCCATGACCAGTCAACATGCGTGTATTCTTGGATCGCCTAAAACTGGATATTCACGTGTCCTCACGGCTAGAAATCGTGTCCTACGCAAACAGCAAGGGTCAACCCGAACCACCACCCTGGTCATTGTGGACAAGACCCTCTGGGTGGGGAGGGGGATGGGGGATGTGGTGGTCATCGATATCAGTGAGACTAAGACACATGGTATGGTTCTTGCCCGACTGGCAGTGGAGGACAGTGAGCGATATGGTAGTCGGTCACACCATAAGCTGCAGTACGTGGCTGGAGAGTATGTAGTGTCTTCTCAATGGCTGGAGCCAATTGACATGCGTCGTGGGAGTGGTATCCCTTCAGCTACCAGCACTGGGGGAGAAGTCCCTAATTCAAATCTGACAGGCCTCCTATCAGATGCCCCGCTAGTTACCCACCAGGCTATTACAATATGGGATGGATGGAATCAGGACGTCATTCGGCAGTATACGAACCGCAGGAATGCCATTCTGAGTCAGGAGGAGATCACTGAGTCAGCTTAGAGAGTGAATTTTACTTTGAACAAGTCTCTACCATACATTGTACATAATCTAGAGTGATACGGTTTGTTTTCCCTTTTGTAAATTTACCTGTTGAGAATTTGGTGACTGATACGTAACACAAACGCACTACTGCGCATGCGTAGTATTTACTGAGCGTGGGGAAGATGTGGCGAGTGTCGACTCTTGCTGTAGTTCTGTTGTGCCTACGGTTGTCAGGCTCTGAGGACCTGTACTGGCGACCCAATACCGACTGGAGTAATCCCAGTAACTGGGCGCTCGGCCGCGCGCCTTGTCCAGGAGACGTGGCTGACTTGAGCTCCGTGAGCAAACAAAACCCACACCTACACTTAGTGTACGGGTATAGTCCCCCCTCCGTGTCTGTAGGTCCCACGGGGCTCTGTGATAAAGCTTGATGGCAACACTACAGTACGTAGCGTCGTCCTCCCTGTAGGGAGCACCATCCTCCTGGGCAGCTCTGTCAGCCTCCGTCTCTCCGACTCCACCACTTGTGAAGGTCTGCACCCCACTACCTTAACCATTCCATCTCTCCACTAGTAGCAGTTTATTAACCTACATAAAATTATTTTTCTCTCCTCAGTTCAAACTGCCAGTGGCCCAATGGTGGCAGAAGTGAAGGTGATACACAAACACACACACACACACACACACACACACACACACACACACACACACACACACACACACACACACACACACACACACACACACACACACACACACACACACACACACACACACACACACACAACAGTGTATACCTTCAAGTGTTATGACAGTAGTATCTGTGTATTGTATGGAGTACACAACTATACATGTATTTGACATGCACACTAGTACTACCATAGTCAGTAGTGTTTACTCTACAACTGGTTTGCCTTACTACCAACAACAGGAAGACAACACATTTGTTGGCGCTGGGCCAAAGTACTGGGAGTGTCCTCAGAACTGGAAGATGAAGGATGGTGGCCCTGCCAAGACAGCTCCGTGTGGGAGCGACAGAGCAATATTTGAAGAGGTATTTCACTCACCACTCTCTCTAACTGAAGTCACATGTCCCGCCTCCCACAGGGTCATCACTACCACACTGTGGAGTCCAATGCCACTTCTGTGTCTGTCCAGTACCTCAGAGTACGAGGAAAACTGGTTACCACTGAACTTATAAAGAGTTAGTCGACTGAAATTGGGTCTTGTCATGTGTTAATGCACCATTTGTTGTTCATTAGCTGTTGCTCCAGAGTTTAAACTGAATCTGAGTGTGGTCCCAGCTTGTGGGGAGGAGCCATCCTTGTGCCCATGTCTCACTGACTGCCTTGCACCTGGTGAGCTGACCTCCTCTGTAGTATGTGTAGAACATGATGCTATAGATAGTATTCCCTTCTGTCTCTGCTTCTCCTTCATCATTACCTTTGCCCCTGGCCCTGGCCCTAACCTTCTCTCTCCATCCCAGAACATACCAAAAAAGATGAAGCACTCAACAACAGGTCTGGGAGGACAGCTGGCATTGTGGTGGCTGTGTTGGTAGCAGTACTGCTGGTGGTGGCCCTGGCTGTTATCATCATTGTTCTCTGGTGAGACTTGCTAAGGTAGCAGCAGTTTATCCTGATACTGACTCCCTTTCCTTCTCAGGCTCCGCTGGCGACGTAAGAATGGCCCCACCCCCTACATGAAGGACGACCTCATCGGAGAACCAGATGACAACATCACAAGGTCAGCTAGCAGTGTAGCCATCTCACTCAGCAGTAACTCTACCATCTTCTGTACAGGTCTGATAGCAGAGAAGGGGCCCTCTTTGATAATCCTATATATGAGGTGGATGTTGGTAAGAAGCCATCAGGGAGTGAAGGTAGCAAGGAGAGAGATGTGACTACGGCTCATGAGATGGCTACCATAGCCATCCTGAGGTAAGGGAGAGAGATGACCAAATGTGCTAGCCATGATGTGTGTCTCATCGCAGGCCTGGTGACTATGAGCCTGTGGAATATACCCCTGCCAGTGTTGCTGCAGATGAGGACAGCTCCACTCCACCTGACGAATGTGAGAAGAAGGTTCCAGTACTGAATGAGTATGAGCGCTTGTCCTAGAGTGGCCACATGCAGCTGTTGGACATTGGACAACTTGATATGTTTACATGTAGTAACATTTGAGGACATTAATTTTGAGGCATTCTGTACAACTAACACATATTATCGTACAGCTATGTCACTAGTGTGTAGTGTTTGGTGTGGTGGGGACACTGGCGGTGTAGGTCTCAATCTCAACACTCCCTTCATCGAGGAGAGGTTCTCTGAATGATGTGTACCCCACCACTCGAAGTTTAGGTTGCTCATCTTCACCATCCCTACTCTCCTCTTGGTCTCCACTAATGGAGTCAGGTTCCTCCGGAGCACTCTGGGGGACACGCAACACAACGACCTTTTTCTTCTGTTTAGATTTTGCAACATATTTTAAAATGAATCCTCGTATCTTGGGGAACTGAGAGTAGAGATGGTAGAGAAATACAGCCCCGATTCCCAAGTAGGTGATTAAAATAAAGGTTAGAGAATAGCCTGTTGCTCCCTTCCAGTTCTCCTGCTGTTTAATGCCATCATCGTCTGTAGCATTGTAGAACAGAGAGCCAAGGAATAGGAAGAGGAGGCTGAGGATGAAGGCACTGTCTACGACATTGGTCATTTGGGAGTGAAATGGTTGCAACTGCATTTGCAGGAACAACAGGATCAGCAGGAAAAAGGCACACATAAATGTACTTGTAGGAGGTGTATAAAAGAACACAGCAGCGAAGACGACCCATCTGAACAATAGCCTCACCCCCAGCCAGGGTCGATATTGAGATTTGAGAGGGTACCAGAAGGCATCGTAGATAGGCTTGTACCTGCGCAGCCACTTGCTCTTGTAGAGGACTGTTGGAAACAGGAGAATGATGGGGAATGGCAGGACATACAGCACTAGCAGTAGACATGCCACAAATGCCAGCAGTCCATGTGTACCCACAAAATACTCCATAGTAGGATCTACTCTCCAGCGAAGGTGTTTACTGTCTTCTGTATAAATATGGATAACACTTACAAGCTCAATACAGAACTGTAGTACGCTGATATAGCACATGATGAGTAATGTTGCAATTGCCTGGATGGTTGAGAAGGCGGTTTTGCTGTTAAAATTTTTATAACACTTAAAGATAGATCGTATCAGAGCCATGAGCACAAAGAGGTAGATAGAGAAAGAGAGCTGCCACCAGCTGCGCTCTATGGCAGACATACCCTCATGGAAGCATGTCTCGATACCCCAGTTCAAAGTTAGCCAGTTGGCCAGAAAGGTTATTCCCAAATAGGACTGTTTAGGAACCAGGACTTCCCTGTACAGGCTCACAATATTACACCAAAAGATGACCCCATTCAGATAGCCAGTGGATATGTTCACTCTAAATACAACCAAGAATGCAATGAGGAGAACACCTAATAGCAAGAAGAGAAGGATGATGGCTGTGGAGTTATTAGTGCACTTCCTACAGCGAATACCTCCAAATACATTGGAATAGTCTTTCTTGCAAGAGCTGCACAGTAGGCCACCTCGATGGAGGCCCGGTCGGCACTGCTGGTCAAAGTCAAAAGTGTTATTGCTAACTGATATAGTCGCTGTGCCAGGTCGGCATAGAGTACGTATACAGTCAGCCACAGCAAAGTCTGCTCCATCGTCTAGAGGCCCCACCCACATACCAGAGGGCACAGAGAGAGTCAGATCGGATGAATTGCAACGTATTTTCCTCTCTAGTAAGCTAGGTCTGCACTCACAACTCTGAGATGAGGTGCTATATTGAAACCCAAAGGGGCACTCTGTCAGGTAAAATTTTGTTGGAAGAAGGGACATTCTTGATCCATCTAGGGCAAAGATGGTCAGATTACCACTGATATTCACTGGACCAAATATTGTCAGTGTGATGGACTCATTAATGTGGTCAGCAGTGAACATTTGGATGGGACCTGAGGCAAGGGTTACAGAGAGAGCATCCCGGTCTGTAAATGATCCCAGCATTGCAGGGATTCTCTGACCCAGAGCATCCATTGGTTGAATTACGACTTTTTTCGTCTCCCCCGGAGCAAGAGTGTACAGTGGTCCATCAGTACTGTCATCTGTCTCAACTCTAGCAATTGGAGTGTCGACATTCTGACGGCCGATCGGATCTGGTATGAACACAAAATGGTCGCTGAAATTCTGCTCCAGTACCTGCAGAATATTTTGACTGGAGTCTATCTGCAGTGAAGACAGCCAGGGACAAGACATGAGAGCTGAGCCATGGATTGTGCCACCTGCTACATATGCAGTATTGTTGACGAAACTAACAGTAAAATTTTTGGTGCTAAAGTCACAATTTCCACAGTATTCATACTGGTCATAGTCAAAGTACAGGAAGCAATCAAAATTTGGGATAATGGCACTGTTCCTGATCAGATTGACATACACAGCCCCACCATAGGCTATAGCAGAGTTGCCGATGAACTCCAGAGAAGAGTCAGGAAGTACAACAACATGTGAACGTCCATTTAAGTTCATTGCTCCTCCATACATCCCCCAGTTATTGCTGAACCTAACCTCACCAGCAATTCCTAGAACACTGTCCAGCGCCTCAAATGCTGTGCCTGTGTTATTATCAAATAGGCAGCTTCCAGCTAGTGTGATGTTAATAGCTTGTACTTCAAACACTGCAACATTGTCCACAGTGAATACAGGAGCAATGAAGGCCAAAGAATCTACATATAGTTGGTTATTAGAGACTGTGAGATTTGCCATCCATACCTGAATCCCGAGAATTCGGCCACTGAATTTTGGCTCTGTGACTAGAGCAGCTGCTCCGTGTATGGCTCTGTTTGCAGTGAATATACAGTTGTCGAAGTAGAAATGGGCAACATCAGTCATCACGGCAACAACACTGGTTGCTAGAGATGTAATGACCACAGCTCCTCCTTTTGTAGCCACATTGTCTGTGAAGTTGCAGTTTTTAACCTTCAGACTGATATTTCGACTGGGAATAAAGAGTGGTGCAGACCAAACAGTTGACACCAGGTCATATAAAACTCCAATCCCCCCACCACGTGTAGTAAAACTTAGATTTCTTGTGCTCATGGGAACTCCATTACCAGTGAATTGGCAGTCATCAAATTCAACATGACTATTAGACACTCCCTGAAAGATGCCCACATGAGCTCCACTGCCATGGGTTGCAGAATTGTCTTCAAAGACTGTTGAAGTAGTTGTGATATTTACAGAATAACACACTTGAGCAAGCACTACCCCTAGCCCTCCTCCGTCCCCAATGAAATAGCCCTCTTTCTCTTCCTGACGTGAGACAAATTCTTCATTGGGCAGATTGGAGCAATCAGAGTTGTCAAGAAAATGGCTGTCATTGATATGAAACGAATAGATATTGCTATTTTCACATGTGGTGATGTCATAGCCGATAAAATCCTGGAAGAGAAAATAGGCTCCGCCCCCAATCCTCCCTCCGAGGTCTGTTACAAAGTGACCTGTTGCCCCACAGTCGTGTTGCTTCTGAATATTGTGTGAAAACTGGCACCTCTGAATCTCAGTCTCTCCGACAATATTGACACCCACCAGACCGATACCAGTTGTGTTAGTGATGGTCACTTGGTCCATGTGTAAGTCAGTGACATCAGCCACATAAACAGCTACTTGTATGTCGTTGGGTATGTTGAAATTCATCTGCACTAGTGCACGGGTTTGGTCCACAACTTGCATCAGGTTGTCACCAGTCAGTCCACATCCACTGATATGGAGGTTGACTAGATGAAGCATGCTTATGTTCAGAAAAGCAAGGCCTATATTTTTGGTGCATGTGATGATGGCACTGGTGTTGTCTGGGCCAATAAGAGTTACATTTGAAACTGACTGTACCACAGTGGAGCTGAAGAGACAATGGGTGCCACTGGCCAGGGCAATGACAGGGTTATCAGAAGTGATATTCTGGAGTTCTTTGTCCAGTGTAGTGGCTGCATTTGAATCACAGTCAGGATTGGGGTAAGCAGTCTTTACCTCTGCTGTAGTAGCCCTGACTGCCAGTAAGAGCAGAAAGAGAATAACTGCATGGAGACTAGAGGGAACCATCACAGAGCGTGTTGTCTGGAGGGCCTGCATGAATAGTAAACTTGACTATAAGTGACAGTTCTGTTTACGTATGAAGCATATGCAGTCGGAATATTTATACGAGTATAGATTAGTAACTGTACACACACAGGCGCACACATAACTCACCATCATGAATATATAGCTAGTACATTGTGAAGAAACTGGCAAAGGACACACGAACGGAAATGAAATCCGCTTCGCATCCGTTGCTGGCCAAGACTAGGCGCATGCGCACTGCGACGTGATCGATTGTCATTCAATTGTGCAGTCACATGATTCCACTACAAAACATCGTTACATAAACAATTTCCATTACAAGCACAACAGATCTGCTTAGCTTTCAACTGGTACCAGATCAGCCAGCCCTTCTTCTAATAAGGGCTCTCGTAAAATGGAATAGTTTACCACATTTGGTAAATTAACACTATTCTGGGCTGCACCCTCAGTCATTTTGCCATCCTCCTCACTCAGTAAACTGTCACTGTCACTCTTCATATCTGCTTGTCCAATAATTGGTGTAGTCTCAGCACTGTTAATGCTCACACTTGCCTTGTATATTCGAACAGTGGAGATTAGAGAACACAGAGCTCGGCGGATGGAGGGAAATCGATGCTGAATATGCCATCCTATAACCAACAGGAATGCTAAATATGCCATAGTCACAAACACCATAAAATAGGCAAATTGTCGATGGTAATATGGTACATACTCGTGGTTATCCTGGTGAGCTGTTATGAATATCTCAAAATAGAGTGCTCCCATTACTATCATGATAATATTGAGAATGAAGAAATGGTCGAGAATGTTCTGTGTGGCTCTTCGAAATGGTTGTATCACAACTTGTAGGAAAAGGAGAGCAACTAAGAACACACCGAGGAGCAGGATGTTCAGGGGCTGGGGAAGCAGATAGGCAGTTGCATTAGGTACGATCCGTAGCAGTAGACGCAAACCAACAAAGAAACGAAACTTTATCTTAAATGGTGCCCAAAAGGCATCTAATATTGGCTTTATCTTTACTCCGAGTCGTGTGCTGAACGTGAGTGCTGGAAACATCAGGAAGATAGGAGCAGGTAGAACAACGGTGAACAGCAGAACACACGCTACTAAGATCAGTGGAATGTGCAGACCTTGAAAGTACCTCTGGTTGGGATCACTACGCCACATAACATATGTGTCTCCATCCACTGAGTTTAACTTAATGGCACCAAACAGCTCCAGGCACACCTCCAGAATAGTAGAATATGACATGAGGAGGATTGTGGCAAAGAGCTTTCCAGCAGAAATCTGAGTATTACTGAAGAAACGAGAGAGCATTGCTGATTTCTTGGACACCACAATAATGAGGATCATCAATAGGATGAGGTAGAATGGAAACACAAGACGCAAGCCTACGTGGGCAAGTTCATTCATGCCATTGTAGAAACATTGCTCTATTCCATAGTCCTGGTTGAACCATGCCACAAGGACAAACACAGCTCCATTCCGACTAGATGAGTTGAGTATTGGGATGTAGACAGACAGTACATTGGCATAGAACAGGATGGAGTTCAGGTAGCCATTGGATACGTCAATGTGCAGGAATAATATTCCGGACATGATAACAACACCTGCAAAGGCAAACAGGATGATTAGCGAGATACCACTATTACCACATTCCTTGCACTGATGGGACCCCAATATGTGGCTGTGCCCCTCTGCACACTTGCCACACAGTATACCAGACCTCTTGTAGTCCCGGTGGCACAGGGAGTCAAAGTCAGGAGGTTTCACCTCCCTCTCTCCCACACTGCAGAAATCAGATATACATGTAGCACTGACGAGGGATCCATCAGGCCCTGGTCCCACCCAGTGATCATTGGGCACAGTGAGGGTCATGGAGGTAGCATTGCACCTGATGTCTCCTAGCTCTGGTTCACACTGACAGCGACCGTCCTTGTATTCAAACCCAAGGGCACATTCGTTGAGGTTCACCAGGAACTGTGTCTGTGTGAAGGAATCGGTTGTGTACAGAAAGATTGTCACATTGGTCAAGTTGATGCCTCCTGTCACAATGACTGGTACCAAATCCCCATATCCAGTGTCCACGAATGAGAAGTTGGAGAGACCAAGAATGGAAGATATACTGTCAGTGCTAGTACTTGGTTTAGATGACAGAACACTAGGAGTGCTGTGATTCAGGTGGTCATAGCTACTCACATTGAGGTAGAAAAGTTCTCCAGGTGTTATATTTCGGGGCTGCATGTCATGTATCACTAGTTTACTGGCAGTAGTGGTGACTGCACTAATGCTAGTTGGCTGGGAAGAGAAGTTGAATTTATCTTTTAATTCATACATTATTTCTAGTACTGAATCTGAGCTTGACTTATTAAAGTCTTGCTTTAGTTGTGTGCTCCAAGAACAAGTATCGAGTGTGGAGCCATACATGAGGCTGCCAAGTGGAGACTTGTTGTCTATCAGTTCGAGAGTGAAGTTGAGTGTTCTTATACTTGGGCAGGACTTGGGTCCATAGCACCGTTTTTCGACCAACTCGAAAAAGAGGAAGCAATCTTGGTAATTTACGTCAACAGAATAGCCCAAGAGGTTGACATAAAATGCTCCTCCTAAAACAGCACCTGTGTTGTTCTCCAAGCGAAGGTGGGAGTTATTTTCCAATACTACATATGAAGATGCAAGTAGGTGCATTCCTCCACCAAATGAACCTGTATTGTTACACAGCTCAAGGTGGTCTTCAATATACAATACTGAGGATGTGGCACGTATGGCTGTGGCATAGTTGTCAGAAATAAGTCCATTAGTGCCTTCAAATATCATGCTGATGGACTGTACCTCAATGGCTGCTGAGCTATCAGCATTAGAGATGAGGGCTATGTTTTCCAGTGAATCAAACAAAATTCGATTTTTAGTTATTTTAACATCACAGAGCACTAGCGTTAGTCCAGGCTGCAGCCCATTCTGCTTCCTCTCTCCTACATACATGGCTGCTCCCACAAGGGCCTCATTCTCACTGAAGGTACAGTTGTCAAAAGTCACTGTATCATGAACCAGGGATCCATACAGGGAGTAGATATTGACTGCACCAGCAGACACTGCCCTGTTGGCTGTCATCACACAGTCTTTGAAGAGAAGAGTGTTCGAGGCATTCTGATCAATTGTGATATAACGAACTTCTTTTTCAGGGAAAGAAAGGTCTTTAACGATGTAGACAGCTGAGCCGGAAGTTGTGTATTCCTGATTAGCCAGAATATTTCCTGCCAGACCATTTTTGTGAAATGTGCAGCTGTAAAATGATATTCGGTTACTACTGACACCATCAAACATGGCAATATGGGCACCACCACCCAGTACACTGGTGTTGTTAAGGAAGTGGCTGGATTGAATCTCCACCTGGATGGAGTATGTGGTCTGAGCTAGTACAATAGAGAGTCCACCTCCTGCTCCCAGAGAGTAGCCAACTTCTTGAGCTATCTCCCTGACCCTGTAATCTAAGGCAATCTCAGCTTGCAGTCCACAGTAGGAGTTCTTCAGAAAAGTGGTGTTAGTTATATTGAGTGTCGATGTAATGTCTTTGTTGGAATTCACAAAGTCGACGAAAACAAAATAAGCACCTCCACCAATTTGGTCATTTTCTGTGATGTTGACACGAGTTGTGTTGTCCAGAGGCAGTTTAAAGCACGACCGTGGATGGTTGTGGGAGAACACTGAGTTTTCAATCAAGGAAGAACTCTGAAGATTCACTGCAAGCAGTCCGAGGCCCTTTGTTTCAGTGACAGTAATGCTGCGAACTGTGAAGTCTGATACAAAACCAACCAATATTCCAATCACATCAGTATCATCAATGTCATAAAAGAAGTCCGTCGTGTACAGCTGCAGTTTCGATTGCAGATTGTATTCGCCTGTGACACCGCAGGCAGTCACTGTCATACCTTCCAACGTCAGGGATGAGATGTTGATGAAAGCTAGCCCAACTCCTGCAGCACAAGTTACGTTAACCAAGTCAGGGCGACTGGTGTTGCCCGAGAAAGTCAAGTTATGCATGTCTTGTACGTAACTGAAGTTCTTAATGCAATGGTTGCCTGCTAGTAGCTGGTACTCAGTGTTAGATTCGACTTGGCCATTTAGGACAGAGTTGAGAGTGGGTATTAGGTCCGACCTCTTTGTCGTGCAGTTTTGCGGGTGCACGACTACCGTACGCCCGTCGCAGCTGGCCGTATGTAGAGTTGACGAGAAGAGAATCGCTGAAAGTAGTAAAACGATACTATCCATTATCTTCAAGACTGAATTTCCGGCGTTGCAGCAAATGAGGTCAACGTACAATGAAATTAAGCGAGAATGGCAATCATGTATTGTTACATGCAGATGATGTTGATTTATGGTTGGATGGACATTCCAGCTGCCTGTACTGTCTTTCCAACCTTATCCACAGCCTCTAACTTGGAGATGAATGCCTGTAGTGGGAACAAAATTGTATTACAAAGAGAGTGAGTTTGAAGAGAGAGAGGAGGAGAGTTGTCTCCCTCACTGTAGGCTCAGTGTGGTGATTTAAAGATGCAGACCAGTAGCCAATGCACATACTCTCCGTAGTGTGCCCCCAATGAAACACCACTCCCCCTGCAGAGCATGCATCAATTACACATCCGTTGATCAAACTCTTCACTTGCCTTGATGATTTAAGGACACTGCAATCACACCAGCTAGTTTCTGATCCACTCCTTGCAATAGACTAGACTCTAGAGTAAAGGGACCCTCTATTGTACACAATATTGTGACATAGTGAGAGTTTACCAAGAAAGTTTACCAAGAAACTTTTCCTTCATTGTAGTGTGAAGCTCCCCCTCCATTACAGCCCTGTATGTATGAGACATGTCACTGTCAGGAATGTAGAGGGAGAATTATCGTCTACCCATACAGTGCACATTCCCTTGCTAGCATGGTCTTAATGATATATTCCCCAGTGCCTGTGAGACCACAGAATGACTTGCAAGGAGGGATGGTCACAGTTATGGTCTCTACCTGATGTACTGCTGGCCACTGCCTTGCACGTTGGACTGCACTCACTGTGTGCCCAACAGCCACAGCCATACATGGCGGCCTGGGAGAGAGAGAGAAGATCATCTGATATGGTCATAGCAAACAGCAGATGCTGACCTGTCCAATTCTACCAGGGAATTTTAACGATATCCCACCACTGGACACACCCCCAGCCACACCCCCTCTCTGATCCACACACACAGCACCTACTGTATCCAAGGGAGCCTCACAAGTAGACTACAAGTATAGACATACTCAAATGAACAGTTGACATTAGACAGAACATACATTATGGGCCTTGGTCCTCCTCAGTGGCGGCCAGGCAGTGACTTCATCAAGTCGAGACTTGTGGTCTACATACACAGTGCGTGCTCGATCTGTGAAGAAAGGTTTACTATTGTACTATGATGTCATGACATCATTCTCACCAGTTATGAGGTCATCAGGCTGGCAGATAGGAAGGCCCTGTTGCCTGGCCCATGCCACTGCCCCCTCTGATGCCAAAACTCTGCATAAAATGAACACATATTAAAGAAACCAGTAGTCCAGTCAAATACTAACATTGGAGAGACTCTACCAAGAGGTAAACATCCCTCACAGCTCCTCTCCAGCAGTTTCAGAGCCACTGAGATTGGGTTAACAACTCCTGCACTGGAAAATTTCACTCACTCACAGACACATCAGTGCTGAACGGAGTGACCTGAGGCAGCTCCGATGGCCCCAAACCCTCCTCCACTCTCCATGATGCTGGCATCACACTCCACCGTGCCAGTCAATGTCAAGTTAGAGCCCCGGCCAGCGTTAGTGAGGACACTGTCCTGTAGAATAGGACTGAGGCAACATTTCAGTGACTAGTCACTTACTTCCAGGATGGATATTGCTCTGCACACAGCCTCACTGCAACTGTGGCCAGCCTCCAGAACTCTCATTGACTGGTGACCAGGAGGAGTCAGAGGTGAAAATAACCAGGCTGAGTTGTTCTCTCAATTTACCTCCTTACAAGCAGCTCTACACAGAGATTTCAACTCTGCACTAGTAGAACTACTGTGGTAGCCAGCTCCTGCATATATCAGAACAGACAGCATTTTAGCACTCTCTGGAGGTGTGATAAAATAGGTACTGCATTGGTGAATGTTGGGAGGTGAGCGCGTAGACGACGTGTTGGGGCTACTTGCCTGCATGGACAGCCACAAACGGAACAGCCATTCCCCCGGAATGGCTGTACACGGCCGAGGGGAAATCCCTTAATTGCGTAGTCAGGAGGTGGAGCTAGTTTGAGTGTGCGCATGCTCCAACACTTCAACATGGCCGGGTCAGATGTAGACGTGTTATTCGAAGTTCGCACTGCCTTCTATTTAGGGAACTACCAGCACTGCATCACAGAAGGGCAGAAACTAAAGGTATAGACTATAATCTAGAAAGCCTGTTTGTAAAACGCACTGGCACACTTTATTGTAATTAAAGCCCCCCACTGCCGCTGTGGCTGTGGAAAGGGATGTGCTAATGTACAGAGCCTACATCGCTCAAAGGAAGTACGCCGTCGTCATAGACGAGGTGAAGTCGTCGTCTGCATCTGAACTACAGGCAGTGAAGCTACTTGCACAGTATCTGCACAGCCCCAACAGACGGTACGCATATGTCCCGCACAGATGCTTAACCTGGCTGCTTGATCAACTGGCCGTTGGTTAAGCGTCCGTATGGAACACATATACCTATCAATTTTAGTAGGAGTCTTCACACCTGTACCCAATCCATTCCAGGGAGGCTCTCCTACGTGACCTAGACAGTAAGGTGAATGCTGGAGTGGATGCTGACAACGATACATTCCTATTAATGGCTGCTTCTGTATTCTGCCATGAACAAAATTTTGACTCTGCTTTGCGCTGCCTTAACCAGGCAGAGTCCCTGGAAGGGTGTGTGCTAGCAGTCTTGGGGGACATCACCTCTGAGCTGATCCTTCTCTCTCCCTCAGGGCCTCCATGAGAGTCCAGATCTACCTAGCCATGCACAGAGTAGACCTTGCAAAGTAAACCAACTCCAATTTAAAGATCCTCAGTCATTTTTGTATCTCCTGTTAAGGAAGGAGGTACGGAATATGCAGGAGAAGGATGATGACTCTACTTTGACCCAGCTCTCTGTGGCCTGGCTGGGCCTGGCGGTCGGGGGAGAGAAGTACCAGGAGTCTTATTACATCTTCCAGGAGATGGCAGACAAGACCACGGCCACACCACTTCTACTGAATGGGCAAGCTGTCAGTTACATGCACCAGGCAAAGTATGAGGATGCCGAGTCACTGCTCCTGGAGGCTCTGTCAAAGGTTAGTATCATTGATATTCAACGGCTGGCTAATGGCTGTGATATTCCTCTCCAGGACAACAACAACCCTGAGACTCTAGTTAACCTTGTGGCAGTGTCCCAGTACCTCAACAAGGCACCAGAAGTACACACACACTCTCCGTAGCAGATAGTGCAACTATCTGTCTCTCTCTCTCTCTCTCTCTCTCTCTCTCTCTCTCTCTCTCTCTCTCTCTCTCTCTCTCTCTCTCTCTCTCTCTCTCTCTCTCTCTCTCTCTCTCTCTCTCTCTCTCTCTAGGTGGCATCTCGATATCTCTCACAGCTCAAAGATGGCCACCCAGAGCATCGCTTTGTGAAGCAATACATGGAGAAGGTCAACTGCAAAGATAATGTTGTGTCTGAATTGACTCTTATGTCTTCTCTCTCCAGGAGGCACTGTTTGACCAGCTGTGTACTGTAGCCAGCTAGTTCAACAGACTGACCCCTGCTAAAATCATGAATAATTCATAAGTTAATAAATATACTTTATGCAACCACGTGATTTGGAAGGGGCGCAAGCGCAGCTATCACCGAGCGAGATGGCAGATGAGCCGCCGCCAATGGAGGAGGAACAGTTGTTTCCAGAGGCTTCTCAGGAGGAAGACGTCGAACAGCCTCCCACGGCTCCCTCCCCGAAGCCTGAGGAAGAACCCGAGACGGAGCCACCCAGTTTGGAGCCAGAGACCGAGTCTGAGCCAGCACAGCTAGAGCCTCAGTCGCCCCCACCAGTAGTAGAAGTCGGTGCAGTAGATGAAGGAGACGAGGTACCCTTAATCGACCCGTTGGCCAAGTCAGAACCTCCTGCGGGCCAGAGGACCCTGGATTTGTTCGAGGAAGAGAAGCCCGCCCCACAGCACACTACCTCACAGGTCAGTATAGCCTCTAGTAATGTTTGTGTATTCGTGGTGTGTGCCGTATGAGTGCTGACTCCACTGTACAGGAGGAGGACACTGAACAATACCAGCTGGATGTCACTGTCTCCCACCCAGAGAAGATAGGAGATGGGATGGGTGCCTACGTTGTCTACTCCATTACTACCAAAACCACCATACCATCCTTTAAGTCACCAGAGACAACAGTCCGTCGAAGGTTTAGTGATTTTCTTCGACTCCATAACCAAATGTCAGAGAGGCACTTACCAAAAGGCCTCATTGTTCCTCCTGCTCCAGAAAAGAGTGTGAAAGGTTCAAAGAGGGAGAGAGGGAAAGAGGGAAAGAGGAAGTGATGTTTAATTTGTGTCTGTCCCTCCAGGTATGACAACAGTCAAGTTTTCAAAGAGTGAAGAGAGCAATGCTCTATTCCTCGAGCGGCGACAGGCCTCACTTCAACGCTACCTCACTCGCATGGCCAAACATCCGGTCCTCAGAAAGGACAGTGACTTCATAGAGTTTCTGGAAAACCCAAACGAGGTACGTGTAGAGACAGGCTCACCTACAAAGGTCTGTAATGATTTGTGGGCTGTGTCTCTGCCACAGCTGCCAAAGGCAACCGAAACAACAGCTCTGAGTGGAGCTGGATTCATGAGGTTGGTGAAGAATGTGGGGCAGTCCATCTCGAAGATAGCCAGCAAGAAGAATGAGACAGACAGTGTACGTGGTGGCTACTTGTATTGGTCACAAAGTATTGTCATATGATGTAACGAGGGGTTGCCCCTGTCATCCTCATGGCTACAGTGGTTTGATGAGCAGCAACAGAACTATGAAGCTCTCGATACACACCTAAAGAAGTTGCATCATGCAGTGGAGGGAATGATCTCAAGTCGCAAGGGTAAGCCAGTTAGAGTAACACCACTACACACTCACCACTCCCTCTCTCCCTCTCTCCCTCCCTCTCTCCCTCTCTCCCCTTCTCTCTCTCTCAATGCAGAGCTCTGTGTAACTACAGGCAACTTTGTCAAGAGCGTAGCAACATTGGGTAAGATTACTCATGCCCCTTCGTTATCATTGTACAATCACTGTTTCACATGTTGTTGCTAGGCAATGTGGAGGAGAATAACACAGTGTCCCGTGCACTCTCACGACTGTCAGAAGTGCAGGAGAAAGTGGAGAGCCTGCACAGTGAGCAGGTAAGGACTGCTTACTGGCCTACCCATAGCTGTGTAGTGCTACATGTGTATATCTGTCCACTCTAAGTGTATTTTCTTGTATGAAATGGACTTGCTTGTATCACCATCAGACAAAGCAAGACCTCTTTACATTTGGAGAGACCATCAAGGACTATATTGCCTTGCTGGGGGCCATAAGGGTGAGAGAGGCCTTCCCCTGAACACTGTGTCATGTTGCATTGGTCTTATTGCAGGCTGCATTTGACATGAGAGTAAGGGCGTACAATATGTGGCAGTCATCCCAGCAGAGCCTCAGTAAGAAGAGGGAGCAAGAGCAAAAACTAACAGCAACAGGAAAGATTGAAAAACTGCAAGTTGTCAAGGCAGAGATAGAGGAGGTGGGTGTGGTCTCTTGTCACGTGACTCTCAGCTGCTGACCTCTGGCCCCTACAGTGGGAGAAGAAAGTGGAAGAGAGTCAGAAGGCATTTGAAGATTCCTCCAAGACCCTCAAAGTGGAGGTCACTAGGTTTGAGGTAGGTCACAGTGGACCCCCACAAGGGGGTGTGTACTGAGTGGTGTATGTTGCCCTCTTCCCTCCCCCTCAGAGTGAACGAGCTGAGGAGTTCAAGTCAAAGATTATCAGCTACCTGGAATCTCTGATGCATATGCAACAAGAGGTGTGTGTGTGTGTGTGTGTGTGTGTGTGTGTGTGTGTGTGTGTGTGTGTGTGTGTGTGTGTGTGTGTGTGTGTGTGTGTGTGTGTGTGTGTGTGTGTGTGTGTGTGTGTGTGTGTGTGTGTGTGTGTGTGTGTGTGTACTCCTCACTAGCCTCACTCACACATCCCCCTCTCTCCAGTTGATTCGTCTGTGGGAAGGTTATCTACCAGATGCCCAGGCAATATCAGCAGACAAGTGACATTAACCAACAGAACACTTTGTTTTGTCCACAACCTTGTGTAATTGTCAGTGCCTGCCTGCACTGATATTAATAATTATACAGGTGCTGTACAGTACACAGGAGAGTAGAGGAATTACCTTTTTGTTGTTCACTTAAATATTAATTAGGTCATGATGTATATAAAACTAAATGAGCCAGTTACGTACAGGATGGAGGATGCTATTTAGTGTGAATGAAAACTGTGACATTCTATTCCATTTTTTCAAGTACAAAGGGTGCCTTCTCCACTACTGCTGACAGTAGCTTGCCCACATACTCTCGCAACCTTTGAGCCTCTTCTTCCTTGTCTCTTGCTGCTTGAAGTAGCTTCTCTCTATCAGCCTCTTGGAGAGCCAACGGGGGGTTGGGTTGTGCTACAACAGCTGCTGTGTGCTTTTCCACCTCCAGTCTCCGAAGAACTGCAAGTAACTGTTCTTTTTCATTTACTACCTCCTGTCGGCCTTTCACTTCTGCTGCTAATTCTCCCTTCACCTTCTCCAGCTCTGCAGTCTTCTCCACAACAGACAGAGTCATCTCAGCCACCTCTCCAACTCTCTCTAACAGTGCTTCATTTTCAGTCCTGGCTGAGTGGAGCTGTCTTGTGGTATCACTGAGCTCTGCCTGCATAGCCACCAGCTGCCTGTTCTTCTCTTTCTGGCCCTCCTCCAGACTATCAATTTTGCAGTGCAGCTCCTTCAGTTGTGCCTCTGTTGCTCTCAGTTCCTCAACTTCCTCCTTGAGATGATCATTCTCTTCTTGTAGCAGTGACAGTCCCTCAGCAGCCACACCCCCTGACTCTGTGGCCTCCAATAGCTGTATCTGGAGTTGCTCCTCTCTATTCTTTGCCTGTGAGAGGTGCTGTTGTGAAGTGACCAAATTACATTCCAGAGTCACAAGTTGGTCCCTCAGTCTCACGACTTCCCCCTCCTTCTCGTCCCCCAGTTCAGAGAGGGAATGTCTCAGGGCATCCTGGGCTGCTAGTAGCCCCTCAGCTGTACTCTGTGCCTCGCTGTACTGCCTCTCCAACTGCTTGATTTTCACGAGTTGTTCTTTCTCAGTGTCACTCTTCTCCTTGAGTTGTTGAGTCAGGCTTTCTACCTCTAACAGTTGCTGCTGTGTACTGTGAGCTTTCTCTCTCTCCAGAGAGGTGATAATTCCCTTCAGACCATCTTGTGCAGCTTTTAGTTGTTCCAAGGACGTCTTCAGATCATCTCTCTCCATTTCCAAAGATTTGACTCTCTTGTCCTGAGATTTGGATGTACCTTGTAGCAATGTGAAGGAACTCTGGAGCTGGTGGAGTTCACTTTGTGAGAGTTCCATCTGTGTCTTGAGCTGGGAAACCTCTTCTTCCCTTGTGTGGAGTGAGAGTGTCGCCTTCTGTGCTCTTGACTGAGTCTTTTCCAGGTTTTTCTCACACTCATGGAGCCTTCCCTCCAGTTCAGAGACACTGCCTTTCAATCCTCTCTCCCTCACCACAGCCTCTTCTAGGTTCTGCTGGGAGAGTGCTTGGTTCACCTCAGCTACCTCTAGTCTGGCAGTCAGGGTGTCTACTCGGGCTGTTGCCTGCTGCAGAGATGACTTGAGGTCTGCACTGCTCTCCGATAGCCTCTCCCTCTCATTGTGAAGTGAAACATTGTCCATTTCAAGTTGTCGTGAGTGGCTTTGTAGTTGGTCTATTTCCATCTGCAACTGATGGCTCCTTTGCAGGGCATCCTGTAGATTCTTCAACACTTTTGCCCTCTCCTCCTCAGCCTGCTCAGAGGCTGTCTGAAGCTGGGATATGGTGGCATGGTTGATGCTATTGGCTGACTCCTGTGCTTCCAGCTCCGTCTGCAGACGACTTGCATTCTGGTCACTGGCACAGAGTGTCTCCTTCATTGTCTCCACCTCATTGATCCGTGCTGCCCTCTCATCTTCTAGCTGGGTGGCCAGTCCTTGAATTCTCTCCTTTAGACTAGCACACTCGGCCTCAAACTGCTGTACTTCTGTATTCTTCTCCTTTTCCACAGCGGTTACCTCAACTTGGACTTTTTCTAATTCTTCTTGAGCTGTAGCAAGACTGTCCTCTAACTCCTTGATTCTGGCCTGGTCCTGCTCGTGAACAAAGGACATTGATGCCACAAGGTCATCACTCCTCCTCTTACCAGCTTCACTCCCCTCTACAGAGGCCTCTGCAGCAGCTAGTGAGACCTGGAGCTGGGCTGTCCTGGACCGTTCAAGGAGGAGCTCACTCTCTAGTCCCTCCTTCAACCCACTGATCTCTCGCAGAGTTTCATGTGTCTTATCAAGGTCTTTCTGCAACTGTTCCAACTGCTGATGGAGCTCATCCAACTCTTTCTCTTTATTTGCTTCCTTCAGGTTTTCTTGAGCACTTTCCAGCTGCTGTGTCAATGCCAGGTTCTCAGCCACCAGATTCTCCAAATCAGAGAACATCTGGTTCTGATCTTTCTCTCTTGTCTTAGCATATTCAGAGCGACAATTCTTCAGTTCAACCTCTGCCTTCATGTACTTCTCGTCTGCTTCCACACGCTTATAGAGAAGTTCTTTGTGTTTTCTGCGAAGGTTATCAATCTCATTTTGTTGGCGAGAGGACATGTCCTTGTTAGCTTGAAGTTTTCCCTCAGCTCTCTTCAGCCCTAGAGTCAGAGACTCACACTCGAGAGTTTTTGACTCTGCCTGCTCCCTGAGGGCACTCTCCTGTTCTTTGAGTGCGCGGTAACTCAGGTGAAGTTCTTCGAGCTGTTTGTTGCTTTCATTGGCAACTTGGCGTAGCTGACGAATCTCAATTTTCATTTCGGCTTCTTTCTTCTCAGCTGCTACAAGCAATCTCTTTGTAGTGGCAAGTTGATTCTGTAGTTTCTCGGCTTCAATGTGCGAGGAGGATTCCATCCTGACTGACTGCTCTCGCAGCGTCTGCAGATCACCTCTCAACTGCTGTATCTGTTGATGCCACTCTTTTCTCTCAGTCTCCAGCTTCCCCTCACACTCCCTTGCCTGTGCCTGTACAGCCTCCAACTGAGTGGCTCTCTGCTTCACGTCCGACTGCAGCTGTTCATTGTGTGACTGTAGAGTGGCTATCTTGGTTGATAGTTGACTCATGTCTCTCTCACTGGTCATCCTCAGCTGAAGTACCTTCTCATCTGCCTCAGAGGCTCTTTGTTTCTCGAGATCTCGTGCAGCATTTGCCTCCATGACAGTCCTCTGCAGAGTGGCATTCTGCTGCTCCAGCGCATGTGCCCTTTCCTCCTCTCTCACAACCTTATCCCTCAGTCCCTCCAGGAGCTGCTGCAGTTCCTCCACCTGCCCCTGTATCTCAGCCAGTTCTGTTGCACTTGACTTCACCTGCTGCTGAAGGTCAAAGTTCTCAGCCACAGTCAGTTGATTCTCCATCTTCATGGCGTCTAATTCACTCTGAGCGGTGTCCAATTCCTCCTCAAGTTCTGCTTGTAACGACTGCCACTGGTGAGCTTCCTCCCTTAGCCTCTGCACTTCCTCCAACACTTCACTAGCTCCTTCATCACTGGCTCTCTGACCTGCCACTGGCTTGTCTGGAGAAGCACACTCGAGTCTCTTCACTTGGCCAATTGGCTGGGGACGGGTGTGGGAGGCCAGAGGGATGTCAACTGGAGGGGCAGAGCTGGGGGATTTGGGGAGCGAGAGGAAGTAGTGCTGCGGGGAAGAGGGAGAGGCAGGGTGGGAGGGAGAAGTGTCTGATGGGGAGATGGGTGTGAATGAAGCATCATTTGCAGTTGCCCACAGAGTAGATCCTGAAGTTTCGGACACAACTGGAGTGCTTCGTAATCGACATACAAAGTCTGCTGGCCCTGTTTCTCGAGCTGCAACTATCTTAATCTTGCCTGTCCCCCTCTCAAGGACCTCTATGGCTCTCTTCTGGGAGGCATTGCGGCAGTTCAGTCCATTGACTTCCAAAAGTTCGTCTCCTGGTGCCAGCAATCCCTGAGCAGAGCTCCCTTCCTTCACAGCTCTCACAATGAGACAACTGATGCGAGAAGATATGGGCGTTTCAAACCGACTAATGCTGAGTCCTAGCTCACTCTCCGCTGCATCACGTGACAATTCTACAGTGAATACATCCCTACCCAGCAGCATATCAAACATGTTTTGAGCGGTAGACTCAAAAGTGCGGGCCATCTTCCTATCTCTCTCTGATGTTGTTATTTCAAGAGCTCGAGTCAGTGACGATATTTGTGCATCTCTATCCAGTAAGGCTGCCCGAAGACCCATCACAACATCTTGCTGTTGGTGTCCAACTTTCTTCACAGCCTCCATCTCGTGTCTGAGGTACTGGATTTCAGACTCTTTCTTCATTATGTCTGACTGGCAGTCGGCCAGCTCCCGGTGAGCCTTGCTGGAGTCTTCTCGACTCAGTAGTAGTTCTTCCTCGAGCTCCATCACTCTCACCCTCTCAGCTGCCAGTTTGGTTTTGGTGGACATGGCAGTGAGTGAAGAGCCTTGCTGCTCTGTTCCCTCGCCTCCCTCCTCCACTTGTGACTTTAGTGATGCAATCGTCTTGTCTTTCTCAGTCAGTGCTCTCTCAAAACTTGATATTGCTGAAAGAGAGATCACACCCGCACTGCTGGACCCCAACACCCCAGTACTTTCTACCAGTTCCTTGAGTCTGTCCTCGGCCAGTCGAGCGCGGGCCTTCCACAGCCTCAGACCATGCACTCTGTGCTCTAAACTAGATATCTTCTCTCTTGCTGATGTATTTGCTTGTTCCAGTGAGGTTACAGTCTTCTGCAGCATCTCCACTATTTGGTTCTGCTGTACCAGGCTCTGCTCCAGGATCTTTTCTCGTGAGTTCTGTGGGGTTGCTGCTGCATCTTCTCCAGAGCCCTGGAGGGCAGCAGTGAAGTATGAGAGAGCTGTGATGAGATCTTGGTGGAAGGACAACCAGTTGCGCTGCAAGGACAGTGAAGAGGAGGTGTGGCCTGGGGAGGAGGTGGAAGGTGGAGAGTGATGATCGGGAGAATTATGTGATTCAGTCTGAGGTAACGTGGGGAAAGTGTGGAGAGGGAGCTTCTTCCTGAGTAAGAGCTGGGTAGCACCTGTTTGCAGCAGCAGAGGGCACTCGTCCTCTCCAATCTCACGTTCTGTGGGTAGGAACAGATCACATGTTGCATATGTATAGACCCAGCCTACACACAGTCTGTATGTGTACACTCTATACCTCCTTGTGGTGTTTGCTCAATGAGATGAAAGTCTGAGTGAGACTCACGTGGTGCAATCTGAGCTAGTGCTACCTGCAGCACATCACAAGTTGTCATGTGAGGGGTCACTATGAGACTCCTGAATGTCTGTGTGGGGGCATATGTACATATAGACATCACAGCTGTATGTGAAGGAGGTGCTGACCTCGTGGTTGCCATCTAGTCTGTGCTGTATACGGATGATTCCACTGGCCCTCAGTCGCAGCTGAAACTGAGGCTCCACCCCCAGCTCCACCCACTTTTCTTTCACTGCCGCAGGTAGTTCATCATCCCTCAGCGATTGCTCTACAGACAACATAATGTAATGATTTACATAAGACTAGCTGTGTCAGGCACAGAATGAGGCAGCCAGTCATTAAATTGTCCAATGCAAGACTACTGCTAGCAGCTCCTCCACATTGAGTGGCACACTGTGTACACTGCTATGTAAACAAACACTAGGCTCCAATTGTGCTCAGCTAGCGTAAAATTAACAGTGGAAGTTAATGAACCTCAAAATGACCATTCTTCAGCCAGTGTGGACCACACCACGAGCATGCTGGCATGCACTGTACGAGTAGCTCGAAACTCTAGAAGCTTTTACAACCACTAGGCCCGTCAATTGGAGGTGGGCTAGTTTGCAATATAAGTATTTGCACACGACAAAAAGAGCTGGCTCGCAGCTACTGCTCACCTCTTTCCGCAGTCACTGCCCAGAGCTGGTAGCGCAATGGCGGGTCGTGACACTGGAGCTTCTCCAATATTTTGCCTACCACTTGAGCACTGGTTGTGCTTCCGGCAACGTTGACATGAAACGGTTTTCTTCTCCGACCCAGAGCCGTAGCACTCACCAGTATCTTGGTCCGTGCCATGAAAAACACTCTCTAAGTCTTATTAGCTTAGTGCGAAAAATTCCATTACGCGCTCACAAGTAGCTACGCCCCTACAACTTTAGCTGTAAACATTGGTGACGTCATGGACACCTGAAAAATTTAATTTTCTTCATTATCTATAGTTCGATGTTCACTTTTCTGAGATCGGTGTAATTTGTCTTTCTCTGTCTCTGATAACGGTTCATCTGCAGTCTCTCTGCTAGCATTCCTCAATGCTGTCCCTGTGTATGATAATATTGAGATGAGGAACACCATCATCACTTACTCCACCACTAGCGTACGTCTCTCTCTCTCCCGTAGTGGTCCAAGTCTCCCCCTCATCTCTTCCCTTTCCTCTCTTCTGTCTTCTCCAGTGAGTAGGTAACTACAGACATACAACGTAAACATGCTTCTCTTTATAAGTGGAGCCCCACCTCTCTGTGATCTCTTCTGTCTTTCCACATTTTGAACACACTCCTCTCTCCTTGCTACAATCTTGACACACGTGATAGTATGCCTGCTTCACCTTATGTTCACCACACACTATGCTGGATATAAGGCACTGAAATAAAACTGACATAGGCGTGGGTATAGACTCTGCAGCATGCAGTTAGCCCCTCCCCCCAATATGTTAGGATACGATACACCTATGATTGGTGATGTGTACCACTTTCTGGGAGCTGACAATGGTTTGTACTTGTCATATTTTCTCTTCCATTCTATTTTTTCCCTGCAGCGAGCGCACAGCCCACATAGCGGCAGCGACACGGCATTCTGGACTCGCTGCTTCCCAGTTCTGTGTAGTCCCGGTTTGTAAGTCCACGAGTTCTGGTGTCTCTGTCCCTTCTTAGTGCTGTTACCCTTTCTCGTAGTACTCATAGCTCCTTTTAACGCACACCTCTAGTTCTAAATAACACACACTAACAGACAATGGCTAGTGAACGCGAGGAAAACGGTAGGAGAGAGGAGGGAGAACGGCACTGTAATGTATTTCTAGAAAAGTTAGCTAGTCTGATCAACCAAGATAACGTCACCACCATTCTCACAGAACAGGAAAATATGTGAGTTGAGCTGACCAACCAGACTACAGTAGTAATGAGGTAGTAATTACTAGGCTGCAGACTCTGGAGGTGGCCAACGAGAAACTGTCCAGCCTCAATGGCCTCTCAGAGAAGAGCTTCACACTTCATGCCCCTGAAATCCGCACCTACACCCAGACACTGGGAACTATGAAGAGGGAATTGGACTCAGTGTTCAGGAGGATCAGGTAAATTTCAATGCTTGCCTTATTTGGCAACATCATTTACATGCCCTTTCTGTGTTGGCAGATTTTTGAAGGCACAGCTCTCCACACAATATCCAGAGGCATACTCTAAAGCACAGGCTAATTCTCTCAGAAGAGAACTTGAGGCAGAGGATGAACAGGAGAAGAGATGATATTATGTTTTGGAGGAGAACATTAATTAGAGACCTCATGGAGCAGGTGTACACTCAAGAGGAACTGCATGCACAGGGACTGAACCCACAGCTAGAAAATAGCCACACACACCACTACATATATAGTCTGTATATCTGTATGCTTTGATATACAGACTGGGTATTTTCTAGCTGTGGGTTCAACATGCAGTCCTTGAGTGTCAACCTGCTCCATAAAGAAAAACGGTTGTGGGTTTTCAATAAGCATATGACGTCACGTCAACTGCAGTTCTGTCTATTTCGCATTGCCTTTGTCTCTGGTGTGTCTCTAGAGATGCAGCGGTCAATGAGCAGTCCTGGTAGGATGATTGGAGGCGCGGGAGTGAAGGCTGCCACGGAGTCTGTGGAGGCCGTCCCAGTCCAGCGGCGACGTGTGGCAGTAGTCATGTACTTTGTAGTCTTCCTTTACGCTGCAGCCTTCTGGATACAAACAGGAGTGATGCCAGTAGGAGGAGTACCGCATGATGCTTCGTGTTGGTCACCATTGTCGATTCCTTGCAGTTTCTATCAAAGAAGTTGGGGGCTGACCCAGTGGTATTTGGCTACATGGAGACGGTGTTTGCTGTGGCTGCTCTTCTGGGAGGCCCACTCTTTGGAAGACTGGGGGATATCTTTGGAGCCAGGGCAGCACTCCTGTTGGCCTTCCTGTCCTCCTTCCTCACCTACCTCACTCTGGCTATGGCCAATGGGATCCCAGCTCTGTTTTTCTCTCGTCTCTTTGGATTTATGATGCACGTCATGCACGGTATGATATACCACTAATTAGAGGGGCATACCTCATTAATGTCCTTTGTTAGGTGCCCAAATGGTGATGACTGATGTCTCAGGGACAAAGGAGAGAGCAGATGTACTGGGGAAACTGGGAGTGGCCTACGGAATAGGGATGATGGTTGGGCCACCAATAGGAGGTGAGTTAGTCCTCCTTCTCCTTCTTGAGTCTCCCTGCTCTGTGTGCAGGCTATGTGACTACCATGTATAGCGAGCAGTTTGCTGCAGCAGTGGCATCTGCATTGTGTGTGGTGGCCATCGGAGTGGTCCTATTGTGTGTGCCTGACTCAACCAAAGGCCCAGCCATAGTACCAGATGAATATAGTAAGTTATGTGTACTCCATATAATGTAGCTGTTAGTCCTCTCCCATCTCTACCTGCAGATTCTGGTACAATTCTGAATGTCCGTGCCATTTTCTCACTACTAGCCATACCCACTGTGACTTATGTTGTGATGATAAAGACAGTGGCTGGCATCCCAGCTGGTGTCTTCCATGCAATGTTCACAATAATTAATATAGACAGGCTGGAGCTAACCCCAGAGGTTAACGGACAACTTCTGAGCTATGTTGGATTTCTGAATATGGTATGTACAGTCGTGGCAATGGGTATGTGATCCTAACATTGAAGATGGTGTTCCTTCATCTCTCCTCAGGTGGTGCAGGGATTTGTGGTAGGGTATGTCAATAAACGAGTGAGTGACAACCTCTCACTGATAGCCTCTCTCATTTTAGTGGCTATGGCCTACCTTATATTAGTGAGTACTGGTACATTCTCACTACATTCTCACTACATTCTCATTACTTACCTCCTTACAGACCATGACATCTACCGTTCTCCAACTCTGTTTTGTGCTGGCCCCACTGGTCATGGGGGAGACTCTCATTGACACATTAACCACTAGTATAATCACTAAGGTGGTTCCTGACACGGCCACTGGTACCAGTCTGGGACTCAACATGGCCACCCGCTCTGTCATTCGTTCCATCTCTCCCACACTTGGTGGGCACATGTACCACTGGTTTGGGTACCCTGCCTTTGGAATGTTGGGGTTCTTAACGAGTGCTCTAATGACAGGAGTGGTCATCACACAAGGGGGAATTTCTATATAGTTTATAACCACAGATTCACAGGGTTGTTTTTATAACAGTTTCATCAGTTTGTCATTTACAAAAAGAAAACTATTTTCTTACTGTTGCCAATAGCTACTAGGTTGGTGTAGTGGCCAGCTTGTAGTGGAGGCTGGGAAGGGCCCTCAGTTTTTCAGCTGCTTGCTCAGCAGTCAGATCCCGCTGACTCTGACACATCATCTCATAGCCTACCATAAACTTCTTCACCTGCACACAGAGCATGACACCAGTCAACACCATTGACACTGGGAACACTACTGTATACATGTACCGTTGCTGAGCGTAGAAGTGGTGGATAGTAGAGAGCATGCAGTTGCCAGTGTCTGGAGTAAGGAAGAAAGTGAGGTACTCATTGGGTACAATGGCCTCAAGCTGCACAACTCACGGACAATCCTTTCCAAACTCTGGTCCAGTAGGGGCACCTGAGTTAGGGGAGAGAGAATGAAGTAGCAGTGAGAAGTGAGGCTGATGTGTCACCATGCCAGCCCATGGAGTATGGGAAGGAGCACTCGTAGAGGTTGTCATACTTTGTGAGCAGCTGCTTCATGGCATCACACAAGTCTGAGGTACAGAGGTTGGAGTGATGTGTGGTCAGTGATGGCAGGGGTCATACCATCTCTCTCTGGGGGAGTGAGGTCGGGAAACCGCTGCACATGACGTCGTGGCAGTAGCAGAGTTTCAAATGGCCACACAGCCCTGTACATGTGATATCATACAGTGAGGAGGAGAGGAGGCTGGGCTACACAATTCACCAGAATGGTACCACTGCTAGCCAGTGCTCAGTCTCAACAACAATCCTCTCCTGCGGTGAGAGAGTACCAGCCACTGAACCTATCACACTGATATCAACACACCTTTTTCTGGAGTTCTAGTTGTCCGTAGTCCACCAGTAGAGGGCTGCTATGCTCTCTGTAGTACTGGAGCTGATGAGTATCCTACATTGTAGACAGCTGAGGTGCTGTGCTGCATGAGGTGGAGGGGACTCACTGATTTAGCTGGTTCATTGGGCATGAAGTTGGAGGCCCATATCTACAAATGGCAGTGAGAGTGGGTGTGTTGCTTATGAATTATTCATGAGGCCTCACCTGGCAGTGAGGATGAGGGTTGGAGCAGCCCATCACCTTGCCCTTGTTTTCAAACACTTGTACCCATTTATACACCTGACCAAGTTCTGTAATCTGATTGGCCCATTCATCGACAACCCTTCGTATCTCGTGGACCTCCATGAGGGGTAGGGTCACATCAGAGCGGGGATGAAAACACATGACACGACTGAGAGCAATGGGAGGATACTAGCCATGGGCCGTGTACACTAGTCCCCACCTCACCATGTCCCCTGAGCACTGGCTGCCCTCAGCAGGTGATGCCCACCACAATCTTCTGCAGCCAGTGACAAGTCACATGACAAGTGGACATCAATCTAATTACTAGGGGCCTACTCAAGTCTGCAGCATCAGGTAGCATTGCTGGGAAGTCGTTTGTGAAGACAAACGTCTCCTTGTAGTCCGGATTCACCTAAAGTGTTAGCAAGGACCCAATACCAGCCTACCAGCTAGCTACTGTACACTACTCACTGCTCCACTGGCGCGCACTGATCTGGGACACAGAGGGTTATTAAGATCGTGAGCAGGGACATCCTCGTCACCTCCCTTCTCCACCTGACAGATAAATCATCACGAGCACAGTAGCTGGCCTTGTGCAAGGCTGGCTAGCGCACCTGTCCACTCCAAGGCCGTTTCATACGGTGAGGCGAGACAAGTACCCATTCCCCTCGAAGTGGATTAAACCGCACATGTGGCTGGTCAGCTTGCGTGCCAACTACGGAGCTCCAATCAGCCATCTGGAGCTGCAGTAGTGATTCTATTTCATGCCTACCTAGATCACGTGCGCCATATAAAGTTCACATGTACAGTATACGACGTGCGTACGTGGGAAAATACAAGCTGAGAAGCGTCGAGTGAGGAAGAAATGTCCTCTTTCTCGGTGGCCACGCTACAAGAGAAACTGAGCAGACTCTCTGCGTCGCAAGAGAGCATAGAGACCCTGTCCCTGTGGATTATTCATCACAAGGCTTTCTCCAAGACCTCCGTGGCAGTTTGGGCGGACAGCTTCACAAATGGTGAGTACGACTGCTACACTTAGTATGAGAGACCTAGCACGGCTGAGGTAGTTGTTGCCTATTGACCACACCTCCCGTCGCCTCCAGCTGACCCGGACCACCGCCTGGTGCTCCTCTACCTAGCAAACGACATCCTACAGAACGGCAGGAGGAAAGGGGCTGAGATGTTCCAGGAGCTATTTCGCGAACCATTACAGCAAGTCATTCCACACATTTGGTGAGCAATTTCCACCTCTCTTGCAGCACTGGGTGAGTTTAAATATTATATGGCAACTTCTCTTTAGTGGGCAGAAGATCCAGAGCTCCGTGGAGAGGATGTTTCGCATTTGGCGTGATAGGAAAGTCTATGATAAGGCCTTTGTGAAGCAGCTGGATCAGCTTCTCTCCGGGGAGAAAGGTGGGCCAGCAGAACTGGATGCCACAGGAGTGTGTGAAGTGTCTTTGTCCCCACAGAGCCGGCAAAGGAGACAGAGATTGAAGCAACACCACCTCCTGAAGTGCTCCCTGATTTTAAGGTACCTCCCTTACCCCCTCCTCTATTAGCCCTCCCTCCCTCATCATATCTCACTGCGTGGGTACAGATGTCGTTACTGGAAGATGCAGTCCTGGAGTTAAGTAAGTTTCAGGGAGAGATGAGAGTGAAGGAGGCTAGTGTGAGCAGTCTACCAATGGAGGTATGGGACCCCTCTAGCCTGGAGCTACTCAAAGGTGGGTCATGACTCATGTAGTAGGTACCTGCTGGTATGTACTGATCTCTATCTGTTAGACAAGTCTGAAGGGAAGGAATTCTCCTGTAAGTTTGACAAGGCATGGGACACTCTGAAGGACTACTGTGACTGTCTAGGGATAGAGGTCAGCGAGAGAGTCAACCTGTCCACCATGCTTGCATCCTGCCTGGCTCACCAAGCCCAGGAGCTGGCCCAGGTGCAGCAGGACATGAAGGTAACCATGTTTTGTGTGACTGGTTCTCATTGACTAGCAGGATATGCACATTAACAGATGTACAAGACACTAATGACCCAGCTGACCAGCTGCCGTGAGAAGCTGAATGTCCGCCAGAAAGATTTGGAGAGGGCCCAGCAAACGGCGACCTCTGACCCCTCGTGTAAGGAGGACCTGAATGAAGTAGGAGACATGGAGATTGACAGTGAGGAAGAGAACATGGAAACTCAGCTTCCACCTGCCGTACAGCCGCCAGCAATTCAACCATCTGTGCCTCAGATATTCAACTCTGCCTCCCAAATGAATTCAGCCCCTCAATCTACTGCTCAGATTGATTCCAGTTCTCAAGTGGTCGCCTCTGCCCCCCTGATTCTTGGTTCAGCCCCCTCAATGATTAACACTGTCCCCCAAATACTCACCTCTGCCCCCCAAATGATCAACACGACCATCGCCCCCACTAACTCACACCAACCACCATTGTCGTACTCTCAACCATACCCACCTCCTGTGCGGGCCTTCTGCCCCCCTCCAATGCACCCCCCACCACCCCAGGGTTTTTCAAGACCCCCCCTTCCGTCTGTCGCAACACCTCAACAGCCACTGCTACATATGAACCCACCAAGAATGCAGGCTCCACCCACTGGAATGTCGCCACGTTTTCCATTTGTCCCAGGAGCTCCCCCTCCACAACTCAGGGGACTAGTTGGCCCCTCACAATCATCTGGTCCCCCACGATCATCTGGCCCCCCACGTCCAGGTGTCCCCCCACGACCTGGCATGATGCCGAATATGACGTTCCCTAGAATCCCACCCCCTACACAGCTCCGGCCCCCTCAATCTGAGGGACTCACCAGTGACATGCACATTGAATTGAAGCCTGTGCTCTATCCTAGAGAGACCGAGCAGAAATCAAGTCTCGACGATCGGCTGCACTCCATGGTAGTCAAGAGATCCTTGGGCAGTGTGTTACTGCAGGAGTATGGAGAGAGTGACTCGGAGAATGGAGAGAGGCCGTACACCCCCACTACTGAGCCCCTCCCACCCAGTGGGAGTCCTGCTGACGAGGCAGATGATGAGTCAGTGACCACACCCACTCCACAGTTGGACATGTCTCCTGTCAATCTTGAAGATAGTAGCCTTCTTGTGTTTAACCCGGCCAATCCCATCATGAAGGCCCTCTATCACTCTCCAACACATTCACCCGAGGAAGTGGACAAAGAGATAGAGAGCAGCAGTACTGTGGATCAGCCGGCTACCTCTGCTTCCAGTGATGGTAGCTCTCTCCTGTCTGGCGTGGATACAGGGATGCTGCAGAATATACTTAAGAATGTGCAGGGGATGATCCCTGCAAATAGTCATCCATTGTCACCACCCCCTCCTGCTAGCTCTGCAGCCCCAGCCCCCAGTTCGCCATCTGGATCAGCAGGCCCACCCCAGCCCTCCTCCCCCTCCCCCTCACCAGCACCCCTCACCTCCACACCAGCACCCCTCACCTCCACACCTGCACCCCGTACCACCACACCCCCTGATAAACCACCCTCTAATCCTCCATCTTCAGCAGCCTCCAACATCAAGATCACCTCTTCACTCACCAACTTACTGGATGAGATATTCCCTCAGCTCTCAAAGAGCCTGCAGGAACGTAAGAGGAAGCAGGACTCGACTGCTGTAGATGGAAATCTATTGAAGCAACCAAAGGTGGATAGTGCTCTGGGTCAGCCAAGAATGATGGGACCTAATAATGCAATGAGGCCCCCTCACCCCCCACAACCAAATGGACCCCGTCCGAATGGGGGGTTTTCTCCACGGGGACCACCAGTTATGCACTCCCCTGGGCCCGGAGGTCCAAGACCCCCTCCTGGAGGAAGTACAAGACCCCCTCCTGGACCTGGAGGTATGAGACCCCCTCCTGGGCCCGGAGGTACAAGACCCCCTCCCATAGGAGGTACAAGACCCCCTCCTGGAATGGTGTTGAGACCTCTGGGACAAAGACCGCAACTGGAAGGCCCCAGACCACGGGGCCCACCATTTGAAGGAAATTTCAGACCATGTGGGCCCCCCAGGCTTGAAGGAAATGTTAGACCTCCAGGACCCCCCAGACCTGGAATGCAACTAGTAGGAGAACCTCTTCAGTGTCTGCCGGGACAAAGACCCCCTTTTGGTCCAAGGAACCCCAACTCTGGCCCCCAACCACGTCAACCATTTGTACCCCACTCATCTTACCAGCCTAGGGGGCCCCCTGTCTCTGGTCAAAATCTCATAAGACCTCCATATGGCCCAAGGCCTGTACGTCTGCCCCCCATGGCTGACGGTGGCCCTCCAAGACCCCTACTAGGTGGAATGGAACCCAATCACTTTACTGCCAGTGTGAAACCCCTGCATTCACATGATAGTCTACAGTCTATTCCACCTCCTGGAATGGCCATGTGGCCTGGACGGCCGTAATGTCTAGTTAATGTAAACTCACATCAGGTTTTGTACATACACCACTCCCCCCAACGTTTATTGAACCTAATTGCGAGGGAAGAGGCGTGGCTAAGGTCCAACGAATGCTGAATTGGCAGTTTGATGATGGGCTGGGCGCGGGTCGTGCCCAGTCGCTGTCTCCTTCTCTTCATCCTCCTCACTACCACAGTACGAACTGATAGTTCATATCTCGTACATAGCTGTAAATATTTACACCCACTGAGCAGGTAACTGTTTGCGTGTGTGTGACTGCTTGTGTGGTGTTATGGCTGTCGCCACAAGTTCCCTACTCGGAGGTATACGGCAGAGGAGACTATACGCGGTACCCGGCTCTTCTGCTGGCTGTCACCGCTCTGCTGTCAGGGATATCGGTGTTCCTAGGATCGTGTGGTCTCTCTCGTGACTCCAAGGCCCTTCTCATAATCGTTAGTTCAGTACTGTACGTATTGGATGAGTTGTAGTGAGCACTGTCTTGTGTGCAGTATTCTGTCATGGTACTGGTTGTGATTGTTGGTGAACTGACTGGAGCAGGAACTGTCTTTTCATTTGCATACACAGGAGAAGTAAGCTGGTGTATAGGGGTTGGGTGGTTATCTCGCACTGTTATGTTCCTTCCAGCTCCAGACAGAGGTTGGTAATCGTCTGAAGAATGATGTCATGGTGTTCCTGAATGCTGATAACTCATCAATCACCTGCAGAATCAACAGCCTACAAATCATGGTACATGTCATGAAGAAGAGTGTTCTGAGCTATGACTGTGTGTGTGTGTGTGTGTGTGTTTCAGCACTCTTGTTGTGGGGTGGATAGCTATAATGACTGGAAACATTTGAACACGTCTTGGGAGAGGAAGGAGGCACATGGGCAGTTAGCTCCCGAATCGTGTTGCAAGTCAGAGTTCTCTGCAGAACAAAACTGTACATTCAATTCATCCATGTTACATCACAATGTGAGTGTCTCTAACACTGGAACTTCATGACATGACTGGCCAGTGTGTTCCACAGGGCTGTGTACATGTATTGATGTTCAGGCTGGACATTGCCATTGACTGTGTGTTGGGTGCATGTATTGGCAGCACACTTCTCAATCTGGTGACAGTACTGCTGGCCTGCCGTGGGGTGTGGCTCATCAGAAGATACCAGAACTACAACGTATTATGACATTTCACATTTCATCATGAATGCATCACATATGATACAGTTTTATCACTTGGAGTGCTCAGAACCTCCTCAATACTCTGACATGCCATGACTGTGTCTGGTAGGAGATGACTCATGTAGGGAAGTTGAATGTTCTGCTGTTGACTGCTAGAGACATTAAGCTGCAAGAGACCTGTGGCCAGTCATGTAACATAACATGTAATGTAACATAACATCACCTAACGTGGTATGTGACTGCCATGACAGTGTACCTTATCAACCCAGCAGACAGTCCTTGGGCCAGTACACAGAGTGAGAGCACTCCACACTTTGACCATCTCACTGGAAGGGGAGCCATGTGATCACTGTGTACAAACCACACCAGTATCACATGACATGCCTGTGAGGTGCTCTGAGGATTGAGGTGGTGTGTGTGACCCCATCACTTGTCTCACTGCTCATGTACTGCAGTATGTCAACTGGAATTGAAGCTCCAACCTACATCACACCCAGTTACAAATGTACAGTAGAGCCACACTTGGTGCCCATAGTTACCACCTGGCCATGTAAAGTCTGCAAGGCTTGTACGACAAGGGCCTTCAGCTGCACAGGTGTTGCCGGTGGACTGCCACCCTCCTCAGTTTTCCTGCATAACTACCATACAACCTAGTCATGGGAAACGATATGAACTTACAAAGACACCCTGAAAAATGAGTATTCCTGAATGAGCTTTTCTTTGGACATACTGATGTGCGCACGAGTTGATTTCAAATTTGAATGCTTGCCACGCGCATGTGAGTTGCTGTTCAACAGATCGAGCCCCAGGTGTGAAAAAGAGTGAAGTTTGGGAGCTAATACATCAAGTGTAAAGTAAGACTTGCTGTGGCATTGCTACGTATAGTTCTTTTACTTATGCGAATTCCAACGCGGCTTTTGACTGTGCTTTTATTAGAATTTCTTCCACCATTTTAAGGATGGCCCAGCAGTACAGCTATGGGTATGGCTACGGATACGGACAGCCCGCGGCAGGCTATGGAGTTCAAATGGCCGGTTACGGCGCCGCCGCTGCCGCCGCTTCTGTACCTGCAAGGCCGCCACAGCCAGCCTCCTACCAAGTAGCGTCTTACACTCCCAAACCACCCGCCACTGTCACCCCTCATCCAGGGCAAGGTAACAGAAGTGATAATTGAATATAGGTAGGCTACATGTCATGTACATGAGGTGTGATTGATCCTGCTCCAGCTGCCACCCATACCCAGGCGGGATACTATTCAGCACAGGGTGTTGGTAGTGCTGCTCCTGCTGCTCCAGTGGTCACTGCACAGCCTTCAGCCGCTCCTCTCCCACAACAAGCCCAGCCAGCTGCCAGCTACTATGGGTACCAGCAGTACCGCCCTCCAGTCCCCCAACAAGCCACTGCGTCATATGCTGCCTATTACCAGCAGCAACCCACCTCAGCCCCTGCTAGTAAAGCCACATCCACCGTCGCAGCCACCTCGGCTCACCAAGGAGTGGGATATGGCAGTAGTCCAGCAGTGGCAATGCCATCAGTTGCCTACCCCAACACCTACTCTTCCCCATACTACCCAACCAACAGGTGACAAAATTTTACTGTGAGACATGAAAAATATTTATATATTCTCTTTTTAGGTATGGTGCCTATAATTCTACGTCCAAGGACTTTTCCTCTAAGCCAGTGCCGGCCTCTGCAGCTCCCCCCTACACCCCCAGTTCTGCCTCTTACAACAACACAAGTAGCTACACTAGTGCCCAGGAGAAGGTGATTGCTAACTATATTGTCCAAAAGACGACTGGAGCTGCTGCTGCTCCAACTGGACCCAAGTTTGGTGTAAAGAAGTATAATCCCAACAATCAGGCAGTGTACTTCTGTGAAGTGTGCAAGATTAGCTGTGCCAGCTCCATGGTTAGTGAAGATTTAATGTAGCTGACATCTTTTAGCTGTGTGTGTGTGTGTGTGTGTGTGTGTGTGTGTGTGTGTGTGTGTGTGTGTGTGTGTGTGTGTGTGTGTGTGTGTGTGTGTGTGTGTGTGTGTGTGTGTGTGTGTGTGTGTGTGTGTGTGTGTGTGTGTGTGTGTGTGTGTGTGTGTGTGTGTGTGTGTGTGTGTGTGTGTGTGTGTAGACATACAAGACTCATTTGGAGGGCAAGGCTCACAAAAAGAAGCTGAACTCCCAACAGGTCACCAATGGGAAGCCAGCAGGAGTGGGGGAAGGAGCCGAGGGAGTTGGGGAGGTGTCCAACAAACCTTACTTCTGCCCCCTCTGTGAGGTCCAGTGCACGAGCAAGGACTCGTATGAAGCTCACATCAGAGGCACCCGACACACTAAGGTCCACACCGCACTTGCTGGAGTGGAGGCTGACTCAACTCCAGTCCTCTATCACTGTAGGTGCTGAATCTGTACCGGAGACTTGGTAAACCGATTCCTGATATCAAGCTGCCCGCTGGGTCTGAAATTACTACCACGGTCGGAGGAAAGAAATTGAACGTCAGTGCCCCCCGCATAAATTTTGTAGGGGGCCAACAGCTGACATCCACTGGGGCTTCTGAATCAAGTGCCTCCCCTAAACTTTACCCCCCTGGAGGTCCAACCATCACAGCTGCAGGTGGTGGGGGTACAGGGACAGAGATCCCTGGAGGAGAGGACAACCAGGAGGAGGCCCACGAGACAGAGGCTGTTGGTAGGTTGAGCTAGTGGTGGCAGGAAGTCTTGTCTAGAATCCGTCATCCTCCCTCTCTTCAGGGGAGCAGTTTGTGATTGCTGTAACTAATGACCCCAAGTTCCCCCACGCCACCTTCAAGTGCACAATGTGTGACTGCTACTTCAATGATGAATGGGCAAGGAAGGCACACTCCAAGGGGCGGAGGCACCGCCTCAACTACAAGAAACTCTACCAGCCTGACCTCTACGTTGAGCCAAGCAAGACGTGAGTGATCCTCAGTGTCAGTGTCATGAGGTGCTTCCTTTCCAACCTGTGTGGTGGTGGTCCTGTCTGCAGGAATCGTAAGAAGTCTGAGCAGAATCGGGCGCAGCGCAAAATTCAGGCAGCTGCTAGGGAGAGGGAGGAAGGGGAGAGAGCAAGGGGAGGGGGGAGGGGAGGAGGAAGGGGAGGCGGAGGGCATCAGTCTCTGGTGGCCGATGTTGAGAATCTTCGTCAGCAGGAAGCAGAGGAGATTGCCAAACTGCAGTCCAAGAATAATCCTGTAAGTGAGCCACAGTATGAGGCAGAGAGGGAAATTGATAGTCAAATGTTGTCATCGTTCAGCCATTGCAGGAGATGGAAACAGAGTTCTTTGCAGATGTGCCCCCTGCCCCGCCCCTTCACCCGCACTATGATGTGGAGCCACCTTCTCACTTCTACCCCTCAAGGGTGAGTCTCAGCTTCTTGTGTTGATACTAGCTAGCTCCTCTCTCCCTCACTCCCCAGCCCCGGAATCCACGAGATGACCGACTAGTCATGAACAAACATGGCTCTATCTGCCCTGTGGACAGTGAGGTATATCCCCCTCCTCTCCCCTCCCCTCCCCCCCCTCCCCCCTCACACTCTGTCTTCCCATCATCCCAGATTAAGGCAGTACAGCAGGCAGTGGCTGACGTGGAAGGGATTCTGAAGTCCATTTCAGATGATGTATTGGACGAGACCTGCAAAACGTCAGCAGTCTACAGTCATGAATATCATGTATGTTAACATGTACATCACTTGTTTAGGATGAGCGAAGAGCAGGGCAAGGAAGTAGGACGTGATGAGCAACTTAGTGAGTGGATTTTAGGGTCTATGGATATGATGTAATAGTGATGTAATGATGATCTAGGAAAGCTGAAGGGGGTGATGCGTGTCGGTGCGTTTGCCCGTAGCCTGATGCTACGTGGCGAATGTAGTGTAGATCTTGTTCTGATGTGCACTGGTAAGACCTAGTGTTCCAGCTATATTTAGAAAGCTATTTATAGTACATATGATGTCATGTTCCTTCAGGGAAGCCGACTGCAGCATTTTTCAGTGATATTGCTCGCAGGATGCCTGTAAAATTTGAAGTAAGGAATATGTAGATTGTTCTGGTGTACATCCCCTGTGTGTACATGTGATACCAGGAGTCACTAGTCCTGTATGTATTCCAGGAGCTGTCCAGTGAGCTGGTGTACAATGTGAACCAAGATCTTTGCCGGGCGGCCATTCTGGTCATCTCTCAGGTGGAGGAACATCGTGTCCAGGTCACCCTGACACTCACCTCCACTGAAATGAGAGAGACACCTTCTCCAGAGCAGAGCCAGGGTGTGTGGTAGCAGCTCACAGTGGTGTAATCGTATTGTGGGAATATCCTGATTTGATAGGGCAGCAAAAGTTCTAGTCTACTGGCAGCCGTGCTGTGGCATGGGTGTTGGCTAGCCTCTGCCTCTACAATAGGGGGAATTATTTTAGTGCCCCTGGTAATTAGTGCTGTAATGAGATTGTGTGCCCCACCCTCCTCCTCCAGCTGACGAGGAGGCTGGAGTTTTGCATCGCCCGTCGTGCAATGCTGCTTTGGCAGCACTACGCCACACTAAGTGGTTCCAGGTTCGAAAAACTTCTCAACATCAACATGTACTCTCCGCTACCTGCTGTGTGCTAGAGCCCGTGGGCACTTATACAACCAACTAAGAGCCCATAGGCTCTTAGCAAAACAAGCACCCAGTGACCTACTGGCCGTTGAATCCAGAATGGAGAACTGCTGATCGGTTTATTGTGCAACTGGCCAGTCTCTCAATACCAACCAGATTGCACAATAGGCTTTGATGGGAAGTTCACTAATGGTGGTATGGTGTATAGTATGCCGTGTGTGTGTGTGTGTTTAGTGTACTTGCTGCCAGACACACACGCCAGCTATATTGCCTACACTAAATACTGCAGCATGAAGTATGCCAGATTCATACATAAGCTAGAGAAGCTTCATGCATTAGCATGAGCCAAGCTCTGTTGCTGTCTTCCACTCTGTGTCTCCTCCTTAGATGATGGCTCAAGGGCTACCATCCTGTGGTATTCTCATGCGTGTTTTAAAGGACATTTGTCGTCGTGTCCCAGCCTGGGGTGTGCTTGACTCCTGGGTGAGTAGACAGCCATGACCCTGTGGTCACCATTGTACTGTGTGTGTGTGTCTGCTCAGATTCTGGAGCTGCTAGTGCAGAAGTCCCTGACCAGTGCTAACCCAGATTACACCAGACCTGGGGACGCCTTCCGCAGAGTCATGGAGTGTGTGGCCTCGGGAATATTCCTACCTGGTATATACAGAGTCTACAGTAACAAGTGGTCCTTGTTAGTTATAGATGTGTATGTTGATTAGGTGGGAGTGGTCTGCAGGACCCCTGTGAGAAGGGTCTGGTAGATGCCTCTGCCTGCCTGTCAGCTCAGGAGAGGGTGAACATCACTCTCAGTGCTCAGGTAAGAGATGTCACATGACATTGCCTTCCTACAAGCTATGAAGCTATGATGGTAATCTCTGTTAGCATGCTCTGAGGCTGATAGCATTTGGGAAGATTCACTTGGTCCTGGGGGTCGACCCCCTACCCCCACCTGGCACTCGGAGGGAGCCCCCTGGGGGAGACAAGACTGAGGACAAGGCAGGGGAGAGTAAGGAGGAAGCTGTGGAGCCAGAGGCCAAGAGGCCCTGTGTTGCTGACTCAAAGGAATGAAACTATAGCTAGTTAAAAACTGAGCTATCTTGAAACATTTACATGTAGTTATTCTACTGCACGTGATTCATTGCTGTTTCCGCCATTTCTATTGAGGCGGGGCATTAATAAGAATGGCGTTCAGGGCCGCGTGTTGGTTGCTGGTAGCTGCACTGCTGCCGTGTGCTCTGTGTGGCTACAAGTATGAAGTTCGGGGCCTAGATCCAAGCAAGAAGGCTCGCTATCACCCCGGAAAGGACTTCACATGCTTGGACGGCTCTGATACTATTGCCTTCTCTATGGTGAACGATGATTATTGTGACTGTCAGGATGGCTCAGACGAGCCTGGGACGGCTGCCTGCCCCAAGGGAGGGTTTTACTGCCACAACAAAGGCCACCAGCCGTCCACCATCCTCTCGTCCAGAGTCAACGATGGTACGTCTTGTGTGGAGATGACTGGACTGTGTGATGTGTGAATGTACAGGTATATGTGACTGTTGTGACGGTGGTGATGAGTGGTGGGGGGAGGTGCAATGTGAGAATGTGTGTGAGGAGCTGGGGAAGAAGGAGGAGCTGGCGAGACAGCAGCAAGAGGCAATCCGGGCCCAGGGCTACCAGAAGAGAGTGCAGTATGAGCAGCAGGGAATCCGCTCTGTAAGTTCCTATGGTACTGTAAGTCATGTGATAATCATGTGACTATTTCACAGCGTGAGGACAAGGTGATCCAGTTGGAGGAACTGAAGGCAAAACAGGAGATACTGAAAGAAGAAGTGGAGAGACTTAGACAAGAGAAAGAAACTGCAGAAGAACCTGAAAAGGCTGCAAAAGAAGAGCATAAGAAGGTCATATGGCAGTATTATGGGGGGTGGAGCAGTAAGGCTTGTCACTTTCACTTTCAGTTTCCAGTACTTCCTCCCATCAGATATGTTTGTGGTGTTATTGTTTATTTAGAAGTGGGAGGAAGAGGTAGAGGCAAGGAAGGCTGCCCAGCACGAGGTGGAAGTAAGAGCAGCATTTGAGCAGCTGGACACTAGTAGTGATGGCTACATAACAGTGGCTGAGATACAGCAAAGGTTGGAGCTGGACGATGATGGAGACGGAGAGGTGAGGGAGGAGAGGGAGGGGGGGGAGGGGGAGGGGGAGGGTGACGTGTGTTTTGTGGGCCTCAGGTCTCCCTTGAAGAGGCTATGGCCTACCTGGACAACCAGGAGTCTGTGGATTTCCCTGTCTTCCTAGAGAAAGTGTGGTCTTTTGTGTCTGACAAGATCACATTTGACCCACTGGTTCCACCAACAGAGGCCACACCCCCACCCACCGAGGCTCCACCCCCTGACGATCCAGCAGAAAAGGACTTGGAGGACTATGACGACTATGGTGAGGTGTGTGATGATTATGTCATCTGACTGGACCACGGTCCCTCCCTCTCAGATGATGAGGATGACGAGGAATATGAACAGGAGAATAAAGACGAGATGCCTCCCTATCCTGATGATATTCAGGCTCTGATTGACACTGCTGATGTGGCACGGGAGGCTCTAAATAGAGTGGAGGAGGAACTGCGAGGTGTGGACCGTGAGGTCGGGGAGCATACCAAGTTCCTTGGTACAGAGCTGGGTGTTGCCATGGAGTTTGTCCCCCTTTATGGCCAATGTTATGAGTACACTGACCGAGAGTACACATACAAACTGTGTCCCTTCGATAAAGTCAGCCAGCGATCCAAGAGTGGGGGACGTGAGACCAGTCTGGGGAACTGGGTGTCTTGGAATGGGCCCGCTGACAACCTGTATTCCAGTATGCTGTTTGACAATGGAGAGGGATGTTGGAATGGACCCAAGAGGTCAACCAAAGTCAGTGTCTCTTGTGGCCTGGAGGAAGAAGTACTAGGGGCTTCTGAGCCAAACCGTTGTGAATATGCCATGGAGTTTGTAACCCCAGCCATCTGCAGTCACCCAGTGACTAGCCCTCACTCTGCCACAGCCACTAAGGGACACCAGGAACTCTAGCCAGTATACTGTAATAGGTGATGTCATAATGAACCAGAATGTGGACATAGAACAGTAAAATAAGAATCAAAAATCATAAAAATTATTTCATATCACGTCGTGGGTTTGCTAGGAGTCGAGTCCGACACAAGCCGATCACGTGATCCCCTATCTTCGTGAGAGTGGTGGGCCTGGCTGAAGAGCAAGCTACCTGCCGCCCGCCTCTCCTCTTCCGCGCTAGTCTCCAGACGATTTCCAGTCGCCAACTGCTGGGCACGCTTCCTCTGTTTAGCCGCCTCAATCTGTTTGGTTATCTGCCTGTTTCTCTCCTGTGCCATGCGGACCCTCTGCAGCCGCTCGTCCTTGTTATAGCACATCATCAAATAGCACAATGCCGAGCCGATGACAGCTAGCGCTACTGCCGTCGCTGTAATGTTTGCAATAGCTTCTGTGCTCAGCGGGGGCTCGTCGGAGGAGCCGCGTCCCGAGCCAGAGCCTTCTTCGTCAGCTCTGCATACGACCCATAACAGACCTAACGACGCGTACAGACTCCTCTCAACAATCCTTGCTAACATGGACACAGGCCCTCCTCTACAACTACAGCTTCCACACTCGAGCTGCTTCAATATTCCATGCTTACATTTGATATCACGCCAGTGCTTATAAATAGAACAACATTAATAGAGAAATTAAGAATCTGGAAAACTTATTAGAAGATGTGTTAGTTCCACTTCTTGGATCTGGCATGAGCTGATTTACTATGGCTGTCTTTAGGGGGTCTGTGTCTGGGGTCAAAATTGTCTCTGGGGGGTAAAGAGGGGGCAGTAAATTTTAACAGAGAGACAATGATAGGGTTAACCTAGGTCTGGGGGGATGCTGCTGGACTGTTGCTGTGTCAATATTGTGAGTGTAACGTTTCTTCACAGGCATGATGGGCTGTGGGTGGGGGGAGAGAGAGGAGTGAGGTGTGGAGGGAGGGGTATGTGGCCTCACCTGTTTGGACTCCGCCTGACACTTGCGGTACAGTCTGTACATTGTGTGGGCACTGCTGCTGGAGAACTTGGACACAAATATCCACAGATTCCTACAGGGACATGCCATGAGAGAGGAGGGGTGAGGATGGGGGAGGGGCTAACTTTCTCCACTGGCGTCTCTCCTCAGGTTGGGACCATTGGGTCAAACTGGACGATATATGATCTCCAATGTCCATCACAGCTCTCCTGTAGCGGTCTCCTGCTTCCCCCTCTGGATTGAGTTCCATCAACCTCTTCTTCACTGGACGCATCACTTGCTTACTCTGCACACAACATACAACAGTTGAATCCAGTCAGAAGTGGAGACAGCCACTACACCTTGTCAAAGATGGCTTCATCCAGCTCCCTCTCTTCCCAGTCCTCTGAGCTCAGTGAACTGACACGCCTCCTTGGTACTTCTTGCCTTGGCAACTTGGAAGGAGGTCTTCTGTTTTGCTGTGAGATACGTTTAGTCCCCCTCTCCTGGCCTTCCCGACCTCCCTCATGACCCTCCCCAGCTCTCACAATGTCTCCCACGAGCTTCAGTGAGATTTGAACAGTAAGTGATGTGGACTCATCAGAGCCAGTCTGACCAGTTCTGACTGGTCTGGAAACACGTTTGACCGGTTTTGAAGCAGTTTTTTTCAAACGTGCATTTCGATCAACTTGTCTACCAGCTCCCTTCTTCCCCCTTCCTCCCTGGAGAAACACACTGACTGACACTACCACTGCCAGCTGCACCCACACTGTACCTCACCCTCTTCTTCCGTGTCTTGGCCTCCACCACAATCAGTTTCAGAAGATACTCAACACGGGTTAGCAGGTGGGATGCCTGAGGCTTGCGGGATTTCTCAGCTGAAAGAATCTGCAAAATGGTACACAGGTACTGATGGTGTGTATATAGTGGTGGGGTACCTACCTTGTTGCCCATATTGAGATCTGGGTCGTCCCGAATACTGTCCCAGTTCCCGATCCCATGCTCCATTACTCCAACCAGTAGGCGAGCATCATCCACAGCTGCCCATCTCACTCCAGGCCAGTTGACCGGCTTGGCTCTAGTCACCATACGGTACCTGGACAAGAGGAAAGCCACAACTCTCGTGTTAGGTGTCCATATTTCATCAAGCAATAATTACAGGGATTTCCCAACTCACCTCTTGCGGGCCTCCCTAGACTCAGGGAGGCAGTCAGCCAATGCCTGCAGCTCCTCATACCGAGCCTTAAAGGACTGTACAGGCACGGAGACTCCAGAGAGCTGGAGCATAGGCCCCTTATCAGTCCGAGGGTTATAACTAGAATCATTGGCCACCCTAATTAATGATGACTGTGTATGTCATTTGAAGACCACTGAAATATGTCCATACCTTGATATGTGTTCCCCATCGGCCTGGGCTATTCCATCTTGCAGAGTGTCTGCAAGCAACTGAAGATCAGACAGACTCTTCTCTTGTAGACCAGCATCTGCTGCCACTTCTTCCAGACGAGAAGTGGGTGGAGCAAACCGGAGATAGCTCCGAAGGAACCTAGTGATGAGATCAGGAAGAGCACTTCGTTTATGTCCCAAATGCCGGAGGCCCACTGTAGCCCACCTTCTAATCTCAGAGTTAGTGAAGCCTCTGACAGTCTTGTGGACTGTCGTAGAGCTGTCACTGGGGTCAGTTGGAGTACATGCCTTCTGCCTCCCGACCCTCTCTCTCCTCCCCCTGGCCCCTCCTCCTCTGGCCCTCCTCCCATTACTCCTCCCATGAGCTGCCACTGCCGCAGACTGCTGGTCCTCACAGTAGTTCTGGAGGTGGGGAGGAAGGGGTGAGAGGGAGATGTCATGGCTACAGTGGACCTCCCCACCTGCACTGTTCTCTGCCTGGGGGGAAGGTAGAGCTGAAGCTCCTCTTTCTGCCGCTCATCCTCCTCCACCTGCTCCAACATGGCAGCTGGGATGATCTCATCCCAACTCCGCTGCTCACCCTGCACCCTCTTCTCCTCAGAGTGGAGTGTAGGACTCAGCAGCAGGGCCTTTTCCTCAGTGGGTGTGGCTAATGGTACATTAGCTCCTCCCACCTCTTCATCCAAGGCAAATGTTGCCACTTTGAACTGAAGGAATGTCAATATATGTGTACCTGTGACCTGACCAGAGACATCCTCACCTGAGACAGGAGCTCATCAGCTACACTGCAGGTGTCCTCCACCGCCACCTGGGTCTCCGCCCTCCTCAGGATATCGTCAATATCCATCTCCTGTAAGGCCTTATCCCCAGCACCATCGCCTCCTCCCTCACCAAACAGCCCAGCAGCTCCAAACTTTAGAATGGCATTTAACTCTTCCTTGTCAAATGGTATGTTGGACCTACATACAGGTACAGGTAGACACACACTCACATTCCCCTCCTTCTGGGAGGAGGGCTCCATTCCACTAACCTCGCTGGCTCAGTAGACAGTACAGTCCGTCCAGTGGTGTCCATTCTCTGGATGACCAGGTGATCTAGGACCATCTTCTTCTTGGCCCTCTCCACAATGTCCTCTTCCACACTATTACTGGTTACCAGTCGATAGATGTTCACCTGTAGCAGTGACATGGACACACACACTCACTACAGCAGCCCCCCCTGAGGGCACACAATTCACCACAGCAGGGGGCCCCCTGGGGCCACACTTGCCTGTTTTTTCTGTCCAATACGATGAGCTCTGGCCTGAGCTTGGAGGTCATTCTGAGGGTTCCAGTCAGAATCAAATATCACCACAGTGTCAGCCGTGGCCAAATTTACCCCCAGCCCCCCAGCTCGGGTCGACAGCAGAAAGCAGAAATCTTGAGAGCCCTCAGCATTGAAATGGTCAATGGCATCTTTACGGACATCTCCTTTTATGGAGCCATCCAAACGCTGAACAGGGAGACACCACATGTACCAGTTGACCACACCCCTACCACACCCACCTGATATGGGTAATGCTTCAGTTGCATATACTCGGCCAGGATATCTAACATCCGGACCATCTGAGAGAAGATGAGAACACGGTGGCCAGATGCACGAAGTCGACTCAGCAGCTTGTCTAGAAGATAGAGCTTTCCACTGCCACGAATCAGAGACTGGAGAGAAGGTGTGATTAGAGGGGCACTTGGTGTGTGTGGGGGGTCTCTCCATACCTGCACTTTGTCCTCCGCAGGACGAGGGGTGTGGTCAGGGGCTCTGACAATCCAGGTGTGGTTGCAACACTTCTTCAGTTCCATCATGACATTGATGAACCCAGTAATACTGCCCTTCACTCCTTTACTCAATGCTCGATAGTTCTTAGTCAATATCCACCTGCAGTCACCACAGGGGACATCATACAACAGACAATGGGAGACCATCAACAGCTCCATTACCTGTAGTACTGTTTCTGACTGGAGGACATTTCAACTCTCAGAATCTGTTCCACCTGAAGGAGACATGTAGCATGAGGTATAGAGTTTGAAGTATAAAAGTTTGGAGGCATGAGTCTCTGACCTTGGCTGGGAGACTCTTCTCAACATCTTTCTTCATCCGCCGCAGGAGGAATGGCTGGAGCTGCTGGTGGAGGGAGGAAAGAGAGTGGGCGTCTCCCTCCCCATAGGCCCGATGGGTCTCCTCAAACTGCTCCCAGTCAGGGAAGATCCCTGGCATAATGAAATGGAGCAGGGACCACAGCTCCTTCAGGGAATTCTGTAAAAATTGAGAGCATTCAGAGCCAGAGGCCACCAGAGACACACTGTCTCTCTCCCTCCCCATCCACCCCCACATTCTGCCGTCCCACCTTCTGATGACCACACACACACCTGCAATGGTGTCCCTGTGATGAGGAGACGATGGTTGGTCCTGAACTCGGCCAGCGTGCGATAGAGGAGGGAGTCGTCGTTCTTCAGACGGTGAGCCTCATCCACTACAAGTACTGCCCAGTTGATGGCTCCGAGGAAGTGCTTGTCCTTCAGCAAGATCTCATACGTGGTGAGGATGGAGTTAAACTTGAGCCGCTTGTTGGGATGACACCACTCGTACTCCCTAATCTAGAGAGACAGAGAGAGAGTATCAACACACTTCCCTCCCTTCCCTCCCCTCCCCTCCCCCTCCCTCCATCACTCACTCACTCACCTTCTGCCTGCTGGTGACATCTCCAACATACACCACCAGGTTGTGGTCTGGTGTCCACTGCTCAAACTCCCTGTGCCAGGCTGGCATGGTGGAGAGAGGGACCACCACAAGGAAGGGGCCATACAACTGGTGGAAGTGGGACAGGTAGTGCAGGAAGCCTATGGTCTGAATGGTCTTCCCTAAACCCATCTCATCGGCCAAAATGACTGAGTTATTCCTGAGGAGAGAGAGAGACAAGTAAGCATCTCTCCTTCTCCACTGGCACACTCACTTGATCCATGAGTTTGCCAGCCAGTTGACACCATCCAGCTGATAGTCCCTCAGAATCAGCCCTCCTCCCCCTAACGTCAGTGGCTGCTCCTTCAGGACCTGTTGTGTATGTACATGGAAAAAAGCATGTATGTACATGTACATGTACACACTATCAATAGAATGGTATTGGAAAATGTAATGTAATGTAATCTGCTGCTAACTGTAATGAAGTATGTAATTAATAAAATTGTCCACATATAACAGGTATTCTTCAGGTTACCATCTGAAATACCAATATTAGGAAACCATGTCCTTCCACCCTCACACATCTTCAGGGTCATAGGCTAGACATAATTCTGAAAGAGAAATAGAGGACATGACCTGGAATCGCGGTCTACTGCGGAGCACTTTGGCATTCTTGCTTGGGATACAGTCGGAGTTGTTCCTCTCTAAGTAGGCGTCAATCTTGGCTTGAAAGGAGCCAGCGATGAGGGAGCCATCCTCCCATGTACTGTCACTGTATGGCAGTCCCCTCCACTTGCAGAGGTACTCCTGGCCACCTTCTTCGCTGTTCCTAGCAGCTGCCACACAAACAGGACACACTTAGAGAACACCACTATTTAATTAGCTCACCTATCACTCGTTCAACCTGTGTGTGCTGAGTGAGTAGCTGCTCCTGAAGCTGGTCCTGGCAATGAACAAACTCAATGTCTTCTGCATTAGCACTAGCTTCCCACTGAGCCCTCTCAGACTCGCGACGTAAGTAGTTGTCAAACTTCTTGTTTCCTTTTATATCCATCACTCTCAGCTCCTCATCTGTATGTGTCTCATTATCATTACACAACGACAGGGTTTACCCCTTACCTGTGTGCCAGCTGTTGTGAAGATGAGATTTGCCCTTCCACTTAATCAGGTACTCCATTCCTAAAGCCACACCTCCTTCCTCCACTGAAACAACAGACTGTCAGTGACATCCCAGCCACTATGGAATATGTTGACTCACTTCTTTGCCTGCATTTCACAACTCTCTCAATACTATCTCGGCTGTCTTCCTCGAGTAGGGCAGCTTCTCCCCTCTCCCCCTCCTCCCCACCTTCCCCACCATCACTACTCAGATCAGAATGTGATGACTCCTTGTATGAGACCACACCCTTTTTACGACTTGTCATACGTACAAAATCTGAGGACACAGTTCCACGTTTGCGCTTCTTCTTACCCCCAGCTCCAGGCTCAAATTCAGAGTCACTCTCACTGCTTAGAGCAGCTGTTGTGGGCTCTAGTAGGGATAGCTCATAGCCTGACCTACACACACACACACACACACACACACACACACACACACACACACACACACACACACACACACACACACACACACACACACACACACACACACACACACACACACACACACACACACACACACACACACACACACACACACACACACACACACACACACACACACACACACACACACACACACGGCATGGAGAATATCATGAAGCCATTACATTAGTGCTGGAGGCTCACTCTTTAGTACGTCTTCTGTGCCAGTGGTTCTTCTGCTGTCTCTTCCTCCTCCCCCTCCCTCTCTCTCCTCCTGGGAGGTAGTCACTATCACTGTCTGATACAATCCACCCGTCCCTCCCCTGCTGTGCCCTCCTCCCTCCACGGACAGGCTCCTCCCCTTCAGACGACTCCTCCATACTCTCCAAGAAGCTGTCCTCTTCCTCAACCTGCTCCACATCTGACAACTCAAACTCACTGTCACTGTTCTAGAGGTAAGGACACAGCAGTCAGGTGAGAGGGACATGCTGCAGTGGATGACCTCTGCCACTCACCGACTTCCTCTTCTTCTTCTGCCAGCCCACCTCCGAGTCACTGCCAGACACACTGCCAGACTCACTGTCTCCTGAGTAGAACTGTTTGTAGTTCACTTGTCGGCGACGTCCGGGGACCACATCGTACGGAATGGAACCATGATGGAAGTGTCCCAATTCCATATCAGATCCACTTTCAAAATCTTGAGATGGGTGGGTAGGGGGTGGGGCATAGGTCTGAATGGGTGGGGGCTGCTGTTCCTTGTCACTGGCACTGCTCAGGCTCTGGTCATCCTCAGAGCTCTCGGAAGGAGGAGAGAAGTCAGAACCACTCTTCCGGCTTTGAGGGAAGTGAGGAGGGAGGTAGATCATCTCCTCATCCTCCGCTCCTTCCACTGGGAGGGGCTTAGTGGTGGAGGTGCTGCTGGGACTATCTGAGGAGCTGTCCTCACCACTATCCATGGCAGCTCAGCTGTGGAGAACAGCACACCACAAGGACTGAGGTGCACAGGTCAGGCTAATAGTGTGTAGCACGGTACACCACAAACATCTCTAAACAGAGCCCACCATACATCTCTATTGTCAACTAAGGCCCAGAACTGAGCGAACCTACAGCCTACAGATCTCGTCATGACGACTAAACCGACAATAGCTGTACAATGCACACAGAACTCACAAAAAGTGATGAAAAAACACCAATCAAAGAAGTATCATGACCTTTGCTGTAAAAAAGGCGCGCACTGCGGTTATTGTGGTGTCAGAGTGTCATGGCGGCGTGTAAACTGAAGGGCGACCTGGAGCTGGCGAGGCTGGAGACGACGTTCTGGGAGTCTTGCCAAGCCGTGCGCGCCTCGTCCGTGGCGTTGTACAAGATTCACGCCTTCCTCATGAAGGAGCTACTGGAGTTGGAGGCTGACAAGAGGCGCTCTCTCTCTCAGCGTGTTAGTCAAATGGAAGACGAAGTCGCTGAGATAAAGGTAAGGTATCTGTGTGATGTTTAGCTTGCCTTCATCAATAGGCCGTCTCCCTAGACGGCGTGGCAGGACGAAGTTGTGCAGTTGAAGGAGCAACTACAGAAGACACTGGAAGCACGTTCACAAACGCACGTCACACCTCCCTCCCTTGCTAATTCTTCACCCGTCAACCCACCAGCGAATCCTCCCCTCCCCTCTCTCCCAGAAGACCCCTCACCCCCTAGCCCCTCCCCTCTCCAAGAGGTCCACCCTCGGCCCACTAGTGAGGCTGCTCCAGTGGAGGTCCCCACCTTATCACTATCCAGTCTCATCCCAGCCCCAGAGCTGGTCGAAGTCAGTGATATACGAACTGATACGACCAGTGGGGAAGAAAGTGGCGGGGCAGAGCGAGGGTCCCAAGGAACACAGCGAGGTCGCAGAGGACAGAGGACTGGGAGAGGTCGAGTGGCCCTCCCTTCACGTAAGAAGGTGGCCAAGACACAAGATGCACAGCTAGACAGAGCCCAAGGCTCCACTGGTGAAGATAGTGATGCAAGTAACTCTGTCCCTTCCAAGAGAAAACGACGAAGGAAGCTAGTGAATCTAACTGCCACCATTGGACATTCAGCCTCAGACTGTGGGGAAGGTACAAGTGAAGGGACTGCCTCTCTGACAAATGGTCAGACCACAGTACCAGCTCCAGAGGACTGTGAGACTACTGAGATCAGTCGACAGAGAGGGAGGGGGAGGGGGAGGGGGAGGGGGAGGGGAAGACCAAGAGGGAGGAGAGCTAAACAGGCTTCATTACAGAGTAATAATGTTGGAGAGACAGAAGCCACAAAGACAGAAGTGGAGCTGGAGAAAATGGACAATGACAGACATCCCATATCATGTGTGGTGGGTCAGGATATGGTCACAACTGCCTCCAGTGATACCAGACAAGACAAACTGGATGGAGAGGCTGAGGGACAAGATTGTGGTGAGGCCCCTAGTAGGGGGAGGGGCAGAAAGAGAAGGGGTAGTAGCAGAGGTCGGTGGAAAGGGAGCGTGAGAGCTAAGAGAACTGTTACCGTGAAGGACGTGGTACCTACTACTGACCAAGGGGTAGGGAGGACTGATGAGGTCAAATCTGACACTGATCAACACATTCCTATTGTTGTTGTCACTGTCCCTAATGCTGATGCTGACATCTCTACTACTGAGAGGCAGCTCACTAATGATGGTAAAGTAGTCAGGGAAAGGGAGTCTGATCTGAAACAGTCTTCACACATTGAGCGGAGCACTAGTCCCGAGATTCCTCTACAGAACAGTCAGAATACTCCACTAGTACCGGAGGTGGCTACTGAGGGGAGTGAGGGGGCCACAAGTGATGGGAGAGGCCAGGGGAAGGGACGGAGTGGAAGTGAAGGTCGTCTGCTGGAGCGTATTGTGAGTTCATTAGTGGAACGTAGCCACAGCGGTGCTGGTGAGGCCAGGAGAGGGGGTGGAGTCAAGAGAAAACCAATCACAGCCAGAAAACCATCTCAGCAGCTCTCTCTTGTTGATAAAGAGGAGGTGAGGATGTCGCCATTATTATGAGGGTGGGAGGATGTAGGCTGAATCACATTCTACTTGAGCATGACAACAATTGTGTAAGAATGTAAGTTAGTTATTCCAGGTGTGCCCAGCGGCATTCCTGAGGTCCATGCCTCTCCAAATATGTCCCTTGTCCAACATTCCCTGCCCTACACATTGTGTGCTAAAACATACATTGACACACACACACACACACACACACACACACACACACACACACACACACACACACACACGCACACACACACACCACACACACACACACACACACACACACACACACACACACACACACACACACACACACACACACACACACACACACATACACACACACTTGCAGGAGCATCGGTTAAGGCGGCGAAAGAGAGTGGCTGTTCATGTTAATACTGCTGGCTTCACTGCACCTAAACTCAAGACTGGTACCATGGCAACAGCGACATCAAACTTGTAGATTACTAACATTTTAATGATATGAAATATACATTCCGTTATTAGTGATATATATATATATAAGGATTATCTCTAACACAACAAATGGTTATATATACATATATATATATATTTATAAGTGAGCTTAAAATAGTTCAGAAGTAGATTGATGACAGCAATAGGTTGGGTTTGAAAAGAAATTCTGTGTATGTAGTCGGAGGGATCAAAAAAACGACAATATTTGCAGAGTGAATTGGTTGGTTGGGACATAAAGTTGTACAAGACAAGGGGTGGAAGTAGCCATGCGTTCCCTGGCAGTGTTATCTTACAGCCAACAGTGAGCCAGTCAGGCTACAGACAAGGAGATACAGAAGTAAGGGAGATACTGAAGGGGCGGAGTTTACTAATGTTTCTGTATTGAAGATTACAGTTGCTGGAGGCTTAGGAGTGTTGACGGAGGTGGGTGTGTCTGGGGGTATGGTGACGGTTGGTATCTGTGTAATGTCAGGTAGCCTATTTGCATCCTCCCCAAGAGCCTGGTAGAGGGATAGCAAGGTAGAGTCGTGGGTCAGCGCGATGTCGTAGGAACAGAGTTGAGGGTAGAGTTGACCATCGCTTCGAGGGGTTGGGATCCCAAGGGCTAGGCACATCACAGATGCACTGATATAATTCTGGAGGCACATCTTCTTGTACTCAGGCAGATCGTCAGATACTTGCAAGGCAGCCACACAGCCATCGCTACATAGACCTGTCACATCATCCTCACGGGCCAAGGGTTCAGGCACTTGTATTGTGACTGACAGATAGCCATCAATCCTGTGTATGATAATGCTAGTGTTGATCCACGGAGCTAGGAGAGTGGCTACTGTTTGGTTCTCCACTGTCAGACTCAAGAGGGAAGAGTCACTGGCAGCCAAACCTGGGATGGATTCAGAGAGAGCTGCTGTTGTAGCAGTGTAGGTGACAGTCTGCTGGAAACAGTTGTGCCAATGCAGCGTGATATGCACCTGAGGGAGGGGAAGGGACTAGTGAATTATGTGTTGTGTTCACACACAAACTACACTATGATGGTGGTTGTAAATATACCCAGACTCCTCTATTGGGTCAATACCTGTTCCTCCCTCTCAAATGATGTTTGTGTATATGGTGGTTAGAGTGGGCAGTGCCTGTCTACAATGGATGTCATTAGAGAGGAGGAATTTTGAGGGAGGATCTTGGGAGTAATCCCATGATGGCATCTACCTAGCAACATGACCTGCTCCATTGCTGACAACACAGTGTCTGAAACTAGAGTATCTACGCAGCTGTCCTCCCCTCCCTCTGACTCACCATCCCCCATGTTATCTTACTAACCACAAAAGAAATGAACTGTGGACACCGTACACTGCACACTACACTATGTCCCACCATTCTTGTCATACTTAACGAAAACGGAACTATAGCTCATTGCCTGCCGTGTCCAGTGGGAGTACAATTTACATTCCAATCTTGGAAGCTGTTACATGCCATCAGGTCACAGGTGTAGGCTAATTTGGTAGAGTGGCCAAAAGGTTCAGCACAGCTCCAAGTCAGGTAGACTAATTAACTCAATGAACTAGCACCAAGAGATGGATCCTCTATTTCTGATATATCCTATGTGAGATTAGTGAGGTATGCAGGGCTGACAGGTGTCCCCCATGTGACAGGTGTCTCAGCCTCGCCCCTCGGCCCCAGAACAAGAGGCGAGTGGCCTATACACTAACTCTCAATTAATGTACCTCTTACCTCTGAGATGTAGGTGTAGAAGGCACTATTGCCCATTTGGTAGTTGCCTTTAATGGACACAGACAGACTTTCGTGTTTCAGGAGATATATATTTCCTATTAATAGGCAGGTTTGTAGAGGTAGGGAGCGGTCACCAAATGGACGGATGTGTGATAGGGAGAATGTACTGCAGTGTTGGCGATAGTTGGTTTGGTATTTGGGGAGGGTGCATTCTGTGGGGGAGGGGGGAGGAACGAGGGAGGGAGAGCCGAGGGGTGTGAGGGGAGGGTTGTCGGGGTCCAACTGGGGGAGAGGAGGGACATAGGTACAATTTTGTACTGTGGGTTGGCCAGTTGTTGGAGGTGGGAAGAAGGAGGCTTCACAGACTGCCTGTACTTCAGTAGTACAGTTGCTATTGGGACAATATTTACTCTTGATGGTTATATTCCTCATAGTAGTGGCTGACAGCACATTATTCACACAATGGTCAGTGAAGTTTCCCAAGCAGTAAATGGTTCTGTTAAAACTTGTACAGTCCTGTGAGTGATGGTACAATTCAGAGCATTCGTCATACTTTTGCCCACAAATTTCAATGCCCCAATGCTGGGTGTGACCTAGAGGTAGAGAGGAGTGAGGATTGTAAAGTGTTAATGAAGAACTTACAGGCCATGATTCTAATTTAATAAATGACAAACAAGGAAGAGTGTTCTCATGAATAGCTAGGGAAGGACTTGACAGCCTCCCTAGAGACAACTGACAGAAAGTGTTCAGTTAAAGAGATATTCATATTGCCCAAAGTGCAGTGAGAGGAGCAATGAATGAACTAGGGCCTCAGTCATGGGCCACACATCACATGAACTAGGGCCTCAGTCATGGGCCACACACCACATGAACTAGGGCCTCAGTCATGGGCCACACACCACATGAACTAGGGCCTCAGCCATGGGCCACACATCACATGAACTAGGGCCTCAGTCATGGGCCACACACCACATGAACTAGGGCCTCAGCCATGGGCATCCTCAGCACAGTGCATACACAGATATTCCAACTGACACACAATACAGTAGTTACAGTAGTTAGGTTACCATGACATCAGTGTCATGGGAAATCAATCTGGCTAGTTACATGGCCGGAGGGAGATTTAAGATATGTATATACAGTATACAAGATTGGGATGAGACCTAGGGGAGGTTGCTAATATTGTATTAGGTAGGAAGTGATTATCATAGCTAGGTCAGGAGAAACCATGTACCAATGCATCTGTTCCAGCATTTTAATTGAAGTTTTGGCTAAGACCACAGCAGTCAATGCCAAGACAATCGCAACTCAACGTAATAGTGCATATTATGTTGAGATGCATAGTACATCAAACGACCAGTTTATGGCGAGTTTGTCATGCTTCCGTAATTGTTCAACGGCATAAACAAACTTTGCAAGGCTTTAGGAAAATGCACTCACATTGCGAACGCAAACGTATTTCGCAACATTTTTCGCAAGTGACCATGTTTGACACGTACAGGGCGACACCTCGGGGCCCTACACACAACCGCTCTCGACTGTCTGGTGTTAGGGAGACCGTAGAGATCAGAGCTGCCACACAAATGATCGTTGCGTGAGGCACACACTATATTTATACTCAGGCACACAACAAACACACACATACACACTTTATGACAAGCTGCTTTCAGTCGTAAGCTTACTTACCCCGCGGGAGAAGGACCACAAGTGCGAACCAGACTGCCAATCGTAGACCACTCAGCACCATTACTCGACTTGCCATGACTGTAGAGACGAGATAATGTACTAGATGTAAGGAGTGTCAAATACAATAATTTCTGCAGATCTCTCTCGTTTTCATACTACGGCCGACACACCCACACATCATTCGTAGTAAATACATTAACGGCCCATAATTATGTGACGTCAACTATTAAGCGCTCTCTTTATCATTAGGGACGAGTGCGCGCGTGTGTGGGCAGCACTAGAGAAGAAATGTCAGAGGGAAAGAAAGCTAAGGCGAAGCCGCCACCCATCCACATTGGGGGATCGGAGGCACAGGCATCCGACAGCCCTGACGGCTTCATATCTGGCGTGGGGAGCAGCATAGAGTGAGCCAATGCATGCATGGACGCCAATACCACTCTCCCAGGCCTAGCATGAAGTATTCCTATCCCCAACGGCCCGTTCAGCCTGCTCTATTACAGTAGTATAAAAGTAGAGGTGTGTCTGTATTCCCACAGGATTGAGAGTTTGGCTGCGGCAGTAAAGAATTCAGATCTGACAGATGAGCAGAAAGCTAACTTAATGGACTTTCTGGAGAAGAAGAAGAAACTGATTGATCATGGGGAACTGCGTGACCAGCAGTTTGAGCGACTGGATGAACTGGGTTTTGGAAATGGGGGCGTGGTTTTGAAGGTGCAACACAAACCATCAGAACTCATCATGGCCAGGAAGGTCCTATATTTCTCCCTGCATATTGTGATAGGATGTGTCCAGACAGGACACTTCCTTTGACACTATCCACCAATACAAACACAAGCTCCACTAGAGTATCAACCTAGTGGTGGCTACTTAGTGTAGTGTCCCTCCCACTGCTCTTCTCTCCCTCCCACAGATGATCATGTTAGACATCAAGCCAGCTGTACGCAACCAGATCATGCGGGAGCTGAAGGTACTTCATGAATGCAACTCTCCGTACATTGTAGGGTTCTACGGCTCATTCTGTGCCAATAATGAGATATCCATTTGCATGCAGCACATGGTGAGCCCTACTCTAGTGTATGGTATGGAATGGGGTCAGTGGGTCTTGTTGTGTAGGATGGAGGGAGTCTGGATCTCATTCTGGGGGCAGGACGCATTCCAGTGGACATGATAGCACGTATCACCAAAGATGTAAGCTGCATTTTCCCCTCCCTCTTTTCCCTCTCCACCTTCTGTTGTTTTAAACAATGTTGTCTAATTTGTAAGTGATTTGCTGCACTTACCTCTGACCACTGACCAATGTTAGTCCCCACTGGACAGTGTGTGATGTAGATGGTCTCCCTACACAGGTTCTCCATGGGCTGCAGTACTTGAGGGATTTCCATAGGATCATTCATAGAGGTATAGGTCACACTCTTGCCTGGCTGTTGGTTGAACATGGTGCGTGTGTGTGTGTGTGTGTGTGTGTGTGTGTGTGTGTGTGTGTGTGTGCAGATGTAAAGCCGTCCAACATCCTAGTCAACTCCCTGGGAGAGATCAAACTGTGTGATTTTGGTGTGAGTGGTCAACTCATTGATTCAATGGCCAACTCATTTGTAGGCACTCGATCTTACATGGCAGTAAGTGTCACACCTGTTACTGCTGTCAGCTGCCCTACCCATCACCTCCCTCCCTCTCTCCCAGCCTGAGAGACTACAAGGCACAGTGTACTCCATCCTCTCTGACATCTGGAGCCTCGGTGTCTCCCTTGTCGAAATGGCACTGGGACGCTATCCAATCCCCCAGCCCCCCGAGGATGAGATCGAGGAGGAAATGCAGCAGCCCCCCGCAGGGACCCTCCCCCCACGACCCAAAGGGAACCCCTTCGCCTCACATGCCAATGCTATTCGTATGCCCATATTTGAGCTTCTTCAAATAATTTGTTCAAATGTAAGTTGTATGTGTGGTCAGTGAAGATGGCCTGATCCAATGGTCTCTCTCTCTCCTCTCCTCCCTCCTCCTCAAGGATCCACCTAAACTGTCACCTAGACACTTCTCTGATGACTTCAGACAGTTTGTGGATAGTTGGTAACCTTTCCTCCTCAGTTGAGTGATGGTGTGTGCATTATCCCCTCCCCTCCCTCCACTGCAGTTTACAGAAAGAACCAAAGCAAAGAGGAGACCTAGCCACTCTACTGGTAGGTGTGCTGATCTCCTGACCTCTCACCTCTCTATCATCTCTCTCTCCCACTGCAGAGCCATAAATTCTGCTCCAGTGCAGACCAAGTGTCCATTGTTGATTTTCGTAGCTGGATTGGAAGAACCATTGAAGCCAATCAATTCTACAAGAAAAATTCCTAGTCACTCACATGACTGTCACATGACCTACATGCACAATGACCCAATCAGTGAATGCACTCCTACAATACAGAGCCACAGACCGCACAAGACATACTGTAAATATGTCCCACAATATAGAGAGCACTTTCTACTTCATTACATGTACAGTGGTTAGGGTAAGGTCAACAACAATCATGAGATGTGATCTGTCAAATTCATAGTTAGAAATGAGACATCCTATAATAATGGTCCCATCAATGAATATTGGGCATCATCCTAGATGTCCAGGTTGTAGGGTGCCTCTAGTGGCAGACTGTCACAGGCTTTGATTGTTACAGCTTTCTTGGGGCGATCTTGAGGTCCAGTTGGTGTGTTCTCAATGGTTCTCACCACATCCTGTAGCACACACAAAGTTGTATGACTAGTTATGTCATCACTATCCTATCCCATCAGGGTCCAGGGTCTTGCTGGTTTAATGTGTTCTCCCTCCCTCTCACCATTCCCTTGACGACTTTGCCAAACACAACATGGCGTCCATCCAGCCAGGGTGTCTTGTCAACAGTAATGAAGAACTGTGACCCATTAGTATCTTTACCTGTACATTACACAGTGACACACACAACAGGTATCAGCCGTCAGCCCACTTTCCAGTGCACTCCCTCCATAACACTATGCCACACACACCCTATTCCCCCCCCCCCCCCCCCCCCCAGTGCACTCTCTCCATATGCCACACACAGCCTATCTCACACCTGATGCCACTCTATTCATAGTACATAAATGACAACACACCATGTGCAGTGGCACACAGCAATAACAACACCGGAGCACATGAATATCCCACTACCTGCCCATGAAGCAGGTAGAAGTGTATTCAATCATTGGGTACATGACCACATGCCTACTGCCTGAAGAGACCTTACCTGCATTGGCCATACTCAGGTAGCCAGGACCAAGATGCTTCAACTTGAAATTTTCATCTTTAAAACGGTCCCCATATATACTTTTGCCCCCTGTACCATCCCCCCGGGTAAAATCTCCACCTGGGGGGGAGAGGGAGAGGAGTAAGGGAAAACAACACAATATTATTTTCTCTCGATCTGGCAGCAGACAGCAGAGACGGTAAACAAGTGTGCCACTAATTAATACTTCACTCCCAATAAGGGCAAGGGACAATTTCATAATGAATGATTTGAAGTTAAAATTGCATTGCATATGAAAATTAACCAGCACCAGACCAAGTTGCCAACCACCCATTGCAACAGCGGTCCAAGTTGGGTCTAACATATCAGACAAAATATACACAAATACCTGCTGTCATCACCATGACAACCTGTCAGTATATGGTTCGTTAAGCAACGACACATTACCCAGTAATAAACAGGTTAATGTTACTACTGGTGGGTGGTGAAAGGGTTAATACCACACCTTGGATCATGAATCCTTTAATGACTCGATGGAAAGCGCTCCCTTTGTACCCCAGTCCATCCTATAGGGAGAGGGACAGAGGAGGTGGTGCTAATGCTGCTAGACAGGTTCACTATATCACGTGATACACCTACTAAGCCACGTGACTACCTACAGCAGTTCCTTTTGTTGCAAGAGTGAAGAAATTCGTGACTGTACGGGGAACGGTTTCATTGAAGAGCCCAATCTCTATCCTGCCCAGTTCCTTGCCGTCTTGCTCCACGTCAAAGTAGACCTACACAACAGCCACGTAGGCACATTCATCACGAGGTCACTGACGTGAGGACAGGAACGTACGATGTGAGTGACTTTGGGACCCTTCTTGGCTGCAGCTGGGCCGCTGCTGACGTAGAGGAGCACCACAATGGCTGTAACTACACCTGCCAGAGACACCATCCTGCAGAGAGGACCAAATTGGCGCATGCAAACCGCAGTGGAAGGAGACCCACGTGGCGTAGCGAGAGCTGATTGGTCAACATCATTACGAGCCCCGCCCCTTGACCCCCACGTGTCCTTTGTTTGTACTCATTGTTCAGTGGGAGCTGGAGGCAGAGGATGGTGTGTGTCAACCTAGCTGTGTGCCATCTGCTAGCGGCACTAGTTGGGGTCTCCTGGGCCCTGACAGAGGAGGCCGTGGTGACTGAGATGGTGTATTTAGACCTCGAGATAGAGGGGGCCCCCGCGGGGCGAGTGGTGATTGGAGTGTTCGGAGCCACTTCGCCCAAGACAGTGCGCAATTTCGTGGCTCTTGCGACGCACGAGGTACGTACCAACTCCTCTATAATAATGTAGTGATGTGTAGTCGTGACTGACTTGATGATGGTTCCAGAAGGGATATGGCTACTGGAACTCCACCTTCCATAGAATCATCCCAAATTTCATGATGCAAGGTACGTACGTGACCACTGGCTTGCCCCTGTAGCCCACCACCGTCCCAATTCTGTAGGTGGTGATTTCACAAATGGAGATGGTACAGGTGGTTACAGTATCTATGGAGAGAAGTTCAGAGATGAGAACTTCATCCTGGGGCACTATGGACCTGGGTGGGTGTGCATGGCCAACGCTGGTCCTGACACTAACGGGTCTCAGTTCTACATCACTGTAGTACAGTGTCCCTGGCTAGACGGGACCCACACCTGCTTTGGCAAGGTTCTGGAGGGAATGGTTAGCCTGCTGTCATGGTGATGTGTAGTTGGTAGTGGTGATCTTCTGTACAGGACATTGTGTATCGGGCGTCCAATACTCCAACTGATGATCGAGATCGGCCTCTACAACCAGTTAGGATTCTAAATTCGGGCAAGCTTAGAATACATCAACCGTTTATTGTGGAGAAGGCTGGGGTGGAGCTGTGAGAACATCAATTTTTTGTTTTATATAAACTAAACACCTGATTGATAATATACAAGTCTGATCTGCTCAAGTGGCTGGTCACTTGAGTGCATGAGATCGTTGGTGGGGTTGTGGTGAGCGACGTCTCATATCTGGGGTGGGGGCACGAGGGAGTTGTCTGATAGGAAGCTCCCTGTACTCCAAGAGTTCATGATTGGATGGTGAACAGGAGATCAGATCTTGAAACTCGTTATTCGGTATGTGGTTAGGTTTACGCAACTTCTTGGTCAGTTTATTTACACCTGGGAGGGGGGGAGGGGGGGAGGGGGGGGAGGGGGGGGGGAGGGGGGTGGTCTTATGCCATCTGGTAGTGGAGGACCACTCACCCCATGCTAAGATGATGTATCTCAGTGGCAGTAGGAGTGCCACTATTGTTACGATGGAGAGAAGTGCAATGGACAGCCAGCACAGGAAGGGAACTTTCCAGGCAAAGAGACTGTGGCAGGGATAGAGAGAGGGCTGGAACAGAAGCCATGACACCCCAGCCTCACTCACTTATTAATTCTCTCCCCAGTGTCTGCTATCTCTCCCAGCACATTCTGCACAATCAGCAGTATTCCCTGGATCTGACGGAACTTGTCTCGAAGGTTCTTCTTCCCTTCCTTCCCCCCTCTCTCTCCTGAGACATCCTCCAAGTCATCCTCAAGGTCAGACCAGTCATTGCCCCACTTGTGGTAATAGGAGGGTCTGTGAGCTGGCTCCCTCCCCTCTTCCCAGTCTCACCTCTGGTTGTTTGAGGGTATCATCGACAGTGCTGCTCTGTCGCTTGTCCCTCAGTTGCCATCGATGTCGTCCCTTCCTATAGACCACCACATACTGTACGAGGAACACTAGCAGTAGTAGAAAGGGTACCATCCAAAACTGACCCACCAAACACCCTATTATGAATCCCTGGAGGGAATAAAATAGCCCATGGGCTCTTAAACCAGATGTGATAGTGTTAACCCACTATTAGTGCTAGGGTCGAATGTACTTTGTTCTCCCAGTTATAGATGTGCCTCATCCACGCCATGCCAGCTGACAGGCTGTTGACCAGTACTTTGATGCGCTTAATGTTGTGGCCTAGAACCTGTATATTAGGACATGTATCACATCTGAACCTTCCATCACTCCCCACTCCCCTCTCACCTCCCTCTCTCACTCCCCTCCTCACCTTCCTCTGAAATGGTGTCTCCTTCTCCATTAGCTTACACTCCCTGGGTTTGAGGGTGCGTAGCCCGGCACGCACAGGCTGGTAGACCAGCTCACACTTCAAGAACAGCACACCTTTAGCTGCCTCCAAGCAATGTTTGTCCTTCAGAACATAACCCTTGTTTACCCCAGGCTCCAGCTGCATGTGACAGGAGAGGGGGGGTAACCCAGCCAGCAGGAAAGAGGATGGAAACTTACTCTCAATAGTGGTATCTTAATCCTTCCTAAGAACTCAGGTTTGTTCTTCTCCATGTACACAGACACCTCCAGAGGACTGTGGATGTCTCTGATGTCACTGCAAGAGAGGCACACATTTCCATGAGGGTATAGTATACACTATATGGCATAATGACGGCCCTACAAGTGGAAGGCCTTGCCCCAGAAGGGAGTGGCTGTCTTGCAGACAGTGTGGGTGCGTGCCTGAGAGTTGCCCACTTCAGCAATGGCAAAGGCATCACTGTTTTTCCCCAGCCCCTCCACCCTATCAACTGCAGATAGAGAATGAGTGAGCTGGTACTTGCTGCTCTACATCAGATGTAGTGGGAATGACAGTGGCTTACTGGTGACTGTTAAATGTCCAATGTCATTCCACAAATGAAAGCTCAGTGACTGTGACAGTATCTGTAACGATAGGGAAGGTGGTCAGGTCAGAGGTCAATCCAAGACCACTCCCCCGGTAACGTACATATTTCTTCATTAACTCCTTCATATCTGTAGCACTTGGTGATTGCCATGATGAGTGGGTAGAAAGGGGTGTATCACTATCCACCTCTTGCACAGCAGTTCCAGTAATAGTAAGGAGGAGATGAATAGTGCCTGTACGGAAAGAGAGTTCCTGACAACACACACACACACACACACACACACACACACACACACACACACACACACCACGTACCACTGTTTCCAATGTAGTTTCCCTGCAGTGGTAAAGTAAGGTCGTGAGTCTGCTCCTGAGTCAGTGTGTTCAGCTTCACACTTGTTCTGAATCACATACCATACATCCATACACCCATACCCCATACTGCTGTGTTACACTTACTCTCCAATGAAGTCATCCGAATGCAGCAGGTCTCTGTCCCATACCTCAATGTGGAGTGTGGTGCTCTCTCCTCTGTACATCCTCAGGTCAAACTTCTGTTTCCAGTGTGGGTTGAGGGAGCGTGTCACAACCTGTTGAAGAGAGGTATAGAGCTAAACAAGAAGAAACCTACTTACCGTCTGTTACTTTTTTCACTTTTCTTCTTAAAGTTTCTATTTGATGTGTATTATATATGATGTCATTAGGTATCTACCTTGCTTCTTCTCTTCTGTCGACCAAGTTTGAACTTGCAATATGGGTCACTGAAACCTGTTGGATGGGGCATGGTCTATTGTAAGCCACACCTCTATAACCACACACACCATTATCATCCATGGGAGGCAAATCATTTCCCTTCAAAAGGTGGATGGTCAGGACACTGTTCCATTCCTGAATGGACTGTGGTATTGCACCTGGCTGGTCAGGCTGTATGTACAGAGAACTACAATACAACATAGCCTTTGATATGACCTACACCATTACCTCCTCCACATGTGCCGTGATAGAGAGGAAGATTCGAATGAAGCCAAGTGACTTCTCTCGAGCATTAGGATCATTTAAACCTATGTCTACAATATGAAGCCTGCACAGTTGGGGACAGAAGGAAATTTGCATAGTTTCTCAAAGGCCATGGGCAAAATTAGTCAGGAAATGTCACTCACTGTCCACGAGTGTAGCTCTCCAGTGAGACAGTCCCACCTCCCATGTAGTCATCTAGGGAACCATAGTCATGGTCGTACACATTGACTTCAAGTGGCAGGTGGAGGGTGCTGGTGATGAAGGAGAAACCCTCATTCCATTCCGGGTTAAGGTTACGATTCACAACAGTGGAACGGTATTTGAACTGCCCACACTTGAACTTCACATATGGATCACTGGTCCCTACAGTAGAGCAGCAGTGTACACACACACACACACACACACACACACACACACACACACACACACACACACACACACACACACACACACACACACACACACACACACACACACACACACACACACACACACACACACACACACACCACTGATCATTACCAGTACGATCCCTGATAGCCAGCCCATGACCAGATTCTAAAGTGATGTGTACTAGCCAGGTCTGTTGTGATTGCCTCCTAATCACTGGAGGAGATAGAGAGAGAGGACCTGCATCCTTCACATCCAGGCCCACATGATGCACCTACATACGTGAGAAGAAGATAGGTACATGTACATGCTCCATGCTGCACACACTACAAAGACTTTTAAGTGTTCAATCAATGAGATTGCATTACACTTTGCACACACACACACACACTACACCTACTGCAGAATCACTGTTGGAGCGCATGATAGGCATGGAGCCTTTTCTGAGCACGCTGGGGTCAACAAGTATAGCTGCAAGGTCCTTTAAACCACTGTCATCTTTGGCCCCACCTCCAGGGTACAGGACCTCCCCAGAGCTCTTTGCCTTCTTCCTTCGCCGAAAGAGAAACCGTCTTTTCTTCGGCTTCTTCTCTTTCTTCTTCTTCTCTGTGGTGTCAGTTAAGAGGCTGCTGCTTGGATAGGCCGCTGACCGGGAGGGGGAGGGAGACCGGGGAGAGAAGGACGACGAGGAAGAATCGTCACTGGCGTCTTCCCAGTCGTCCAACTCCACTGAGTCCTGATGCTGTACTAAAAGAGTGAGAAGGCAATGTAGCTACAGCTGACGGCAGTACATGTACGACTAAATATTACCCACGGGAAGATATGGACGGTCTGTGGGTGACGATGAGTGGAGTTTCCCTACGACCAGGTCCTGTTAGCGTCTTCGTCTCTTTATCCATGATCTTCACCACCTCCTTACACCACGCGTTGACATATGTCAATGAGGTGTTAATGTGGTAACTATCAATGAGAGGGCGTGACGACAATTTGTTTACGAGACTTCTAAAAATAGTAACATTCATCTTCTCTATAAAAGCCTCTAGAGCCTACGAGCACAGTACTAGCTAACATTGCCCCAGGCAAAGAGAGGTGTCGCAGCAAGCCAGCCGCTCAGTAGCCATGCCAACCCCGCAGAGTGTGGAACTCCACCACAATCCCAGTGCTAGGTTCCAGTCAGGGAACAGAGTTTACCGAGTGGTGATCCTCGGACAAGGAGGAGTGGGCAAGTCTGGTGAGCTACAGCCCTACCCTACCTTCTTTAGCTAGCTGCAGTGGATGGTAAATTCACAACGCATGGCCCCAAGCATGTTTTTGTTTTGCACGCTCGTGAATGGAACTGACAGCAATAGGCGCTGGCGAGTACTGTAGCTTGCAGCGTTGGAGTGGCTGTGCTATGCCAGTCCCTCCCCCTACCTTCCTCGCCCCCTCCCCTCCCCCTGTGAGCAGTTTAGATAAGATGAAGTGATAGTCAACAGCCCATGTAGTATTGCAGTAGGTATAGCAGTACTCCGCAGTATCAGAGTCTTAGATACCACCAGTTGATTCTTTAAATGCCATTTCTTCATAGCAGCTGTTGTGTTGATAGTTGACTTGGCGCAGTCTCCTACCATCATGGCCAGCTGGGGTGTTGCCCACAGGGATATGGGCATATTATGGCTACTAGTATACAGTAGAGTTGTTACGGAAGACCCCAATGAGCACTTCATTAGTCACTATAAACATTGCTAGTTACTTTACAGCTTGCTTTCACTGTTACTTAGGCCTTGGGAGAAGGGCCAGCAGTCATAGCCACCTACTGATACAGCCTCATCTCTTTTCCTACAGCTCTCACACTGCAGTTTGTGTCACACATTTTCCAAGAGGACCATGACCCTACCATAGGTATGACACACAGGACTAACCTGCTCTGTTAGCATGCCCTTACATAGCAAACATTATTGTATTCACAGAAGAGCAGAGCACATGTACATGTATGTAGAGGCACTGCTTGCTAAAACTGAACATTCCTTCCCTTGTTCCCTTCTCCTTCCTCTCCACTTCCCTCCTGCAGAGGATGCCTATCAGAAGCAGGTAGTGATTGATGGACACCCTGGTATACTGGATGTCCTTGATACAGCTGGACAGGTAAACAGTTGATCTTGCAGCACTAAACTACACGTATCTCAGCACTTTGTGTTTTTGTGGTATAATATTTTGTAATTTTTACACAGGATGAGTTCACTGCTATGAGGGAGCAGTACATGCGTGGGGGAGAAGGATTCATCCTCGTCTACTCTATCACAGAAAAGAGGAGCTATGATGAACTTTACCGCTTCAAGGAGATGATTGACCGAGTCAGGAACTATGAGTCAGTCCCCATCGTTATTGCTGGGAATAAGAGTGATCTGGGACAGAGGTAGGTCCCAATGTCATGAAGTGGATTCCCCCTATTACCAATCCTTGCAATAAGGAAATTGAATGGTTGTGAATGCCATGTTTGTGTGCATTCTATAGCCCCTGAAAGCAGAACACTTTCTGCCTTGGCAAGGGTATTGCATTGGAGGGCTTCCATTGTTGCCTAGTATGTAACATTGTGATGTAATGTGATGTCACAGGCGGCAGGTGTCCACCCGTGAGGGCGAGGCCATGGCCAAGGAGTTCAACTGTCCTTTCTTTGAAACCTCGGCAGCTCTGAGACACAATGTGGAAGATGTGTTTTCAGACATTGTGCGCTGTATTCGCAAGAAAGAAAATGAAGACTACTACAGAAAAAAGGGAGAGGTGAAAGGAGGGAGGGGGGGAGGAGGAGGCCTCTCACACCTGCTGTGCTGCTCAGCTAGTGACACTCACTCATAGACCCACACCCCGCTCCTCACTTAGCACACTCTGATCCACGTGAAACACACAACTTTAGAAAATATATGTACGTCATCTCATCATTTTCTGTCTCTGTGCTGTTATTTTTAACATTCATGTATATAATACCGTACTGAATGACGTCATGTCAAAAGACGCATGTGCGCTTGTAGTAGCTGATCTGTCAAAATGGCGGAGGAGATGTCTAGCGAGCGTCTGAAGCTGTCCGTTAAAACAACCAAAGAGAAGATAGACGTGGACATTCCATCTGACTATACAACAAAGCAGGTAAGCTCTACCTTTGCCGCCATCGCCAGCTTGTTCTGCGTGACCATACTGTCCAGCCAGTATGTCTGTCTACCTGTTCCCCCCACACGCTGCCTTCCTTCACAGCTGAAGGAACACCTGGCAAAGAAGAGAAGTGACTTCCCTGTGGATAAGCTGTGCCTCATATTTGCTGGACATATCCTCAAAGATGAAGAGACCCTGGAGAGCCAAGGTATGTGGTTATCCTCACACACACACACACACACACACACACACACACACACACACACACACACACACACACACACACACACACACACCACCCTCCATTCCTTCTGTAGGAGTGAAGTCAGAGGTGACAATACATTTAGTGGTACGTTCCAGTCAAGGAACAACTAGAGTAAGTCTGACTGTGTACCTGCCATTCAATGTAGTGGGACTGTAGGTAACACTTGTTGCCTTAACATCCCATGTACTGTGTGTCCTTTGAAGTAGTTACACTTCAGGGTAATGGATGTGTCTCCCTGTACACAGCCACAACAGAGCCGCTCTATCAACCCCACTACCACAACTGGTGGGTCGCAGTCTGGTGACAGTGGAACAGGACCAGGTGGTATGGGGATGGGACTGGGTGGACTGGGATTGGGGGCTGGGGACATGCAGTCTCAGATGATGCAAGCTCAGCAGCAGCTGATGAGCAATCCAGAGTTAATGCAGCAATTAATGGAGAGTCCCATCATGCAAAGCCTGTTAGCTAATCCCGATGCCCTTCAGAGCATGCTCACATCCAACCCTCAAATACAGCAACTGATGGAGGTAGCATCCCACTGCCCCAGCCTGCACCACGTACCACCCCCTTCCTCCCTTTCTTTCTCAGCGTAATCCTGAGCTCACTCACGTACTGCACAATCCTGAGCTGATGAGACAGGCAATGGAGATGGCTCGTAATCCAGCAGCCATGAGAGAAATGATGAGGTCACAGGATAGACAGCTCTCCAACATTGAGGTGTGGGATACAGCCACAGTGTGTTTCATAGTGTGATGTGATGTGTGTGTGTGTGTGTGTGTGTGTGTGTGTGTGTGTGTGTGTGTATGTGTGTGTGTGTGTGTGTGTGTGTGTGTAGAGTATTCCTGGTGGTTTCAATGCCCTGGCACGGATGTACCACGAGATTCAGGAGCCAATGATGGATGCAGCGCAGGAGTCAGTGAGTCTTGTTGCTGGTTATTGTAACTCAGCTAATGATTGTCTGCCTTTCAGATACAACAGCAGATGCAGAACAACCCCTTCTCTGCTCTCTTCAACCAGCAGCAAAGTACATCCCAGGCAGCTGGGAGTGGTACCTCCTCGCTCACCCCTGTCTCCCCTCCCATCCTGCAGGTACACCCAATCCTGGTCCCTCGACCCCCCAGGGGACACCCAACACGACCCCCCTCCCCAATCCATGGGCTGGCAATCAATCAACTCCCAGAACAGGGGCATCCCCCGTCAGTACTGCTCCCACTTCCTCCGTCACTACCACATCTCCCAGGTAACCTCCTCATACATATCAATAGATCTGATGGTGATCACAATATGGTATATGTTTAGTACTGTAAGTGGCTCCTTGACTGGTGGTGGGGGCCCCTCGCAGCTACTGGGGGCCCTGGGGGCCATGGGGAGTGACCCCCAGCAGGTACAGCTGCAGTAATTAACGTATTGTATCAGTTGATGATGTGTGTGTGTGTGTTGGTTCTTCAGATGATGCAGCAAATGATGTCCAATCCAGCCATGATGAGCCAGATCATGCAGGTAAGGAGCTCGAGGGAGGCCTCCCTCTCCCTAGCAGGACTGGTCATGTGACTTCTTCTTAGATGCAGAGTCAGATGGGACAAGGCAATGGGGGAGGGGGAGGGGGAGGTGGTATGGCTATGCCTGACCCTCAGGTCATGGCTCAGATGATGCAGGTACTTGTCATCTCTACTGTCAGTGGTAATGAGTCTCAATCTCCTCCCCTCTCCTCACAGAGCCCTTTGTACCAGCAGATGATGCAGCAAATGATGAGCAATCCACAAGTCTTGGAACAGGTAACATGACTACCTAACTTCCACCAGATGATGTGCCCTTCCCTCTCAGATGCTACGTAATCATCCTCTATTTGCCAATAACCCTCATGCTGCTGAGATGGTGAGTTACACTTCGTGTCATGTGTTGACGATTAGATTTTGTGTTTTCCTACCTAATCAGGCAAGACAGTCAGCACAAATGGTGAGGCTCCAATGTGTCTGTTGCCCTCTGCATTGTGTGATCATCACATGACTATCACATGATCCATAGATGCAGGGAGAGGAGTTCCGGCAGTTGATGGCCAATCCTGATGCCCTGGGGGCTATGATGCAGATCCAGCGGGGCATGATGCGTCTTCAGGCTGCCTCCCCCGGTGCCCTCAGCCAGGCAGGGTGTGTCTGTATGTATGTCCAGAGAGACTGCGTGTGATGTGTGGTTTGTCTGCTGCAGGCTAGGAATGGGTGGACTCCCACAGCAGTCTCCTAGTGGGGGAGGAGCTGGGACCAACAGTGGGCCAGGAGCAGGGGTGGGTGGGGCACCAGGGACCAACAGTGGGCCTGGAGCAGGGACCAGTGGTGGGGGAGGAGCAGGTGTGGGTGGGGCACCAGGGACCAACAGTGGGCCTGGAGCAGGGACCAGTGGTGGGGGAGGAGCAGGGGTGGGTGGGGCACCAGGGACCAATCAACTCACTCAGGATATGCTGCAGCAAGTTCTCTCTCAAATCTCCCAGTCCCCACAGAGTGCAGGGGGCCCTCCACAACAGCCAGTGACAGGTATGGCTACCCTCACAAGTACACTGCTATAACCATTTCTCCCTCCCCTCCAGGAAACAGTGGAGGCCCTCAGCAGTCTACTGCCCCCCCAGTGGTCCCTGGGGTACTGAACCAGCAGCAACAAGCAGAGGTAGTCTATCAGTCCCAACTAGAACAGTTGGCAAACATGGGCTTTGCTGACAGACAGAGGAACATCACAGGTAAGTCATGGGAGGAGAGACCTAGCACTGTGTGTAGCCATTCTCTCCTCTCAGCACTGCTGGAAACTGGAGGAGACCTAAATGCTGCAGTGAACAGACTAATACAGTAACCTCTTGTACTGCTCACACTGACTAGCTGATGACATTTGATTTAATAGCGAATTATCACTATGTTGCCATGCCAATACTTGTACTGCTGCTGTTGTGTGCCATCCATTGTTGTACAGTGTATCACTCATCAACTTCCTGTATAAAGTGCTGTCAGTACACATGCACCTGGTTCCCAAGGTTCCTTGAGGTTCATATCAATCCTCTGGTTCCCATGGTTCCTTGAGGTTCATATCAATCCTCTGGTTCCCATGGTTCCTTGAGGTTCATATCAATCCTCTGGTTCCCATGGTTCCTTGAGGTTCATATCAATCCTCTGGTTCCCATGGTTCCTTGAGGTTCATATCAATCCTCTGGTTCCTTGTAGTTCCTCCCCTGCATGTTTCCCATTGTTCCCTTATCAATCCTCTGCATATCCTTGGATCCTCTATATACAAATTCTGAGCTAAGCAGTGATGGAACTTGACAGCATGCACAAGTACTCTGAGATTTTCTTGACTTTCTAACTCAACAATAACACAACACTACACATTGGGAGGGTTCCTAGGGGTCTCAGAGTCTTGTGGTCTACGGTGGGTAGGTGAGCTGGCCAAAGTGAAGTGGGGGAGATCACTGGGCTGGGGTGTCTCCTTACTCCCCACTGGTGCATCTCCGGTCAGCTCATCAATACTCTCACTGAGGTGACTCAAGACTTCCTCCAGATCCTTTGTGGCTTCAGTAGTCACCTCATGAAGTTTATCACTTGTCACCTCCTCTCCCTCTCCATCCCCCTCCCCCCCTGAAGTGGATGGCTGTGATGTCATCTGACCATATATGGCCATGGCCTACACAACATGGAAGGAATATGGTGTCTTCTCCCCAGCCTCTGTCCCGCTCACCTGAGCCACCATTGACCCTACATCCCCTGTCCTCTCTGGAAGAAGGACTGTATTCCCTGTCTTGGCCAGCTTCCCAAAGGCCTGGACATATTGCTCCGCCACTGCCAGGGATGCTGCACTGGAGCCATGCTGAGGGGAACATGCTATCAAGTATTTGTCACGGGGAGCAGTGAACAGCCAACCTTTGCCCCAATGGCCTTGCCCAGTGTCAGCAGTGCCTGAGCTCTGGCAGTGGCTCTGGCTAGGATGGCTGCAGCCTCTCCCTTGGCCTGGTTAATCTGCTCAATCCTCACTGCCTCTGAGGCCAGAATCTTGCTCTGCCGCAGACCTTTGGCCCTGTTCACTGCAGACTCACGGATACCTGCACACACAAGACAAGATGTATACCAGTATGTAGAGTGAGGTGGATACCTTCAGACTCCAGAATATTAGCCCTTTTCTTCCTCTCAGCCTCTACCTGCAATTGGACCACAGAGCGCTAGAGCAAAGGATGAGCTGCTGAGGTACTGACCTGCATCTGCATGGCCTCCTTGACCTTCGTGGGCAGTTGGATGTCTCTAATCTCATAGCGCAGGCAGCGGAGCCCCCAGGCATCAGCAGCGTGGTTGATGGCATCTGGAGGAGACACACACAGAGCCTTGGGGGCTATGAGGGGAGGAGGAAGTGCCTACCAACTATCATGTGGTTAAGATTCATTCTCTCTTGGAACACAGAGTCCAGTTTAATCTTACCTGCAGGGGGACATGAGGGAGCCCCTGCTAATTATCACGGCTAAGATGACATACCAAGTTCAGATCTCATGGTTGTCTGTGCTAACTGCACTACTGCATACTCAGCATTCTCTACTCCATACGATGCCTGGAGAGTGTGAGTATGGATGATGTCGTTACATGTAAGAGAGCTAGCTCACAAGGTATGGCTCTGTCACACGGTAGTACAGGACTCCATCAAGGTGAAGTGTTACATTGTCTGCAGGGAGGTGGAACAGTACCCCCAACACACCCCCAGACTGGAGAAGCTAGTGTGTTACCCTCTGTAATGGCGGACTGAGACGGGATGTCAACGACCGTTTCCTTCAGACTTTGCACATACTTTATCTGATCCACCACTGGAATGAGAATGTTCAGACCCTGGAATGGAACAGGGACAGCTAGCCCTAGGCCCCTAGACTAGAGGATACATATCTCAGAAGAAGTTCCAGTACTCACAGGCTGTAATGTTCTGAGGTATTTCCCAAACCTCTCTACCACCCACGCCTGTTGTTGAGGAACAAAGTTGATGAGAGTATTGACCCTGGCTCTTCCAGGGAGCTGGCGTGACACTGAGGTTGACAACTTGACCACCTGCAACACGCACTCTAGTTATACCTGACATGACGCGCAGGTTTAGCTCGGCTGTACCTGCCACTGCGGTCTTGGCCACAGCCAGCGAGCACTGACTACTCTAGATCTTCTGACACCACCTCCCCACATGGCCGGAGTGTGCTACAATTAGAGTAGGGCCTAGCTGCAGACCATGCAGAGATGAAGTTTGCTGCTCTGAACAAACAAGCGTCTGAGTTTAGCGCACGCCCTCAGGGGTCTGAAAAGAAAGCCAGACCAACTAAAGAGGCCCAAGTCAGTTGTAGTTGTGTCATGACGGACATATATCCAGTGGATATGTGTACAGGAGTCTGGGTGCCTCCGTCGCTACCATGAGGCCATGCGACTTCAGCAGGACGGAGACACAGACGGAGCCAGAGACCTTTACTGCGAGATCCTGGAATCAAGGGTCATGGACGAAGTGAGACTTGCACAGCTTGTACGTGCTACAAGGAATTTCCCCCCTCCTTCCCAGGCCTCTGGTGGTGTTCTCCTCAGACTGAAGTTCCTCATCTTCAAGAATCTGGGGAGTATTGCTCGTGCCCGTGGCGACAACTCTGCTGCTGTAGATGCCTACATACAGGCAGTCAGTGTGGACCACAGTGATGTGACAGTGTGGTATCAGCTAGCTCAGGCCTCTTGTAGCCTCGGCAACCTACTGCTAGGAAGAACTGCACTTGAGGAGGTAACTGCAGCTCTGTACAGTGTATGTGTGAGTGAGTGTTGTCCACTGGGAGCAGGCTCTGAAATGCCAGGCCCTCTACTGGCCAGCCATTGACCTCCTCTCTACAGTGCTCTATGCTCTGGAAGACTCTGCAGGTGACTTGGGGCTCATGTCTAACCATCACAATGGCTACTGCCTAGTTGTTTATTGCCCCCCTCCCCTCCCCCCCCCCCCCCCCCCTTCCCCAGCCTGCCTCCAGCTCATTGAGAGGGTCCTGGAACATCGTCCTGACTTCCCGAGAGGTGCCTGTCACAATGTCACATGACCTCACATCAATGTCACATATGGTGTATCTGACCAGCAGGGTTGGCCTACTTACACCAGCTAGCAGCTAGCTCCCCTGACCTCCTGACCTTTCAGCCAAGTTTGCGACTGTGAGTGCTGATATTCTCTTGTCATGTGACAATCATGTGACTATCTCCCTTGACCCAGACATCTCATGAAGCCACACCCACCTGAAATGGAGCAGTTCATCCAAGAAGCCATAGATCTTGACAGGAAACGTCAGGCTTTGTCCGAAGTCTCCATACTAGAGGGCTCCATCATACCTCCCAAGACAATGCCTTATTACAGGTAGCTCTGCTGGTCATGTGATTGTCATGTGACTGTTGTTGAGGTGTCATGTGACTGTTGTTGAGTTGTCATGTGACTCTACAGTCTGTACTCTCTGGGAAAGAACCTGGCATCCATATACCACCACTGCCAAGACCTGTCTCGCCAATCAGTAGGTGCTGTTTGTCATGTGACAAGTCATGTGACTAGCATGTGACTCTCCCTTCAGCCAAGCCTGGCCACACCAGTCGACCTGCAGGCACTCTGTATTGGGACCATTGACCGTCCTCTCCTGCCCCTCCCCCCCACCACCCCAGTGACTGGTACATGGTCTAGTGCTGTATGTCCGCTGTGTTGAATGGACTAGTTGTGACTAGATGTGATGGATGTAGTGGACGGGGAGGAGTGTGCAGAGGGAGGGAGGAAGGGGGAGGAGGGAGGGAGGAGGGAGATGAAGAGGAAAACTGCAGACCCAGGCTCCTCTCTCCTTCCGAAGAGACGCTCTACTAGAGTAAGTGCCCAATCCCAGAGGTCCATATTTCCATTCCCATATCCATTGCAGGTGAAGACCAAACGTGATCAGGCACTGTGCCCCAGTGAGAGGCTGGCTCACTTCCTACCTGACTGTCTCAGGTACAGAGTACATCATGAGGCGAGTGGCATTACTGGTGATGGTGTGCAGGGGATGTGAGTTTGGTGATGTGACGGCCCTCCCTCCACTGCCTTCCTCTGGCCCTCCCCCCTCCCCATTGCCCCACATTGACCAATCAAATACCTTGTCTCTTGACTCCACCCCTCGTTTCTCTGATACCGATGTAGTCAAGACCTTTCTAAAGGAACATGAACATAATAGGTACAGCCCTCCTCCTCCCCCCATCCTGCCCCACCTCTCCCTCTTCTCTGTCTACAGTGGAATCATCAACCTGGTATACAACTATCTTCTCTTGCTGGCCCAGCATTACAACTGGAAGTGGTAAATATTTGCACTTCATGTATGTAACTGTAGGTATTGGAAGGTGTTTAGGGCTGAAGCCAGCTTCCCTGTGGTGAGAGTGTACATTGAGCTGTATGAACTGGTCCATCCTCACCTGGTCCTCCCATCTCCCCTCTGGTGAGATTACCTCCTCCCTCCACCACCCACCACACACCTCCTTCACCACCCACCTCCCCCCCTCCTCACCAACCTCTGCAGTACACCAGATGACTCTGACTACACTGGACTACAAGACATGGCCATGGTAGGTCTGGGATACTAGTGGTACTCCATACTCTGATTACGTTGTACTTCAGATTTGTCAGTGTTACTCTGAGCTGAAGCTGGAGGCTCTTCAGCAGACGTCTTCTTCAGGACCACTTCCCTCTCCCCTCTCTCACTCGCTCTCCTTCACACAACTGGCCTGTGGGGGGGACACGCTGGGGTGGAAAGGGAGGGCAGAGTTCACTTTACGAGGTCTATTACAACGATGTCATCATGACATCACAGATAATTAACAGTTGTATCTATTACCAGTGTATTGGTGTATGTTCAAGTCAAAGACACTTCAGAAGGACAGACCTGGTGCCTTTGTGGCCCTGCAAAAGGTACCACAAGTGTCGTGTGTGAGACTTCCCTTGTGAGCACCTCGCGTGCAGTGCAAGAGTCTGTTGGAGGGCAGAGGTGATGTCCAGCCTCCTACCATATGTCTGGCTAACCTTGGACAAGGTGCCTTCATTTCATCTGGTGAGTGGTATGGAAGTATGAGAGTATTGGAACGTGACCCACCTCTTTCAGATCATGTACACAGGAAGATACAGGCATTGGAACAGGCCCTGTCCTCTGTACAGGTCACTCCCTACCTCTCTCCCTGTGGGTGGGGCTGGACAGGTCCTCCCTACCTCTCCCTCTGTGGGTAGGGCTGGACTGGTCCTCCCTACCTCTCTCCCCCTGTGGGTAGGGCTGGACTGGTCCTCCCTACCTCTCCCCCTCTGTGGGTGGGGCTGGACTGGTCCTCTCTCCACTCTAGGTATACTCACTGTTCCAGTCCGGAGACCATGCTGGCGTGGTACAGAGACTGAGACCCATGCTGGTAGGGAAATCTGAAGGAAACTCAGAGGTACCTCCTCCACCAGACACCAGAGGGGATAGAATGGTGCCTCCTTCTCCCTTCAGTTGCTGCTAGGTGGTAGTCATGGTGACAAGCCTCTGTCTATACTCCTCACTTCTCTCTTTGCACTAGATAGGAAACAGGTGACAGGAAGGGGGAGGGAGGAGGGAGGAGGGAGATTAATGTTTCAATGTGTCTTCCTTCTTCCTCAGGAGTGTGTTGAGTGCTGCTTGCATTCCCTGACAGAGCTGCTGCTGCACTATAAACTGGGCAATGAGAGATGGCTGGATGCCCTAACAGACACCTTCACTCACCTGGACAAGTCAGGTCACATGACTATCACACTACACTCACATGTCTGTCATGTGACTATCCCAGGTGTCTGAGTGAAGAGGGTATAGCGGAGCAGTGTGGGGAGAAGGTACTACACCATCTAGTGGTGTGTATCTTCAAGGTCAGTGTTGTCCTGGAGACTGGGTGGAGTGGTGTGAGGTGTCCCCTCCCCCACAGACCCTGGAGCTGCAGGTGGAGATGGCAGACTCCCCTCTCCTCCCCTCCATGCCCATTTGCCTGCCATGGAAAGTGCTCTACACTGTTCTGCTCAGGTCCCCATAGCATCTTCTCCCAACACACCACAAACTTTCCCCTCTTTCTCCCTTACTCATCCAGTGTGTGGGCTGCTAGTACAGACCAGGTTACTATGGAAACAAGCCCAGAGGTCTCTGAAGATGTCGAGGTTGCCATGGCTACTGAAGAGATGATCACCGTGGCAAATGATAATGATGTAATTGAAAAAGGCTCCCCTGTTCTAGTGACCAATCAAGAAGCATCTAGCAGTACAGGGGTGGAGGGTCATGGTCCAGTTACCATGGTTACCAAGGAGATGGGTGTGGGGTTGCGTTTCCTGTGTGCAGCCCATGACTACCTCGGGAGTGTTGGACAGGGGTGGTGTGTTCGTGATGGTGGCTGCCTCCTGAAAACCTTTGTAACTCAGCTGAGGGAGGAGCTTCGTCAGCTCACTGCCCACACCCACAAGACTAGGGAGGTGTGTCTCCACTTCTCCCTCCACCTCACACCCTCACCTCCACTTCACTGCAGGTGTTGTTGAGGGAGCTGGAGCAGTGCTACTACTGTCTCTATGGACACCCCCACAAGAAAGCCAAGGTCCAGCCCACATTGAGTTGCATGTAGACATACTGTCTTTCTGTACTGTGTGTAGGCCTGGGGTCTGAGGGACCACGGAGCAGAGCAGGTAACACTCAGTAACAGTACAGCAGCTATTATTGACTGTCCCATTCCATCATTCTCATACCAGCTTCCTCTGACATGGGAATCTGCCCAAGTTCTACTGGAGTTCTATCATCCCTCCTTCCTCCCGGCAGTGGAAGAGAACAAGACCCTCACACCTGAGGTAGCCAGTCACCTCCTCACTCCCCCCTCCCTCACCCCTCACCCCTCCCCAGCTGGTGTCTCTGTATCGCAGACTAGTTGATGTCATACCAGACACAGGGAAAGGTAGGAAGAGGGTGTGGCAGGAGGTGTGGTCTCAACCTCTCCTGCCCTCTGTAGTTGTCTCTCTGGAGGTGATTGCCGGCTACATAGAAGGTCATGTGGAGTCCCTCCCCCTCCCATCTCCCCCAGCCCCCCACACTGCCCTCGTCTCTGAGATATTCTACCTCCTGGCTGATGACTCCCTCAAGAGTGGAGACTTTTTGTGAGGCCAATTTCTGACCCTCTCTCCTTCTCCTCTCATCCCCTTCCCTCCATGTGCAGAGGAGCACTCCACAACTACATACAGAGTGTGTGTTACTGTCCGGAGAGGGTGGACACATGGGCGGGGCTAGCACTTGCAAGGGCTCAGAACATTATGAAAAAACTGGACCAAGTGAGCGGTGATGTTACATTACATCATCATGACATCACCTATTGTGCATGTAGAGAGATGTACGAGGTGGGATGGAGGCTGTGCTGCAGAAACAAGTCACTCCTACTTTAAGGTAAGTGCCATAGCTCTCTTGTCTACAGTACTGTGTGTGTGTGTGTGTGTGTGTGTGTGTGTGTGTGTGTGTGTAGGTGTTTTAAGAGAGCGCTGGCCCTTGGCTCACAGCATCGTTATGTCAGAGAGAAGGTTTGTAAGTGTACCATTGAAGCCCTATGATGTCATCTGTTGTAATATGCTTGCAGTATGGCCTGTTCTGCTACACCATTCAGTCCTACTGCTCTCAGATCATTGCACAGGTACACCCCACACAGCACACAGCACAGTACGTGGTACCTGACACTAGTCTCCTCTAGCCCCACCTATATAGTAAGGCAGAGATGGTCCCCTGGGCCCACAGGACACGACAGGGTCTACTACAATTAGCTCAGCAATGTTTCACCTCTGCTCTGTCGGAGGCTGGTAGGTGGCCGTGGTACTACAGCCTGGTAGCTGCCAAGGCCGGCATGAAGCTGGGCCTCCCTCCCTCCACTACCCTCCCTCTACTGGCCCAGGTGAGGAATGTGGTAGCCATGTCCCTCGATAGCTGTGGTGGTGGCCACTGCAGGCAGCAGACAGACTGGGCAGTGGTCAGACCACACCTCCACCTACTGTGGAGCTGAAGGGTCAGTTCATATCATCAGTGGAGGTACTGCCAGTGGGAGTGTGATGTCATGTGATGTCATGTGATGTCATGTGATGTAAATATTTGGAAGGTGCACTACCAACTTCACTCTTGTGCTCTGAAATATCTCATGAAATTGGGGGAGGGGGAGGAGGAGAAGGAGGAGGAGGAGGGGGAGAATGAAGATTTAACTGCTATAGCTGAGGTTGTGGGTTGTGGCAAGCAGCTCCCTCTGGGAGGGGTGGTGTACAGACCTGTGAGGAGGTGGGTGAGGGGTGTCCTGGGGAGGGATAGCGAAGAGGAAGGGGACACCCAGTCTGAAGGAGATGCTGTGTTACAGCTAATACAGAGAGTGATAGCAGAGGCTGAAGAAGAGGTTGCCTTGGAAACAGTTGCTAGGGGTGATACAGCTATGGAGACTGACAAGGGTCCCAACATGGTATCCATCACATCAGCAGTCACTTCCACGGCCAGAGCTGGACTGCTGGAGCAGTGTCTATATGGTGTGGCTGTGTGCAGTGTGAGGTGTCCTGCCTACTACAAGTCCCTGTACAGACTGGCCTCAACCCTACACTCCCTGGGACAGTCAGAGGTAGGAGGGAGGGAGGGAAAGAGGGAGGGAGGGATCCTAGCTTGCAATATATTTCATCCTCCAGGCAGCCCAGGGGCTCTTGCTGGGACCTCTGCCAGGAGATCTGCTAAGTGTACAAGATAAACTTCAACCACTGTTTGTGCTCAGACCCAACATCTTTGCTGTAAGTGACCATGTCGTTAAGTGAGCCTGGCCCAACTGTGCATCTCTTTAGAACTTCTGGCAGATACCAGTGGATGAGATCAACAGGTTGGCCACTGACATGTAGCCTACTTCACAAGCTGGTCATGTCTCCTCTCACTAGGCCTGGCAGATTCAGCAGCTATGCCTGCCGTAGTGTCCAGTTACTGTGTGAGGTACTGAGGAAGCAGCTGGACTCCTCCTCCCTCCTACTGCTGGTCCAACACCTCCGCAGTCGTCCAGACTCCTCCAGGTCCTTTCATTCCCCACTATACCCCACCCTTCATCCTCCACTCCATACAGGCAGTACTTGAGGGACTATGAGAGAGTCGCTATGTGTCAGAAGGTGTGTTGACAGATTTCCACATTCTGTCATTCCCATACCACCACCACCACCATCACTATAGGCCATCCGGTACTGTACTTCTGTCCACAAACAGCTCATCAGTGGTATGTGGTATGTAGTATGTGGTATGTGGTATGATACCTTATCCCTGAACAGAGGCTGCCCACTACACTGAGGAAAAGGTATGTCTGCAATAGAGCACATTCAGTGCTTCTTCATCTTGCTGCTCCCTTTGAGTTCAGGTCCACTCTCTACTGATGGAGACATATGGTCTGAGGGGGTTGGCTCAGAGATCTGACAACAGGCAACACTCACTCACCAAGGTACCCCCTCTCCAGTGACCTCTAGTTCTGTTGCCCTACTCCCTCCCTCCCAGGGTGTGGAAGAGAACATGGTACAGTGGTACCAGCTCTACTTGGGCCACTGTCCCTCTGTCGACACTACAGCCTCTCTGATTGGAGGTGTGGAAGAAGTGATGAAGTTTTGCCAGGGACAAACCAGTAGGAACAGAAGTGACAAGTAATATTGCTTCATTTGATATAGTCATGGAAAGTTCACACAAACATGTAAAGAAAGAGATGACGTACAGAGCAACAGTCAATGGAGGAACATGCATGACTCTCTCGTGGTACAATATACATGAGTTGAAAATGAAAAGCAGCAAATGATGTGTGCACTGCATGTCCTGTGGGAGAGGACCTGTACCCCTAGCCCTCCTCCTTTGGTGGAGTGAACCAGCCTGTGAGGGGGGTGAGGGGTGAGGGAGGGGGACAACATTAATGTCCACTTACCACTCTTCTCATGGATCTTGACTAGTGACTTGTATGCATGTTGTGCCTTAGACAGTGTATACGACTCCCCCTGCATGTACGTGACAGGCAACACATCCCATGACCGACTGCCTACCACCAGACCTACCTTGGCCTGGCTGAAGGCTATTCTTGCCTTCCCCTTGACAAGTGTAGCACTGATTTGTAATATAACAGCCTCCACAGTGTAAGCACTGCTCCACCCCTGACAGACACACATCACACCACATGGCTACCAAGATTCCTCTAAGGCAGGCCTACCTGAGGTGTAAGTAGTTCCATACAGATGGCCCCACCTGCCAACACATAGCCCCCTGTCAGTACTGGCTTCACAACTCTGATGAAGGGAGGACTGTACGGGAACTTGTCATCAAACATGACATGTAGTAAGACGTGATCCTGGCCCTCAGTCTCCTTCAGCTTCTTCAGATCTTCCATGAGAGGACTGTCTGTGTCAACACTGGGAAGAGCACACCCATAGCACACAGAAACACACCACACACTGCCGTGTATGTACCGATATAGCTTGACATTCCAGCTATAAAGGCAGTCATCAATCAGCTCCACTGAGTACAGTCCTAATAGCAGTAAAGGTAGTGCAGTAGGAGGAGCTACACACAGCAGGTTACCACTCACCATCCTTGAAGTTCTGGGACCGATATATGTCCTGTAACTCTCTCATTAGTCTATCAGTGGCCCTGACAGAGCCAGAGGTGGCTCCCTGAAGGTAGTCCTGTCTTGTGTTCAGACGGACCTTCTCCAGAATGGCCTTGTACTCCTCATTGATCCCCGAGTCCCCTCCGATGTCCTCCTCATGATCACTACACAAAACACCACACAGACTATAGCCTCAGGAACACAGAGGACAGTCTACCTGGGCTGAAGGTCCAAGTCCTCATCAAACATTTCATCTCCGCCATAATCTTCTTCCTCATCCTCCTCTCCTTCCTCCTCCTGTAGTAAGGGAGGTCAGGAAGGAAGGGGGAGGTCTACAATAGACCTACCTCATCACATCCAAAGTCATGTTGCATTTCATCTGAGTCACTCTCCTCAGCCTGGAGGGGGGGGGGGGGGGTATGCAGTCATGACACACACACACACACACACACACACACACACACACACACCTCCATGGATGATGCAAGGCTGAACAACTCTGCGACCACTTTAGGGACTGGCAAGTTAAAGACTGCACACATCCTCTTACACATTAACTGCACTTTAGCCAGCAGCTGTGGATAGGCCATGACATCACACACAGTGAACATGATGCTGATGACATCACACACAGTGAACATGATGCTGGATGACATCACACAGTGAACATGATGCTGGATGACATCACACACACAATAATTACCACAGTATTACAAGTGGTACAAGTGTACACATATCACTTGTCCTAACTACAGAGGAGACATGCTGTGAGGTTCCCTGACTGACCGGGTGGCTGGCCACTGAGCTGGCTTCATCTGACATATTCAGCTCTTCAATGAGAGAGATGACAACAGGATCACTGGATTCAGTGTGCCATATTGGAAGGACTAGAGGGTAATTGGGCTGGACAGAGGGGAGGGACAGTTACATGGCCAATACATCACTGCTGGTACACTCCACATACAAACTGCCTCTCTTACTGAAATACTGCACTGGATGGTGTACTTGACACCAGATGAGTCCATGAACCGGCACACTAACTCCTCCGAGTTAGCCAGGGCTATCTGGAAACTACCCTCATGACGTGGGAAGTGCTTTTCTAGGATTGCTAGCTCTGCCCTGAGGGTTTTTTTGGACATAGGTGACAGTCTTGGTCGGCGGCCACGCGAGGTAAGAGGCGTCCCTTTGCCTGGAGTCCGTTCACTAACACTGGAACATCAACAGACGGGGTTACTGGCATGCCACAGTAATATTTTCCTGGGGCTTAATGCGCATAATTAGAATGGAAAGAAGGGGCGTGTCCTGTTTAAAAATGTGATGGAAGAGTTAGTGGCCTGGGAGTACTTTGGTTTCCACCCAAACCGTCTTTACCACGAGATATATGCCGTAGGCTATAATGAATTCCTCTGCGCCGTGAGCGCGCTCAGAGACGCCCTGCTAGGAGAATTTCCAGAGCGACAGAGCGAGATCCAGTACGGCTGTGACCAGTTGCTAGCCTCCTACAGCCGCAACCTAGACGAGAAGTGGTTCCAGAAGTTCATACAGTTCTGTAGCTCCAATGTATTCACTATCCCCCCACAAGTGTCTGTGTACAGTGGACTGCAGAGGAGGGAAGAGGGAGAGAAAGGACCTTGTGCAGCTGTCGACCAACTGCACCATAGACTGATGGCCACGCAGTACCTTAATTGTAAGCTGAGGGAGAGAATTGAATTGTTAGATAGGTAAGTTACAGCATCTGGTGCTCTGCTGATGTGTTGTATACTGTGTGTACCTGCCACTCAGGGAGATAGTGAAGAGGAGAGAGGTGCTGCAGAGGGTGAAAAGGGAAGAGATGAGAGTGGCTGTGATCCAGGAAGCTCAGGGTTTAGAGAAGGAGCTCAGAGATAAGGAAGGCCAGCTGCTTGAGGTCCAGTCAGAGAGCTAGGCTACCTCTCCCCTGTGATCTAGTCACTGACCATCCTAGTTGCATGCACCATAGTCACACTCACCCAAAATGCACATGGCATTTTCACTAGACCAGTTGATCAACCAGCCATTGGTTAAGCCTCCAGCTGGCCGGTTGATCAACCAGCCGTTGGTTAATCATCATATGGAACATAATAATACTGATTGTGAAAATAGAAACGAGCTAAAAGAAGGGGATTTGTGTTGATAATATGATTACAGCTGCAGGAGAGAAAGATAAGTATAACTGTGAGTGACTGTGTGTTTATAGGTCAAAGGACTTACTCTGAAGTGTTGCTCTTGACTTGCTAGAGGCTGGTGGGGGGAGGGCAGCGAGTGAGGGAGTCTGGAGGCATGCACACACCTCTGATGCTGTGTTCTTGTGTGAAGGCGCTGGTTATTGCGGCAGGCCACAGGGGCAGCTGATACCAGTAGACCAAATGTCTCTGTAGGACCTGGCAGGGAGCTGGCATGTGGCAGCACAGTCAGGGAGGGAGGAAACCAAGGTGGGTAGGACTAACTCACCCAGGCCTGGAGATGGCTAGGGGGTGCTGCCCTATACTTGTGGAATAGAGTAGAGGTTTGTGGGAAGAGTATGTAGAGGCATGCCTTCTGGGTGGGAGCAAGGTGTGGGCTAGGTGAGGTGTGTAGTCTGGGGATGGGGAGAGGTGCCATTGTACACAATGTCATTCAGAGCTCAACATACATACTAGGCTGCTGTGTACTAGACTGGGCAGTGGGAGCTGAGGGAGTCAGGAGGGAGGTAGGTAGGGGAGGAGGGGACTGGGGGGAGGCTAGCAGAGAGGTGAGAGTGTGTGGGAGGTCCAGTCCACGGATGAGCCTGTCCCTTAGCTGGAGACCTGCCAGACGCTGCAGCTCCTCCCCTTCATGTATTGGTTGTGGCACGACTTCCTCTCCTGCTGGAATAATAGTCTGACAAGAAAACAGAGTATGGGCCTCAAAACAGTAGCTGGCATGAGTATTAGACTAACTGATTCTGCTGGCATTGTCTCAGACTGTTCTGTTGCTGGCTTCTCTTGATCCATTGTCTTCCTCCTCTGCTGAGCTGTCAGTCTGAATGGAACCCTCCTCACACCTGGGAGTGGAGCTCTCATCTTTTTCCCCAACTCCTCCTGCCCCCCTTCTCCCTCCTCTCCCTCCTGCTCCCTCCTCTCACCACTAGTGCCTCCTGGGGCAAGTTTCTTACGAAGTCTGCCCTCTTCTTTTACCTTCTGTTCAATTTCTTGACGCTATTACATCACACAACCAGTTGCATCCACTACAGAGAGAGTATCTGTGGACATACCTGCATCCTGGCCAGTTCAATGCGAGCCTTGGAAGCTGCAGTCTCAGCACAGAGTGAACTGCTCTGTTCAAAGAATTTGGTATAAGGATCCTCCTCTGTTCCTTCTAGAGGGTAGATCCTCCGGAAGCCTCCCATGTGCTGTCTCTCATATGTCTGCAGGTGGACTGCGTACCTTTCTCTCTCCTTGTCCTCCTCACAGCTACAGGGACACAGCAAGTGACACACCCCAGCCCACAGTCACAGCTTACATTCCTTACCTAGCCTCCTTTGGCTTGTGTCGGGCAAGCAGTCTCTGTTGAGCACGCTGTTTGTCCTCCTCTAGACAGCGTTTCTTGTCAGTGGCATACAGATCAATCAGCTGGAAAGTGTCATAAAGAAGTCCTTCCTTCACCTCCTTGTCGAGGGGAGAGTCAGTGTGGAAGCTAGGGGAATGGTTCACCTGGGATGGTAGATGCCTTCATTTAAGAGACAAGTGACAGAGCTGAACTCACCTCCATAATCCATGGCTTTAGTTTGTGGTCTAAGAGAACGTCGAAGCCAAGTATCTCGAAGCAGGCTGAGCCATGGTTATGGCTTGGGAAGCAGGAGCGGTAATTATGTCTCAGAATTGTGTGGGCTGACACTAGTGTCTTGATGATTACATCCTAATTACAGGGGCAAATTAAATGAGACAGATTGCATAGCCAAGGAGAGGGACAAGAGTAGCAGACCTCAATGGCTGACCAGATCTTCTTGATGTCATAGCCATGGTCTGTAAACCACTGGTCCACAGTGGACAGTCTCCTCTTGCTGCCACAGATATCATCACGTACAAAATCATCACTGCTTTTGTTTATAGAATAGTTTGTGAGATGTAGGCACACCTCATTCTGCAGTGACACACACACACACACACACACACACACACACACACACACACACACACACACACACACACACACACACACACACACACACACACACACACACACACACACACACACACACACACACACACACACACACACACACACACACACACACACACACACACACACACACACACACACACACACACACACACACACACACACACACACACACACACACAGGACTGAGTGGTAGTGACACATAGGAGCTGCCTACATACCAGATTATGGTGAGTTGGCTCATGATATTTTATGGTAGCAAATCTCCCCAGCCCATCCTTATAGACGTACACTCGAAGAGGATCACAGGATGTCACCAGTACATAAATACGCAAGTCAAACTTGAAACCATCAATAATGAATGGCTGCAGACACAAATGGTACATGTCATGTAGAGACCTACAACATGTGGACTGACTTTAGATATATACTGCTGTACAACACAGTGTTCTCCTGGTTTAATCTCCTGCAGTGGAAGGCAGTAGAGGAGTGAGTCAGTATAGGATAACACAATGTAGGCTGACCTTTGGGTTCTTGAATACCACTATCCCTTTACCCTGACAGCCACTCTCTGGCTTTGAGATGAAGGTCTTGTTCTTCTTGACTCGACAGAAGGCCTGGAAGTCACTATAGCTGCACAGATGAGACCACCAGTGCAAGAGACCTTCTACTGTGACCTGACCTACACCAACTTACTCTGCTGGCATGACCCAAGTATGAGGAAAGATATTGTACTCTTTTGGGAAGAGCTTCTTCATTCGTGTGAGGTTTCTACCCAACAGATCCTTGCGGCAGATCTCTCCTATCCCTGGAAAATGGTTGATTTTCTGCAGGAGTTGAGGGAGCACTCAGTCCACCATCTGACATGGCTCCACCTGGACAATGGCTGACCTGGTACCTCTTCATGTCCATGACCCTCTCCATCATGACAGAGGTGTCCACCCAGTAGACAGTCCAGTCCTCCCCTTCCCCTACCACTGGCTGCAGGCCACAACGCCGGGCTACACGTCGCACTACAGCACAACACATGTCAACTACTGCAACAAAATAGCAGTAGGGTTTGGGCCTACCACTATCATATCTGCAGTGAGTGAGGTTGATGAGGGGTGCCCTGCACACAAACACAGTATCCAAGCACATGGAAACAGCAAATATAAATGGTAATGCATGTCAGCATGATATACTTTTTTTTCCTTTTGATTTTCTTTTTCTCTACACCCTCTCTCCCTCCAGCTTCCTTGGTTTCATCCATAGCTGTCCCCTCTAGTCCCGCCGCCGCTACACACAATCTGTTACTTGGTTACCATAGAAACAATTCTTTAAGCGCATACCTACGTGGACGCTTACAGAATGAACTTTGTCCTCTCCATGTGCGCATTGTGCGTTATTTGGAGAAGTTGCACTCATGTTGCTGCCGAGACTGCGAGCGTGTGTCTTCACCAGGAGCACCATCCTCAGACTTTCCTGTGTGAGGCCGGTGCCTGTGAGGTGGAGCAGTGAGGATGGTAACAGAGGTAGCGATGGACAAGAAAAGAGCGATAAGCGAGTTGGATTCTTCGAGAATTTCGTCACAAATCTCCAGCAGGGGTTGAAACGCAACAAGGACATGCAAGAGAGTTTGAAGGGCCTGCGCGAGGAGCGGGAGCGCATGCGTAAGTCCTACATTTTTCAGCGCTGGAAAGAGCAGGCTGGGGAAGGCTGGGAACGGGCAAGAGAGAGGAGCAGGAAGGGATGGGAGGTGGCGAGGGAGGTATGGAGAGAGACCAGAGATAGAGTAGGCAAGGTATGTGTCTTACACATCTCTCAATGCTCATGTTATGTTTCCTCTGGCTGTGTGTACAGACAGCATCAGAAGTGAGTGACAGTGAACTGGGGAGGAAGGGTAGTGATCTGGCCCAGAAAACAGTGGAGAGAGTGTCTGAGCAAGCAGAGGAGCTTAGGAAGACAGATGTGGGTCAAGCTGTGCAGAAGGTGTGTACTCCATGTCACGGTGTGTGTGAGCTTACCCTACCAGCTCCTACCTCTCCATTCAGGGAGCCAGTACTGTGAAAGAAGAGTTACTTGATGACATCATCAAACACTCAGCCCCTTATCAGCCTCCAGGTCAGGGACTGACTCTCTGTCATACCATGCATTGAGATGTTAGCACACTTCTCAGAGAGGATTCAAACTCGAGCAGAGATGAGTGCTGCCCATGCCTCCTCTGTCACACACACAGAGAATGTGATACAGCCCAATGAGTGAGCCCCTCCCATTATATCTAATTTAATGATTACTATGGGTTCTGGGTTAGGGAGGCAAAGGAAATGGTGGTCACAAAGCAATCAACATGGCGCCAGCGATGGCAGAAGCTGAAGGAAGATAACCCACTCTCCAACAGTGAGTGTCTCCTGCCCATTCCCCCACGGACGTCACTGATCTCCACATGCAGTGCTGTACAGTCTACGTATGAAGTATGATGAGAGTGATCACCTGGTGGTAAGGGGTACCAGGGCAGTGACTGATCGTGTTGGGGATGTATTTGGCAGTGTCATGAACCAGTCAGACATGGCCCAGGCACTGGCTGAGATCAAGAAAATTGACCGTAATTTTGATAAAGAAGAGTTTATTTATCACTGTCGTTTCACCATCATTCCCACTGTCCTGGAGGTGGGCGTGGTATGTATTAATTAGCCTGTGATTACATGATCTGTTGTATGTAGGCTTACGTTCGTGGAGATCTCGAAGTGTTGAAAGATTGGTGCCACGAGGCGGCATTCAATGTGATAGCTGCAGTAGTGAAGCAACGTACAGAGCCAGGAGTGACAGTTGACTGCAGGATACTGGAAGTCCGAGATACTGATGTGAGCACACACACACATGCACACACACACACACACACACACACACACTGCATGCAGGCAATGTAGCAACCCCCCGCACTCTGGTGTAGATTGTGATGGCGAAGCTTATGGATCCTGGGCCTGTGCTGGTGCTCAGTTTTCAGGCACAGCAGCTGACACTAAAGACCAAACATGGCGAGGAGTCCCAGGTCAGCTCCTCACAACCCAGTTCATCCAGTATACTGTCCCTAGCTCTCTCACATGGCAGGATGAACTACTGGAGAATGTGTACTACGTGTGGGCCTTGTGTAGAGACCAGACTCAGTATGACCCTATCACTGCTTGGAAGGTGCTAGAGTTTGGTATTGCAGCTGCAGGCAAAATGCTGGTCTAGCTGCCAACCAGCTGTTTATACATTTCTAATATATTATTTATTTATTGCCATACATTACATATATATACATGATTGTAAGAGCAGGTACACAAGTACATTTACTTGGTACTGTTCCTCAAGGCCTGTTACCATAGTAACAAATGTGGATGCACCCTTCATTGAAAGAACACAAGTGCATGTGTAGGAGATGCATGAGGAGAAGGTAGGCTCTAAATGGAGTCACTACTTCAGAAATGCAGAAGCCACTGCCCATATGACATCACTGGCTCCAGGTTTCTGTGCCTCCACGTCTGGATCAGCATCTAAGAGTTCTCTCACCCTCTTCATGGCCAGGTCATACTCCTCATCTTGAAGAGAGGCAAAGGCATTCTCCAATACATCTGAGGCATGTGCTAACACAATGAGAGCCAGTGTTCTGCGGTCCATGCGATTGGTCTGATTGACCCAACGAGTGAGCACAGAGTCCTGCACTCTTTTTATCAGTCTCTGCTTAGCAGTGGTGTCTGTAAGTGGGTGTGTTGTCATGTCAAACAAAACAAAGTTCTGTTTCTCAGTTGTGAGAACTCCCTTCTCTACCAGGTTCTTAGCAATCCTCTCTCTCACATTGCGTATCTGATAGCGCAGGTTCAGAGGGTTCCAGGTCTCCCCTGCAGGATAGGGAGGAAGGGGTAGTGAGGGGGTAGGTAAGTCACCTTAGCCCCACTCACCACTAAGCAGCTCTATCCAGCTCTGTACATTGTCTGGAGGGCTAGTCTCTTTAATGTGCTTCAGTGCTTCATCCAGGAGCACGTCGCCAGTAGGGGTGGCATTCTTGCATATTACCTTCCGAGAGAGGAGGCCCCTTCGCCTCATGCCTGTCTTCTCCAGCTCAATTCGGCCTCGCAGTGCCAGTTCCACTAGCATACAGCCTCGAAGACCTGATGAGATACAGTCATTCCAGAATGATGTGTAACCCTGGGTGTGGATGAACACCACTGCAGTCACTGAATGAGTACTAGGGACAAGCACTGACCTCTCTGTCCTTAAGTCCCAACAGCAGAACCTCCTCCATGAGTGTCAGCTTCATGGCCTTACCATCGCCACCTTCCTCGTCGTAGTCCCCCGAGTCTTTCTCTGGAGCGTCGGGATGTCTCCCCCCCGGGGGGCCCCAACCAGTTGCCCCTTCGCTTACTTCTTCCACAGGCTCTGCAGTACGTTGTACCTGTCGGCCTATCAAAGGAGCAGGGAAGTAACTATAGTAGCACGTAGGGGAGACATGCGGTGTGGTATGTACCTGTTCTCCTTGTAGCCATGTGTGCGTTGATTTTTCCCTGTCTAATTTCAATTCATGACCTGACCGCCACACTTTATCTTCTACTGGATCTATAGCCTATTCCGAAGTAACACACACGCCTTCCCTCGCCTCTCCGTCACTCAGGCGTCCTTCACCAACCAACCAAAGAATTCAAGGCCAGGACGCATGGAATTCGGTTAATTAGAACAGCAGAAATTAACAATTGGCCCTACATTCGCCTTTGTGCAACATGATTTCCTATCTAGAGTCAACTCCAGCAACCTAGTCTATAACTCTTCTTTATCCTTCTTCTTCTTCTTCTTTTTCTTCTCCTCCTCCCCAGTAATGATGGCTGGGTTAGTTGCCTTTCGCTTCAGGAAGTCGACAAAGTCATTCACTTCACGGCCACCCTATGACAAGTATATGGTCATCACAGGTTTACTCATGGGCAGAGTTTGACTGACTTCATATTTCTCTGGCTTGTCTTTTTTCCCAGCAGGCACCCAATAGATGGTGGGATAGCTGGGCAACAGAACACACATCATCTGATACCAGGCCTGGGTATTGGCCTGCCATCAACTTACCCTCTGACCTCATATTGTGATGGATAGTCATTAGCTGTGGCATCCATCTTAGCTATCACAATATTAGGATCTTCTTTTAGCTGAGAGATTGGAGGGAGCATGTACCATATAGTCGCAGGTCACATGTGGGTCTACTTACTTTCTCCCCTAGCTCATCGTACTTGGGAGCCAGGGACTTGCAGTGGCCACACCACGGGGCATAGAACTCAAGTAGTACATCTTTAGTGTCATCATTAACAACTTCATCAAAGTTCTTGCCTACCACCACCTGCAGATCATGTGACAATGTCCTATTGTACAGCATATGACAGTCAGTGCCTGCCACTCACAGTGACAGGTCCACTGTTGTCAGCTGGTACTGGTTCTGACTTGATGTGTGGCTCCAGCTCCCCAGCCACAAACTGCTGTACGAAGTCCCTCAAAGTGTCCACACTGGAAGCAGCAAAACGTAGACTAACCCCGCCTACCTCACTGCACACTACATACCTGAACTTATCGGACATGGCATATTTGTGTCCCTGGTTATCAAATATTCCCACAGACACCTCCTGCTGGGGGTCCAGTCCAAACTGTTGCATTTCAGCCGACATCTCTGTCTTACTGGACACTGCAAATGACACTTCTCCGACATGATCCTTGGCCACCTTAATGACTCTGGACCACACCCACTACATCACACCACGTACAATGCAAGACTAATTACAGTACCTGTTTCTCCAATAGTTGCTGCCTGTGTGGAAACGAGGGTGAAAATAAGACAAGAGGAAGAAGGTTCTCACCTTTTGGATTTCTCTCGTAGTCTACATCAAAGTACACTATTGCCAGCGGCCGTTTGGCATTGTACAATTCCATGTTATCAGAAGTGCGCACTCCAGCCAGGCCCATACTGCAGGAGGTGTACCACAATGATAACATCTTCACCACAGTACAAGTCTCACAATTTAGTCTTGATGAAAGTTTTAAGATCAGACAACTTTGGTCCTCCTTCATACACAGTCTGACTGTCCTCCATCTTAGTGTGCAGCTGAGGAGGCTGGAATATCACCACCTGGCTGGAGGGGCAAGGTACACTGACCATGGCTTGAGCCACGTCAGGTAAAGGGCTTACTCGCTGTATCCAAACTCAGTCAGTACTGCCTCAGATGTGGAGTGGGCAAATCTGAAAGACTCACGGAGTCCGTCTGCTGCTGTCTTAAAGGTCTTGGCTAACTTGCTGCTAGCATCAGTGAAGAAACCTGAGGGACAAGAGAGATGAGAGGGGGACTGGCAGAGAGAGGAGGAGGTGGGGAGGTGACTCACCCACTACACTGTGCTCAGAGTGAGCCAGGAACTCATTGAGCCCCTCCACATTGTCATACTCTAGAGAGAGGACATGTGCCACATGTTCAGTACCAGCTGTCAGTGGCTGGCTCACCTCTGGCACTCGGCCCTGCCTGTTTCCTCATGTACTGGACAATACCATCTGGATAGGACAAATACACTCACTATTCCTCCAACATTGACCCCCCCACCCCTCCACCCCTCCACCCCCACCCCCCCCCCCCCCCCCCCCCTCCACCCCTTACCTGCACTACGGGGACCACCATAATCAGCGCTAAACTCTCCCCCACGGAATATCTTCAGAGTGGGGTACCCCGTTACTCCAAATCGGCTGCAGAGACCAGAGTTGGCCGGGCAGTCCACCTTGGCCAGAGGGATCGCAGGATCGTCACCTGCCAGAGCAGTAGCTGCCTTCTCATACTCGGGAGCTAGCCTCTTGCAGTGACCACACCTGCACAGGTTAAAGATCAATGGAACTACATGCAAGTAGAGGGATAGAGCAGGGCGTACCACGGGGCGTAGAATTCAACCAAAATGATATCCAACTCAGCAATGCCTTCGTCAAAGTTGCTTTCTTCTAGCTCGATGACATCACTATCTTCAGCACCGATGCCCACTATCAGTAGAGCAGCTACCAGCAGACACACGCTTCCTGCCATTTCCAACGAAACTTTAACACGTGATACGACATACACACGCATGCGCGGTGAAAACCAGTCTTTCATGGACTATATACATGTATCATCAAAGAAACAAACAGCTATTAAATATACAGAGCTAGTCCACGCCTCCACTGAGGGCCGCCTTCATCTTTTGTCTCTTCAGCTTCTTCTGCGAAACTTTCTTCCTAATCTGTGCATCCTCTGGCTTGGCCACAGCCTCCTCTTTCTCCACTAGAATCATCTCCACGTGGCAAGGGCTGCTCATGTATGCTGAGGGAGTAAGATAGATATCTTGACCAAGAAATCTAGCTTACTAATAGATGTACTAACGATTGATTCTTCCATGAGCTCTGTAGGTCCTTCTCCTCATCTTGGCTGCACGGTTCACTTGTACGTGCTCTACAACCAGTGTGTCTGTGTTCAGCATCTTTACCTCTGCATTACTCTCAGCATTCTTTAGCAAGTGCAGCAGAATCCGAGCACTCTTGACTGGCCATCGGCCTTGAGAGCCAGCTGCCTTCCAGTTCTTAGCCTATGAGTGGGCACCAAGCTCTATCATCAGAACAGTAGAGGACCTACTACTATACAACACACCTGTGCCTTCCTGCCCACTCCTCCATTATACCGCCTGAAGGGAACTATCTGCTTCTTATCTCTCACGTCATTCAAGTAGCTAATGGCCTTCCGTAAATGCATACCCTTGATAGCCTGGGCTGCCTCGCGAGTATTCTTGAAATGTACACGGAGGTCAAACCCGCGGGCCTTACATGCTGTGGAGGGCACACACACACACCAGCACACGAGTGTCAGTCGGCCCCAAGCTACAACCCATCCCTCAACTCACACTTGGCCGCGTTTTCAGGTTCAGAGGAGTACCGTCCCATGTTGGCACACACACACTGAAATAGAATGTAAAGAGAACCAACTAACTCCCATTATATCCGGCTACAACAGCGCCATACACTTGATGAAGACAGATTCCTTACCCTCTGCCTAACACATGGATCAACTCACCTAACACGTGCGCTGTACGCTACGCTACAGAAGGGGCGTGGCTAGGCTGATCAAAGATGGTGAGCAGGCTCCAGCTACGTGCTCTAAAACATATTATTGTCTTCTGTGCAGGCGGAGAAGAGGCAGGTTTTGATCAAGGGAGGGACGGTAGTCAACGCTGATAGGCAGTTCAAGGCCGACGTGTACTGCGAAGATGGAATTATCAGGTGAGTGGGCGTGATCTCTGACCTCGCCATTTTCACTTGCTCTCTCTGTTCTGCCCAGGAAGGTGGGAAGTGACCTGAAAGACGTACCCAGTGGAGCTAGAGTGGTGGATGCCACAGGGAAGCTGGTCATGCCAGGTGAGGGTCCATGCCAGGCCACTGGTGCCCATTGTGTCTGCCCCTCCCCTCTCTCTCCAGGTGGTATAGACACCCATACACATATGCAGCTCCCATTCTATGGCACTACTGCTGCTGATGATTTCTACCACGGGACTAGAGCTGGTCTGGCTGGAGGAACCACCATGATCAGTTTGTGACCACCCAGCCCCTCTCCCCTCCCTCACCTCCACCTCCCTGTAGTTGACTTTGTGTTGGGTGGCAAGAACAAGTCCCTTCTGGAGATGTATGACCAGTGGCGAGGCTGGGCAGACCCTAAAGTCTGCTGTGACTACTCCTTCCATGTGGCAGTGACCTGGTGGAATGAGCAGGTCTGTGAGGAGATGGGCACTCTGGTCAGGGAGAAAGGTAACAGCTGATACTGAATAGGGACAATGTGGAGTGATCCCTTATTCTGCAGGTGTGAATTCCTTCAAAATGTTTCTGGCCTACAAGGATCTTTTCATGCTTCGAGACGATGAGGTGACATGCACGCAGTTCTCAGTGTACTTTAGAGGTTGAATAATGTTATTGTTATTTGACACTAATAACTACACATGTTACCATGACTACTGTATAGCTGGTTTCAGCTCTGACTGTCTCCTGCAGCCTGTTAAAGGCATTCGCACGTTGCAAGGAGCTTGGAGCTCTGGCTCAAGTCCATGCAGAGAATGGAGACCTTATTGCAGCTGTGAGGCTTCTCACTCTGAATGTTTGCACATTCTCTCTCTCTCTCTCTCTCTCTCT
>OZ019964.1:4512669-4543919 GCA_963970385.1 Theonella swinhoei
GGCCAGAGGAGGTAGAGGGAGAGGCTACTGCCAGATCTATCACCATAGCCAGCCAGGTATGGAGAACGCCTCTGGTGTTTACTGACATCAGGCATGTGTCATGTGCAGGTAAACTGTCCTATCTACATTGTGCATGTGATGAGCAGGAGTGCTGCCAAGGCTGTAATGAGGGGCAAGGAGAAAGGTAATAATCAGAATACAGTGGGTGTGGTTGAGGGGTGTGGTTCCTGCAGGCCATGTTGTCTTTGGGGAGCCCATTGCTGCCAGTCTAGGTACTGATGGTACCAACTACTGGCACAAGTGCTGGAGGCATGCCGCTGGTCACGTGATGGGCCCTCCACTTCGTCCTGATCCTACCACTCCACGCTACCTCATGACACTGCTGGCCAAGTGAGCCCTCCTCCACACTGTGTTGTACATCTCAACAACTGCTGTCATTGCAGTGGTGACTTAGACCTGACAGGCACAGATAACTGTACATTCAATTCTGACCAGAAGGCACTGGGGGCCTCCGACTTCAGGAAGATACCAAATGGGGTCAATGGTAGGTGGCCACTGCCTGACCTGGTGCATGTATGACGACTGTTGTGTTCAGGAGTGGAGGACCGCATGTCTGTGATCTGGGAAAAAGGAGTGGTGAGGAGAAGCTGGAGTGGTGAGTCTGGAGACAGTCTAAGCCTCTTTTTTCCTCCTAGTACTCTGGCCTGATGGACCCATGCCGCTATGTTGCAGTGACTAGTACCACTGCTGCCAGGATATTCAACATCTACCCTCAGAAGGTATGTGATCCCACCACTGTGTGCTGTCATACATGATCAGCCAGCTCTCCCTGGCCAGGGGGTCATTGCAGAAGGCTCTGATGCAGATATTGTTGTGTGGGACCCCGAGGCCACTCGCACTATCTCAGCCAAGACCCATCACCACGTGGGTAGCTGGTGGACTATTGGTGTCCTCACATCCTTATATTTACCAACTGTAGAATGTTGACTTCAACATATTTGAGGGTCTGGAGTGCCATGGTGTGCCTCTTGTGGTGATCAGTCAGGGCAGAGTGGTAGTAGACCATGGGAAGGTCAGTGTACCACTAGTGGGATCCAGAGGATATGTATATGTCTCCCTCTGCTCTCCAGGTGGACGTTGTCAGAGGATGTGGCCGCTACATTCCCCGTGCCCCCTACTCAGAGGCCGTGTACTCACGTATATTACAAAGAGATCTTGTGTGGGTGCCAAAGGCCGTGGACAGAGCACCTTATTCAGGCCCAGTCATAGAGCTGCCTGTGCAGTAATGAACTGACAATATAGCACTTGTAACTGGACTAGCCTTGCTGACTTATAATGAATGATGCTACAGGTTTACTTCACTAACTGCACATCACACAAATACAGAGTTACTATAAATTATCAAGGGTAGGATCATGGCTGTATGTCAGGTGTGTGTCAAGAGTGGAGAGGAAGGCTGGAGTCTGCAGAGACCAGGGATAGGGAGGTCTGGGGGTGAGGCCACCATACTGGGACACAATACGGCCGCTATTGGGGTCAATAATATTTCCAAACTCATCTGTCTGTGTGAAGAGGAGGGTCCGTGAATGAACTGTGGAGAGAATGCACAACGGATACATAACACACTGCAGCAGCTAGTATAGCCTCACCTGTCACTGAATGAGACGAGGGAGGATACTCCGGGGTATGAGGCCATGGGAACACAAGTAGTGAGAAGGAGAGACTGAGTATCATTAGCAGAGTGCCAGCCTGCAGTTTGCTGGGGTAGATCTGTGCAACTACGGCTCGAAGCTTCTTCAGTTGCTGAAGGAGAGACTGGTTTTCTAACTCCAAGGAGTCAACCCTCTTTCTCAGTTGGTTGTTAGTTTCTGTGCAGCACTGGACCCGCTCCTCCAGACCCTCCACATACTTCTTCTTCCTCTTGCGACTCTCCTGCGCAGACAGCTTGTTCTTGATCTTACGCTGCACTCTCTTTAAGTGTTTTTGCTCTTGCTACAGTTCACATGTAACAGTGACATACATCACAGCCCTCAGAGATAGTGTACATCCTACCTTGGTGAGAGGCATATCAGTCGGTAAACTGATGCCCTCTGCAGCCAGAAGCTGTTTCTCCTCCTCTGTAAGGACCAGTGTGGCTGCCTTGAGACTACTGGAGGGAGCAGACCTACTCTCTTCAGTAAGCACATCAGTACCAGCTGCACAAACTCCCCTCACATTAAGTCCAGGATCTGCAGGTGGAGGAGCATGATCCACACTACACAGACAGGGTAGGGTTAAGTCACTGACCAACATCAATTTTAACTTCTGATGGACTGCCAGTAGAGCTAGTGAGACTTCCCAAGAGGGCAGCTAGTTCATCAGAAGGTACACCAACTGATGATGTCATCATTAAATCACCAGGACCAATACTTGTAGGGGAACTCCCCAACATGTTGCCAGGGCTACATGAAGCATAGCTGTATGGAGAGTGGGCTCTATTTAGACTGCTGCCGTCACTGACACAGCCATCGTTAGTGGGTGAAGGGCTAGGAGCCATGGGATCCATACTGGTGGCCAGCGAAGCAGCAGCCTGTGTAGTGTGCACAGAGTGAAGAGGGGAGAAGGGGAGAGGTGGACTGGAGAGGGGAGGAGGCAGCTGGTCCAACCCGATTGAGTCCTGTTCTAGCAGAGACCCAAGGAGGTCGTCCTGAGAGTGAGAGAGCCACAAACAGTAAAATATCACGTCAGCCAGCGCGCCCTCACCCCTGCCCCTCCCAGCAGGTCTGCCAGCACGTCGTCAGCTTCACTTGAAAGGTCAGTAATCCTGCCGGCTGGGTTTTCGTAGAACAAGGGCAACACACTCTCTGCCGCCATCACAAAGTATATGGTACTACTCAATTCTAACTTTGCTGGAAGTTTTGACGTGGCTAGAGCAGACCTAGGCTATATTTAGATTTCCATGATGCAATGTATTTGGTTAAAAATAGATTGCGGGAAAAACAGAGGTGTGGCTTGTCAAAGGAATGTATACGCTTGGACCAGTCTAGCTCTGAAAAGCCATTGGAGCGTTAAATTATCACTGCTCACTGTGCGCGGAGCTGTAGCGTTGACAAGAGATATGGGGTAAGTTCGTGGCGAGTATGGCTTGCTGATATACATAATAGGTAGATGGTGAGAGAGAGAGAGAGTGGATGACACTGCAGACAGTATCTATTTCCATCCCGCCTCTACAGGGAAAAATCGGTGTTCTCGGTGCAGGCGCACGTGTTCCAGATCGACCCTCAGACCAAGAAGCGGTGGCTGCCGTCGTCCACAAATGCTGTCCGTGTATCATATTATCACGATCCTGGCAGGAAGACGTTCCGTATCATCTCCATAGAGAATAGCAAGGTGAGGGATGGCTGTGAGCTAGCTCCCAGTGAGAGTAGTTGCTGGCAACTAGATTACACTGAAACAGGGGAATTGACAGGTCCGAGTATCAGACTAATGGCCTTGGTGCCTGGTCCCAGTGGGCTCCTGTGTGTAGTAGATAAGAGTATGGACACCACCTGCTGACATGTGTTAATTGTCATGCAGGTGTGAAATGAGCTGGTAGAGAGAGGTGTGGGGTCTGTAGCCAGTGCTATTGGCTAATGCAGGACACACTGGTGGGAGAGTAGCTATGGTGATGGCCCAAACACCACAATTATATTGGCACACAGACATTACATCACCACCACCCCACCCCCACTTCAGGACACATATGACATTACTAGTCTCAATGAGCTCGGATATTGGGGTCCATTGAGAGGAGAGCTCACAATACAGAGAGGGCCATTCTATTGAGCAAACACCGTAATAATGTCATTGCATGGCTAGTTGTTGTAATTGTGAGTGGTTTATACAATTAGCAGCTCTTGGTGGCTTTGGTGGTGGGTGGATAATTACATTGGGAGGGGAAGTCCTGTTACTTTACAGCCAAGTACACGTTTGTGTGTGTTTTGCAGGCTCTGATAAACAGTACCATCACAGCCAACATGAACTTCACAAAGACCAGCCCAAAGTTTGGCCAGTGGTCAGATCACAGAGCAAACACTGTCTATGGCCTTGGGTTTTCATCAGAGAAAGATCTGCAGCAGGTATACAATGGATATAGTGTAGAGCCTGCTGAGGTCAAGGATGGGGTATTTTCTTGTGTACTGCAGTTTGTGGAGAAGTTTTCTGAAGCAAAAGAAGCTGCAAGGAAAGCAGTGGAGGACAGGAAACTAGCAGGGAAGAAAACTGAAGACTCCGACAAGAATACCTCTTCCTCCTCATCCTCACCAGAACTCAAATCTCCCCTTCACCAAAGCACACCCATCAGCCCTCCTGTTCCTGCTCCTACTGCACAGGTAGAGGGAGGGAAGCTGCCACTAGGGGGGATGGTAAATGGTGATGGCAGTGCTGCAAGGAAGGCAGTTAATGGAAACAGCCAAGAGGTAGTGTAGGAATCACAAATGTAGAGCTTTTACACAAACACACTGGCTTCTCTAAACATGTTTGCTATCTGTGATGTGTATGCAGTCATCACCTGCAGTCTCTAGGACTGCCATGCCTGGGGAGTCGGTGGATGCCCAGTTGGAGGCGCTGCGCTATGAGAATAGCAGACTAAAGACAGCTCTGGCCAGCAGGTGAGATCCAGCTTGGCTTCAGATTGTGTATATGTATACAGTGTACTGCTATACCCTCACAGTGCTCAGAATGTGAAAAAGTGGGAGGGAGAGATGCAGACCCTCAAAAGCAACAATGCCAAGCTAACAGCAGCATTGAAGGAGAGCAACCACCACGTAGCTGAGTGGAAGGAGAAACTACAACAATACAAAGAAGAAAACACTCAGCTGAAGAAGAAGGTATTAATGTTACAACTGTGTAGTATAGAGCTGAGTGTGAATATGTTAGGTCTCACTACTGGAGGCAGAGCAAAGTGGAGGCATGACTCGGGAGGAGGGTGAAGGGATGAGGAAGGAGAATGAAGAGTTGAAGGAGGTGCTGACTGCTGTGCAGCTGGATCTGGAAGCTCGTCAGAGTGACTTGAATCAGAGAGACTCACAGCTTCGAGATACCAATTCACAGCTGGTGGAGGCCAAGGCCAGGATAGCGGTGAGTCACAGATAAGACATTTGTGGCAGCAGCCACTACCTCACTATTGGTCTCCTTCAGTCCCTCGAGGAAGAGAATGGAGGGATAAGTGTGCGTGCAAGTGAGCTAGAAGACCAACTACATCTGGCAGGTGTGGCCACCCGCAGAAAGATGGAAGAAGTTGGAGAGGGCCATGCCAAGCTGGGCCAGCTGCTGCAGGAGACACTCAGACTTCACCAGAGTCTCACAGCCCACTACACACTCTGACATACACACTCCTACAGCGCTGCCATACACCCTCTCATCCCTGGACATAAATTATAATATGCTCTTTGTATAGCCTATATAAATACTGCTGCCGTTCAACAGATAATACAGTATTAGCATGATGCTAGCTGTGGGCCCTCTTTTTCTCAGATCTCTTCAGTTCAAAGCCAGAAACCACTGGCCGCTTCCTTGCTGGACGATGCATGATGAACTGCACAAGTAGTTTCGAGCACTCTTTATTGATCTGCTGCTCAGAAAGCAGGTCTAGTGTAGGCCCCACCCACATCACATTCTTCCTTCCCTCTTGACATTTCCTGAGGTCCAGTGTGTTCAGTTGGTATGCAAGGAAGGTGAGCTGGTGTCCATTGGTCACCACTCCTTGGGAGGCTAGGGGATACACCAGGTCCTGGTCCAAGCGGTATCCATTCTGCACACACTCAGCAGCAGCCTGGCAGAACAGCTGCAGCAGCCCATGGGCCAGAAGCTGATCCTGACTATGTGCTTTCTGGTCCATACAAAACACAGTGTGGGTGAAGGGGGTTGGTGAGAAACGATGGCAGCCAGCAAATGGTGTTATCTGATCAAAACTGTGCTCAAACAGCCCTAGATGGCAAGGGAGGTGGTCCAGAGAGGGCACAGTGGAGAGATCATGGTGGGTGGGGTCAGCAAACAGGGCTAGGGGCTGTGAGCAGTGCAGGATGAGAAGTGGGTGAGATACACAGAGATAGTTTGTGCCTTCACAGCGCCAATAGCTCTCTACCCTGGGGTTAGAGGTCAAACTAGAGGCTCGCAGATGTTCTTCTCCACTCAGCCAGAGTCCAATTAGAGCATTGGAGAAAATTTGCCTCATTCTTTCAATGCCCTTCTTCCCTTGAAGCCATTTTCTCCCTCTGTGTGTTTGATCCTTAGCTACATCCATTAGTCTCTCCTCAAGCCATGCTACCTCGTCCTTCGTCCTGTCTTCTGCAGGAGGCAAGCTGGCAGGAAGGCCTTCCTCTACAACGCTGCAGGTCAGCGACTGGTAACTCTCCAGAGGGCGTGAGGTCTGAGTGTGAGGGTGGACCACGAAACACTTTCGCCAATCGCTACCAACCCCTAGTAAATGAGGTATTCTCTTCTTAGGAACGTGCACATAGCCATAGTTCCTTTGTTGCCTCCGCCACAGAGCCACACAGTCTCTCCAGCACCGCCTCATCGTAGAGTGGGCATCAAATAGAATTTTCAGCGAGCCACCCTCCGTACTGGCTGTCCACGGGTAGCTGGTCTAACGTGATAGGGACTCAAGAAGATGCGCAGGAGCCCCGCATTAGAGAGCCAAAGCTCTTTCGAGCGAATCCAGCAGCTAGTAAAGAAGGAGGGAAAGACTGCCCGAAACCTGGTAGCTTGGTCAGTTCCTGCACCAGAGCAAGCTAAAGCCATCCCGAGGAGTCGGGGGCGTTCAGGGAAAGCTGTTGGGCGCCGTCCTCCCAGAGCTAGAGGTTCAGAGCAGCTGAGCCGCAGCGAGAGAATGTGCCTAGCAGCTGCTGGACAGTACTCGAACTCGGCTCTGGGAGGAAAAGAAGGCGGGAGGCCAGTGAACAAATCTGACGTGCACGCTCGCTATTGGAGCTACCTGTTCGACAATCTATTTCGTGCAGTGGACGAGATTTACAAAACGTGTGAAGTTGATGGATCAGTGATAGAGTGTCAGGTATGGCTACATATCTTTGTCTGTCTGCACACTGTGTGTGTTTTGTATGTGCAGGAGGTGATGATGACCCTGGATGCCTGCCACAGAGATTTCGCTGCTCTCATACACAGAATAGACCTTGAGAGGCAGCTGGAGACATACCCTCACAACAGGTGAGAGTATATATCATTGCTTCGTACATGGGTCAAATGTTGTCTACATTTAGGCCTTCTGGAGTGGCATGGGAAGTTCGCAAGACCACTTCCCCCTCCAAATTATGCAAGTCCCAGCCTCGTAACCTGGCTGAGGCTGTACCTGGTGGAGGAAAAAGAGGAGGAAGTGTGTCTGGTAGATGTGTACGTAACCTGGAGATGAGTGGCAGTAGCTTGACTTGGGCGGACCGTGTGAGGGGCAGGACCATCACTGACCCCACAAGACAAGGGGAAAAAGGTGAGGAGCCTCCTGGACAGGATCTGGGCACCAAAGAACAGAAGAGAAGTGATGTTGACATTGAGAAGAGAGATGGTGAGAATACAGTAGCAAGGAAGGAGGTGGAAGATGGCAGGCAGAAAGTAGATCAGGAGATGGGAGAGGAAGGTAGGGAGGTGAGGGGGAAGGAGAGTGGGGAGGTTAGGGGAGAGGAGGGAGAGGAGGTGATGGAGGAGGTCAGGGATGTGAGGGTGAAGGAGAGTGGAGGTGTGAGGGAGGAGAGCGGAGAGGTGAAGATAAAAGCAAATGTGGAGGTGATGGGGGAGGGTGATGGAAAGGACGATACCACTAAGCAGCCAAACCAGTCTGCCTATGTCACCTCACTGGATGGTGTGGAGCAGGAGTGTTGTGAGGAGGAGGCTGGCAATAGTAGAGGCAATGTACCAACTGAAGACACTGCAGAGGTGAGACAGACAGTGGCTAGTTAAACAGTGTGTATATCCCACTCACATGTGATACAGGAAAGCTGGCGACAGTTGCTCAAGGAATACAGTGGTTAGCTGTCTGTTGTAGGTGGTGGGTGGCTGGCCCTACCTCTTTATCTCTCTGTTGCTAGAGTCTGAGGGGCACCATCATGTATCCTGGGCAGACCGGTCAGAGTCCCCACCATTTGAGGGAGATACAGTGCCTCCCTTGGTATTGGCTGACACCCCTCGCTCCCCTGGCCGGGCCATAACATTACATCAGAGACTGTCTTCTCCCTCCAGGAAACGGTATGTTCTGTTCCCCTTCTGCTCTCACACTCTTCTTGTCAACTATGTGGCGTTATATGCAGACCTATTGAAGAGTCAAAGCGGAAATTGGAAGAGAAGCAAGTAAGCTTCATGTCTTCTCCTAACACCTACCTGTCCTGTACCTGCCATTGTGTGGCGTGCAGGTAAAGGCCCAGCTGGCTAGGGACCGTCTAGTACAGGAGCAGCGGTTGCGCTCTAAGGCAGAGCAAGAGAAGGTCCGTGAAGCGAGAGAGACCCGTGAGTCCCGGATGAAGGCCTGGAGGGAGGGCATGGAGGAACGTCTTCTGAAGGCAGAGCAGCTGCGGGAGAGCCACTTGCAGGAAAAGAGACGCAAGGCACAGGATGAAGATGCTAAGGTAGGCTCTCTTCCTGCCGTGCTGCAATACAGGTTGTCTGTTACTCGCCTGCAGGTGAGTGAGATTGCCTTTATCAACACTCTGGAGGCCCAGAACAGAAAGATACAAGTGTTGCGCAGACACCAAGTAAATCAGTCTGGACTCTATAAGACTTCTATTGACTTGGCCTCTTCTAGGACCACGAAGCTCGACTGGCAGACATAGCCGAGGAAAGGGCACGGCGTAGGGAGGAGGCCACTGCTAGAGAGGAGGCTGCACAGGAGAGACGCAGAGCATTAGAAGAAGAACGGAAAGCCAAGCTAAGAGAGTTGGATGAACGAAGGAGAGACCAGGTTAGAGCTCTTCTAATCCTGAATGTGGAACCAGCTGCTTGGCCTGCTGTACTGTACAGGCAGCTAAGATTGAGCTGATGCGTCAGGAAAGGGAACGTGCTAGGGAGGAGGCTGCTCAGGAGAAGGCTCGGTAGCTAACTATTGTTCAATATTGTCATCTGGTGTCAATCCCTCCTCCTACTTCAGTGAGCGTGAACGCCGTCTTGAGGCCCGCAACACAGCACTGCAGCTCTCTACAGTAGAGCTAGAGAGAAAGATTCAGATAAAGGTATTACAGTAGCCTAGCATCTCACATGTCTGTCAGGTGACCACTTCTCCCTCTCAGCAAGATGAGTCATCTCGTAGACATGACCAACAGTTAGAGCAGATCAAAGAGAAAGTTCAGTGCCTTATGAATATTCATAAAATCAGTTGTAAGCCTTCTGGCTCTCTAGGCTGCAGGCTCTCGCCATACGTCATGTGAAGAAGCTCCATGTGTTGTTCCCTACTCCCGCTGCAAGTGGTGTACTCTTTGTAACGTGCCTGTGAGTGAATGTCCATCAGTGCTATGGTGTGGGCACCATCCCTCTTCTCCCCTCAGATCATTTCAGAGGTGTACCTGCAGAGCCATGAGAGAGGACGCAGACATCAAGAAGCTGTGTCCCGTCTTCCTGATAGCCATGCCCCTGTCATTATCACCCTAGATGAGGACAGAGGAGAGGGGGGAAGTGGGACAAAGGTAACATCGGAACAAGTACGTGCTGGTCGAAAGCGAGCCAGGAAGTTAAGGCAGAGGATGGTGGCAAGGTCAGCTAAGACAGTCAGGTCTGGTATGTGCCATCTGTCCTTGTTTCATTAGGTGGCGAGAACAGGAGGCACAGTGGCATGAGGACCCTGTAGTGCACTCTGACCTCAGGCCAAGGTCAGGATTTGACCATGGCTGTTGTGTGTGTCCATCAGATGTGTGTGGCCACCAGACTGCAGCGCTGTATCAAGGAAGTGTCACGACTAACAGAGCGTGTCTCTAGCAAGGGAGGGCTGGAGAAGACACAGTTGCAACAGTTGGACCGCAATCTGAATGAGTTAGCAAGGACTCTTGCCAGCAAGGTGGACAGCATTCTATCACTGAGCTGAGTGCAATATCCTCTCCTTGTTTCTCTCTCAGGTCCCAAATGACCAGCTCTGCTTCCAACAGCTGGGTGGTATTACCATGGTGACCAATCTTCTGGGTCTCTGCACTGATCCCAGTAAAAGACCTCTGCCTACAAAGTTAGTACTTCAGCAGCTCCTCTTGTGCATGTGTTTGTGGGTGCAATATTCCAATGAGGCCAGTTGTCATGGTAGCAGCTGCTGTTGGCTGCAGTCCTAATTACTAGTCTACACCACATGACCTAAGACCCCATGCCAAGTGCTGGCATCTGACTAGAGATACTTATTTACCTGAAGTGTTAGTGACCCCCCTTCTTCCTTCTTCTCGTGATGCTCTGTTTCCTGCAGGTCTCTCCTTCATGCCACCAGCACCTTGCAGGCTGCATGCGATGGCCACACCCACATCTGCAGCTATGTTGTAACTGCCAATCATTTATTTCTCCTAGTTGACTTTCTAGTGCCATTGCTGAACCATCAGTCTGAGACTGAACTGTGTACAGCATTACTGAGCCTGCTGGGCAGTATCATTAGTTCCCTCTCCCTCTCCTCCTCCTCTCTCTCACCTGCCCTAATGGACTGTATCAGGTGAGCAGATGTTAGTGCTGGCACAGGAGTGGCTGTTTGGCACTAGTGCCTCTGCACCTGGCTCCGTTTCATCTGTGTCCCTTCTCTAGCTATACCTCATTCCTGCCTCCATCCAGCTACATAGTGAGTGTTGGTGTCGTGGGTCGGATATCAGATGGGTTTAGTGCTGTGTCTGGCCCTCTGACCCAGCCTGCTCCAGCCCAGCTGGTCATTGCATCTGTCAACCTCCTGGTGGCTGCTAGTGCAGCTCTCCACAGCAGGTAAGGAGTGTGTAGCAGTGCTGGCCATCCATTACTCCATGTCTCACAGAGTAGAGGCTGTGTTCTCTGACAAGAGAGATGATCCGACCTCTCTCACCTCTGTCCTCCACGAGACTGAGCTTGTTGGTCTCCTAAGACTGCTCTATGCCATGTTACTTCACGATGGCCCTCCTCGCCACTCTGCCTCTCCTCCTCCCCTCCCTCCTCAAACACTCTCCATTTCCACTGCCTGTCTCAAGGCCATCAACAACTTTGCCATTCTTGACTTGCATATGGTCCAGGTGAGCTGCTTGTGGCACATACAATCACTTGTTATCTTGTCTCTACACCAGGCATGTCTTGGTGCTGAGGGAATTTCTCTGGAGTTCCGTCATGTTGCTAGCTATCTGATGTGGTAGGTAGTCAGTTTATTGTAGTAACCCTGTGGCCCATCCACATCTGGGGGGGCAGGGTGCATACTTTCTATTGCATTCCTGGTTAGTGTGTGTGGGTCAAAGGTCAGAAGTAGCAGGTTTCAGTTTCCATACACAATGAAACTGTGCCCCACCTCCCCCCCCCCCCCCCCACACACACACACAAACACACACACTGCTCCTGCCCTTTCTTACAGGCACTGTACCCACCATCAACACAGTGCTCTGCTGCAAGAGGTTCTCCTAGCTGTGGGGTATTTCTCTGTGCTCCACCCTGACAACCAGGTATGTGTTAATGAATATCATTAGAGGCCCAGCAATAGTGTACATGTCCACACTCTGCCAAAGCCTTCAGGACACACAAAGAGTCCAATGAAATCACTTTCTAAACACTTCAACCCATTTTTCAGTTCTCTTTGGGTAGTACAAATCTGACCCACTTGTGGAACAATGCTCTGTGTGTTTTGTGCACTCTTGCTTTGTCCTCTGAAATAAAGGCTCTGCTGGTGTGACAGCTCCTCCATTAGCTCAGCTGTTCTAATCTTACCTTTATGACTGCTATGCTATGCAGGTATTCCTCCAATCAGGTCGCAGCCCCACTCTCCTGCAGTTGCTGTGTAACCTACCATTTGAATACTTCAGCAACTGTCAGTATGTATCCACACTACAGCTTATTGTGTCCATACACTGGCAGCCTTGCACACTGTGTGTTACTGGCAATGGGAAGTCTAACATGCATGTATCCTATCCACTGTGCAGCCTGTCATCTCTGCTATTCCCCACCCTGCTGAGTGCCTGCTATTTGTCACACGAGAACACAGCCATCCTCCGTCAAGAGGTCTCCTGCCAACTGCTAGTGACTTTCCTCACCTCACATATTTCACATGGCAGCACACCAACTACTGGTATACTGTGATAGCTGTGTAGTCTCCTGGGACACTCTGTGTGGGTATCAGGCTCCAGTTGTATGTCCCGTGCTACTTTGGGACTTGGACCACTATCAGTGATAGTGGTGTGTATGTGGCGTGTGCCATCAGTTTCTGCTCTCTGTTTGTAGGTTCACGCAACCTGTTGGACCTTGTCTACCGGTTCCCCCAGAGTTGCTGGCAGGAAGCAGTGGAATTCTTCTCCCAGTGATAAATCATCTCTATTTATTCCTTATCACATCATTTCCGTTTATCTGCAGGCATTGCGCGTCCGCGGAGATATTACGTAATAACGACAGGCCCATAAAATAGAGCAAGCGTCGCGCTAGCAGCCTCATACTGGCTGGCTTGTCTCCGTTTCGCCTTGTCCAAACGTTGACAGGGCTCGTTCTACTCCTGACCTCCTGTTTCGTCGTCATGGAGAACACGAACGTTAACTGCAGCAACGGCGTGGGTGAGTTGTAGCTAGCTACGAACTTGTGCTTACGTGGTGTGTGTGAGTGAATGTGCGGAAAGTTAGTTGTGATAGCAGCTTCTGTAGTGGCCACGTACGCTGCTAGTGGCTTGTTCGAACGCTGCAATATAGGGTGGGTGGACAGCAGGGGTCCAGATTACTTGCTGCATAATGAGCGGTAATTGGCCAGTTCATTGGCATTGCCCTGCACACTGTCCGTTCATTAGTGTAGCTGGGTTCTGTGTACTAGACAGCAGTTTGTGTTAACAGAGCAGTAGACAAGGCTAGGAACAGGCACATGACCTGTTCTGCAATTGTAAATCTCCCACCTCCCTACCTCCTCTGCAAGCTTCCATTACCAAATATTATACTTGCACACTTAATGCTTTCTCCTTAAAGAGCCACAGATGAATGGTGGTCAGCAGGTGTGCCATGGCTGTCAGCAGAGTATTGAGGACGAGTACCGACTACATGTAGCCCCAGATCTCAACTGGCATGTGGCCTGCTTGCTCTGCAGTGAGTGTCATACTCCTCTAAGTGAGAGGAGCACGTGTGTCATCCGGGATGGCCAGCCCTACTGCCGCACTGACTACATCAGGTGAGAGCGATAAGTCATACTAGCATGGGGGGACCAGTGGGGAGGCCTGGTACCTCTGTATATATACCTTCTCAGCATTTACAGATGTTAGCTTCATTCATCAAGTGCTAGGTAACACAGCCTGCTACCTGGCTCTGCACACATACACACCTTGTTACCATAGCTACAGCCTACTTAGCTCATCTCATCACTGTCAGAAGGTTTGCTAATCTGAGAATGGGATAAGTGTTTGTGCCTTGTTGCCAAGTCATTACAGCCTTCCTATCCTGACCTGCCTCCTGTCTTCTCTACAGGTTGTTTGGTTGTGTGTGTGCATTATGCCAGAGCACCATCAGTGCCTCTGACCTCATTATGAGAGCTAAATCTCAGGTAGGGGTCCTCTGCCTACATGTATGTAGCCTCTCATGTGTGTCCCTGCATGCTGTGTGTGATGCAGGTGTTTCACCTGGACTGCTTTCACTGCTCAGCCTGTGACCACAAGCTGCAACCTGGAGAGCAATATGCCCTCAGCTCTGGCAAGCTGTTCTGCCAGAACCATTTTGACTCCCTACCCCTTGACCAGCCAGCTACATGTACTCCTCTAGGTAACCCTCTCTTTATGACATGCTATTTGTGTGTTCTGTGTGTGTCTGTGTGTGGGCTCAACATGTGGCTGCCGGTTGTCTTTCTATTGCTGGGGTGGATGGCATTTACATTGTTGCTTGTTTGTCATGGGCTGCCAGTTTAACTTCAATATGAAAATTTGCTCCCCCTCTCCTCCCCCTCCCCTCCCTTCCCACCCCCTCCTCTCCTCCCCAGAATCCAGCAACAATGCTAATAGTAGTCCCAATGCCAACCGGACTCTGGGCTCAGACCCAGCCTCCTCCAACCCTCGCAAAAGGACTGGTGTAGCAGAGAAGGGGCCCAGAGTGCGAACTGTACTGTCAGAGCAGCAGTTACAGACATTGAGGACAGTGTATGCTAGTAATCCACGACCAGATGCACTGTTGAAGGAGCACCTTGTGGAGCTGACTGGGCTGAGCCCACGAGTCATTCGTGTGTGGTTTCAGAACAAGCGATGCAAGGACAAGAAAAAGGCCATACAGGCTGAGGCAATTGCTAGGCAACAACAGCAGTTACACCAGCCAAAGCAGCCCCAAGGCTGCCAACAGGGAAAGGTGAGAGTGAGGTGGTCCCACAACCTGTCCTGTTGAGGACTCTCACTGTGTGCATACATGCAGATCCCATCACTGACACCCCAAGCCCCACCCACTCCTGATTCAATGGGGCAGATTTCTCCCCAGTCTGCTGCTCCCATGGTGGCTTTCCAGTACCCCCCAGCCTCCTATGAGGCTTCCTCGCGCCCTGCTGTCTCTCCCATTGTCTCCTACCACCAGAGCATCTCTGCGTGGGGCTCTCCACCTGAAGCCATTGCCCACTTTGAAACAGAATTCTCCTCCCCAATGGTGAGTGGACTCCACCCACTTACTGTGCATGGTTATCGCTGCCTCCCTCCACAGACCAGTGAACCCCAGCACACCGTCTACACCAGTGTCACATCACAACCGAGTGCATTCACATTCTGAGACCAAGCAGCCCCAGCCCATTCCACACAGCCAGCACCCACCTCCACAGCTACCCATTGCCATTTCCCGTCACCATATTTGTGACTACAATTTTTTTACTTAATGTATGCAGGCCCAAGTGGTTGTATATTTGTATTTTGTGAATCACTTGTTTTTGTACAGTGTTCATCTCACCAGAGACAAGGTCTCTTCACTATTTTTGTGTCATCTCCAGTCATAATTCCCTTTATACTCACATTTCCACTCATAGTATATTAATTGTTGCAATGTTAACTGTACAATGTTGTGTTTCCATGCATGCAGCAGTGCAGGATTTGCATATACATCTTTAGAGCTATATGGCATGCTGCAGATTAAGCAATAATATGAGGAACAATATGAGAGACATAGCTGCACACGTCGTGACTATATATAACAGGAGGTTCTTCAGCTATGTAGCTATATCCCATGCATGACTAGTAGCCTCTTAGCTCTCGTACAATGGTGTTCTGGTGACATTGGTCAACTGGGTAATGGCCTGAAAAAGTCATTGAGAAAGTGCCTGTTCCACTAGTCAAACCTCGCAGTCTACTAGCATACCCCTACATTGGGTAGAAAAGACTGATATAATGCAAGTACCCAAAGACCAGCTTACCAGCAGGGAGGCCAGAGGAACCAAAGCAGCCACTGCACTTTGCCCTTCACTCTCATTAGCCGACACACCCTTCACTTGTGCTCGTCGGAGTGATGTCAAATCTGATAAAACAGCTCCAACATAGCAATTGGGAACAGTAACCTGCAAACATGGTGCCCAGTCCAGTGCTACTTTATGGCGTGAGTGGATGTTACCTCTAATTCTGTAAATGGCTCCAGCAGTCTCACCTTTGCCCCTTCCAGAGCCTGTAGAATGGATAAACCAGGTAGAGTATAAAGATGTGAGCTGATTGTAACTTGCCTTATGAACAGCCTGGGCCAGGCAACTGCACACCAGAGGGAAGGGTGTACCTTCACTCCGAGAGAGACCCACCACACCAACTGACACACCTTGTAGTGGGAATCCTAGCAGTGGACCTGGAGCATGGCCAAGCAGTAACATGTCCAACTACTAGTATCACACAGTACCTTGGGCCATGCTTGCCTTCAATGTACCCTTCAATGCCACCTTCTCTTCCTCACTTATCATATCAACCTTTGGGTCAAAGGCCACATCTATATCCTTGCCCACCACTGGAGTAAGAGTAACTGTAGCAACTACAGAGTAGTTAGTTTTGGATAGCGTCTGTTTTGTTGAGGCTGCAGTTCACAACACATCTCATCACTAGCAAAGTAACTTGGTAAGGGATTGACTGACTTGAAGCCCCAACCTCCAATGCTATCCCCTCTCTGTAGGCCACCTGAAGTAGTCCCAGTTCACATGGTACCCGATACACCCGGTGTAATCGCTCCTTCACAATCTCCAAATGGAGCTCACCCATTCCAGAGAGTACAGTCTATGTACAAACCATGCAGTGAATGAACTAGAGCTAGTCCACTCAACACACCTGCCCACTGTCTCTGTCCACAGTAACTCTGAGACTGGGATCCTCTTGAGAAAGGCACTGCAAAGCATGGTCCAAACCTAGCATGTATTTATCACTCAGTGAAAGGCTAGTCTGTGCTGCCCCTCCCCCACTCACTCCTCTGGTCGGCTGCAGAGGATGGCTCCACAGTGCAGAAAAAGACTGGAGGGGGAACTGTGGGTGGGGCCAGCAGTGTATCCTCCTTTTCTATGGCTCTGGCTACAGCAGCAGACTGCACCAGTGTGTCTCCAGTCTGTGTCTGGACAGTAGGCATATATTTTAGACTATTCCATGATGGCTACAATACCTACATGTTTTAGACCCACAGCCACAGCAATACTCCCTTCATAGGCTCCACCCACTTCTTCCAACTCATCAGCCTGTGCAAGCAGCACTCTTGTTGGCTTCTCTCTGATGTGAAAACACATGTTCCATCTCATTAGTCTATCTCCAAATAACAGAGACAGACACCTCAGGTTTCTTGAGGCATTGTAGATGGTAGTGTGTGGCTGAAGAGTGCCACTGTATATCCTGAGGTATACTAAAAGTCCACGGTGAGCATCGTAGACCTGCTTGAAGGCATAGGCACAGAGTCCCTGTGCCAGCAGAGGACTGAAAGGCAAATACAGTTAAAAAGACCTGAGTAAAAGGAAAGCCTACTCACATTCTGTGTGCTGCCTCACTTGCCAGAGGAAGGTAAGCAGTAATGGCATCCATTAGTGGCTGTATGGCCACACCTCTCAGAGCACTACCACAGAGAACTGGGACACCACTCCCAGACACACAAGCACGTCGAATAGCAGCCACTAAGTCCTTGGGATCAAAGGTCATGATGTCATCATTTGCTAGCAGAGCAGCTGCCAGTCCATCATCCAACATGGCTACCTGTGACATGAAACACCAAAATGGACAGTCTGAACTTCTTGCCACCATCTCACCTGCTCCACCAGCTGGTACTGGTGATGAAATGCATCTTCCTGAATGTCTTGTGGCAACTCTACTAGAGGAACTTGGGAAAAAGAAGTGTTTTCACTTCCTGCAGACCAGAAAAGGGCACAGCTTTGCAACAAATCCACCACTCCCCTAAACTCCCTCCCCTTTCCCAGTGGAAGCTGAGTTAGCAGTGGCTGCACTCCAAGATTTGTCTTCATGGACTGCACAGCCTTGTGTAGACTGCCAACACAGACAAGACTCATGAACACCTTCACAAGTAGCCTAGACACAGCATCTGCACCTGGCTCTGGGGTTATCCATTTTGTTGATGAAAGCAATGCAAGGAATGTGGTAATGCTTGGCTTGCCGCCACACTGCCAGTGTCTGAGCCTGGATAAACACTGTGGGTCAGTAACACATAGTGTGCACACATGCACCCTGACCTCTACGCCGGAAGAGCCGTCCAGCAGGGCAATAGCTCCATCCAGAACTCTCAGTGACCTCTCGACCTCAAAGGTGAAATCAGCATGGCCTGGAGTGTCTATGATGTTTACAGTATGGCCAGCCCAGGCAAGTGAAATGGTTGCAGAAGAGATGGTAATACCACGATCCCTCTCTGGAGGTAAGTAGTCAGTCACTGTGTTGCCACTGTCCACATCTGTGCACATACACTAGCACATAACCCATATCCTCGGTATAGAGAGAATCACACGGCTTACTTCCGACACGTGAAGTGATTCCTGCATAGTACAGCATACGTTCAGTGGTGGTAGTCTTGCCAGCGTCAATGTGTGCCACAATGCCAACGTTGTGAATGAGTTCAGGACTGTGAGCACCTCTTCCAGAACTGGTTACGCTTGATATCCACTTCTCCCAGCATCCTACACACCCTGCACTGTACTGTATCTGCCACTGTCTCCCAACCAAACACCGCCGAGCTCGCTTGGCCACGTTCAACATCAATACACGTGATGGAGGTGTGACCTTTTAGAGGTCAAAAGGGCGTATATACCTCTGAAAAAATGAGGCATGGTTGGAAGTTTAGGAAGCTGGGGAGAGACACGGTGCACCGTAGAGCACTGCTCAAAAATCTGGCGACAGCTCTAATAAAGCATGAAAGAATAGTCACCACACTAGCTAAAGCCAAGGAGTTGAGGCGTGTTGGGGACTGGGTGAGGGTGTGCAGGACTTCATTGTCAGTTTTTAATTTTTACTTAATGCAGATGGTAACTCTTGGTAAGAGGAACACTGAAGAGTCCAAAGCAGAGGCTGAGCGCTGGATGATGGTTAGGAATACATGTGTGACTCCCAAAATTAACACTTGTGTGTGCTTCCTTGTAAGGAGCACTCACTGGTTCCAAAACTGTTTGGCATCCTCCGGGAACGGTATGCAGTCCGGTCTGGTGGCTATACACGTCTCCTACGCATCCCAAATAGAGTGGGCGACAATGCCAAGATGGCTGTCATTGAACTGGTTGACAATCCGTAAGTCAGTAATTAGGCTCTACAGTTGATTGTGAGAGGGCACATTTCATCTCTGTACCTAGCCTTCCACCTCTGAGGGAGCCTCGCAAACATGCCAGTGCCACACTCACTTGTAGCATCCCACCTGCTGGACATGAATCATCTGTTTGATACGATCTGTTTAAATTGCACAGTGGTAAAAACATAAACCCAGTGAGCTGAGCTACGGTTCAGAGTGCATTGTTGGCAGGAGGGAAGCTAGTCTGTCTTGTACTTGTATAACAGATGGTCTGTCAGATGGCTCCACTTGCAGTACCCACCTCACACACTCACACAACTCCTCTGTGTATGCACTGTATAGAGAGAGCATTGCATGCATGTTTCTGGCAGCAGATGGATCACTAAAGGCTGACTGTTGTGTAGGAAAGGAGAGCCTGCCACTCATGGCAGCAAGAGCAGAACCATCAAATGGACTGTGTCCAAATGCAGTAGCATAGATGCAGCATCCAAGAGACCACACATCAGAGCTGGCAGTGATGGTAGCTGAGGATGGAACCTCAAACAGCTCTGGAGCTCTGCAGGAACAAGGTCTCATCAGTAGAGCACAAAATGAACAGATAGACTGACCTGTACTGAGCAGTGCAGGTCTGGGCACATGCCTCCTGCAATGCCAGTGCTTCCTGCCTGCAACAAAGATGTTACACCATGGTGTGAGGCACTGGAGGCTACTGACCTGTTAGAGACAGTTACAGATGCAGGTGCAGCACTGCCCAGGTCCATCAGTACCAGCTCATCTCTGGAGTCAGTTAGCAGTAGGTTAGCAGGCTGTGGTAGATATATACTGGCTAATGAGGTGTCAGACCCTCTGGGAAGTACAGTGAACATCACCTTTACATCTCTGTGAGCCAGTGGTGAGGTGCTGGCTGTGTGCATGGCATTCAGACCTCGGCACAGAGATATCATGAGCTGTATTAGCCTTCCCTCTGGCAGTGGGCAGTTACTTCTCTGCTCCATGAGGTCTTGCAAAGTGCCATTCTGTGCACGTGAAGAGACAGTACTCAACAGCTCACCACACACAGGCTGAACCCACTCACACGGTAGTAGGGGAAGAGGAGAAAGGCAGTGCAGCTGCCGTCCTTGTTCTCTTGAATTTCAGAGCATACTAGAGGCAATACATTGCGGTGCTGTACAACTGAGTGTGCTCTGATCTCAGCCTCCACTGCTGTCCTCTGCTCAGGTACTTGTAGCAGCATGTGTTTCTACACACGAGGTACATTCTATGTGAATAGCTCTATATATATCAGCCTCTAGGAATACACTGACCAGAGCATAATGATGTCCTTCTCTGTGCACCAATTCCACATATGAAAACCCTGTAGACATATGCAGTATTGTGTTCTGTAGGCCTAATAGGTTGTCATGGCCGTTCCTGACTCACCTCCCTCACCTAGCCTTTTCACAACATGATAGGAGTCACCGCACACGCTAACGTTCCTACCCCACAACAACGTCCATATTGCACCAACACAAGCCATTCCCTGTACCTTGTCTCGGCCCCCGACCCTTCCCCCTACTTCCTGTGTTTATTGCGCATGCGCAGAAAGGGCTGGCTACAGGCGGGCGCCGCAAAACTTCTGCGAAATTCAAAAATTCACTTACTAGACATGAACACTTGTATTGCATAAGCCCTTGGTTATACAGATCAGTAGAAAGTTTCCTGTGTGGGACAATAGCGGATGAGAGAAGGTTCAATGTGCAGGAAAGTCAGTAGTGCTATCATGGATGCAGGAGGGCCAGGATGGCACGAAGCCAGAAGCTGATCTGCTGCTGTTTGGGCCACACAGCGCCATTTGCTGGTTAGGGCACTCAATTCATCTAGGCTGGCCTGTCCAAAGACAACTTTATACCATTGTAAAAAACACATGAAGATCTACCTTGTTACAGTGCGTTCTGACAGCGCGCAGCTTCCGTAGGCGCTCGCGACTGGACTGCAGCTTGCATTGGAGGTGAGCTCTCTCTTTTAGAAGACTTTCTATTTCTCTCCCTTTCGCCTCTTCCATTGTGGGTGTAGTCTCGTGCCCAGACCCCACCCCTCGAAGGGAAGGGTCTGGTGTGGGTGGGGAACTGGGCGTGTTTTTGATATTGCATGCAGCTGTCCAATGGCAAGCCACCTACTGCGGCGAGTGCGTGCAGTGTGTCCAACCAGGCGGTATGCTACTGCACCTGGCAGTGAGGTAAGATGATTGGTAAGGTATAAACGAGCCGTCTATATACCCATACTCTCTTAGATGAGAACTGTGACCCTCATCGAAGGTGATGGCATAGGTCCGGAGATATCTCAGGCAGTCATGGATGTCTTCAAGGCAGCAGGGGTGAGTGGTAGTTGACGAAGGTGGAGCCAGTGATGTCTTGTTTGTGCAGGCACCAGTTGCATGGGAGAGTGTAAGTGTTGCTCCAATCAGGACACCTGATGGCCGTGTGACAGTTCCAGAGGAGGTCATTCATTCTATGCAGAGGAACAAGATAGGGTTGAAGGGTGTGTGATGTGTGTTTGTGTGTAGAGGAGTAGCGCTTAATTATAATGCAGGGCCTCTGGAGACCCAAGTGGGGAAAGGAGCTGTTTCCCTCAACCTCACTCTGAGGAGGTCTGTTCTGATATCTAGGTCTATGGCCAGCTGTGTTGTGATATATACTGTCTCTGGATCAGAGTGTTCAACCTATATGCTAATGTGCGCCCATGTGTGTCACTGGAGGGTTATCGAACTGGTTATGAAGGTGTCAACCTGGTTACCATTCGAGAGAACACAGAAGGTGAATACAGTGGAATAGAGCATGAGGTGAGTTGGCTCCATCACACCTATTGTGGAGTACTTGATGTATGATATAGGTAGTGGAAGGTGTCGTGCAGAGCATTAAACTCATCACTAAAAAGGCTTCTGAGAGGGTGGCTCGGTTTGCCTTTGAGTATGCCAGTGCAAGTGGTCGGCAAAAGGTGACGGCTGTACACAAGTCCAATATAATGCGAAGAGCGGATGGCCTATTCCTTTCCTGCTGCAATGAATTGGCCTCTAACTACCCCCATATAGAGTACTCTGACATGTACCTGGACACTGTTTCCCTCAATGTCAGTAACCTCAGGGCTAGAGAGCAAAACTGTATTGAATTGTGGCTGTGTTTCTTTAGCTGGTGCAAGATCCTACTCAATTTGATGTACTGGTCATGCCCAACCTCTATGGAGATATTCTGAGTGACCTTTGTGCTGGCTTGGTAGGTGGACTGGGGCTTACACCTTCAGGCAATATTGGTGAAGATGGAGTTGCCATCTTTGAGGCTGTGAGTACGCCATCTTATATCTGTGTGTGGTTGACAGCCCAACAACTACTTTAGGTTCATGGTACAGCACCCGATATTGCTGGCCAGGATAAGGCCAACCCCACTGCTCTGCTGCTGTCAGCTGTTATGATGCTGCGGCACATGGGCCTAGTAGAGCATGCAACGAGAGTGGAGACTGCAGTACTTCAGACCATCCGTGAAGGACAGGCAAGGGACCCTAAAATTAGTATTCAAGCACTTATTACTTCAGCTTTGGTGTAGGTTCTAACTGGTGATTTGGGAGGGTTGGCTACCTGCTCACAATACAGCCAGGAGATCATTAGGAACCTCTGAGCTACAGTAGTACCTGACACTCATACATTCATGTCCTTCAGCCAGGAGATCATTAGGAACCTCTGAGCTACAGTAGTACCTGACACTCATACATTCATGTCCTTCAGCCAGGAGATCATTAGGAACCTCTGAACTACAGTAGTACCTGACACTCATACATTCATGTCCTTCAGCCAGGAGATCATTAGGAACCTCTGAACTACAGTAGTACCTGACACTCATACATTCAGGTCCTTCATCATACGCTCCATGACCCAGTGATAATATGTAACTGACTGTACAGGTCATGATTTAGATTTATGCTCTGATCTGCTGCTCTATTCTGTGAGCCATCATCTTGTCTATTCTGGCCTGCCTCCAGTGTACCACTATAAAGGATACCGTTCCCAGTAGTAACACAGCTGTCTGCAAGTGAAGTGAAGCCATTACATCAGTACCGTAACTATAAAGACTACAGACCTGGAATATCCAAAAGGCCTTATACCCGCCTGGGTCCACGTGGTAGTGGCAACTGCATGTAGGCAAAGCTGTGGTTGACAGCACACATCTGACAAGCTAGACCTTACCTCACATACTTATGAACATTCCGCTGGGAGCAATAGGCCCACTGTCTGTAGCCTGTACGTAGACACTCGTGCACCTGACGCCCCATTTCAAACCGTGAGCATGGCTTACACCTCCCCTGCACAGAGCAGTCACAATCCTCCACGCAACCACCACGACCACCAGCTGTAGCTGCAGTGGCAGTGACGGTGGAGTTCTGCTCGGGTACATGCTTGCACACACCAGGCCTAACGAGTCCCAGGACGTAACTCACCATTATCGATATGAAGAGTCTGCGAAGTAAGCAATATCGACTGGTCCATGGTCTCCGGGGCGCTAAGAGGACTGCGGTTGGACGCAACCACTTTCGCAAAGGCAAGAAGCGCGCTGTAGTGCAGTGACAGTACAGATTTACAGATATGAAGTAACATCAACATTACTCACATTAGCCGGAGAAGGCACACCATTTCTGCGGGTCAAAGGACAACAAACAGTGTTCGTAGGCGGAGTCTATCTGTGTGCCTAGCCGTATATTGTCACTAAGGAAGTATGTCTGGTGAGAACGCTTCGCGTGAGAATGTTGTAGAAAACGTAGAGGCGAAGAAAGATGGAGCCGACCAACAAGAAAAGCAGTTTCTCGGTCCTGACAAGGTGGCCTTTTCAAGTTAATGTGGGCGTGGTCACCATCCCCCTGTTTGTTATACAGGCAGACGAAGTGGCGCAGGCTGAATTCCAGAAGAGATATGGGTTCATGAAGAAGCCTACTACCCCAAGAAAGATCTCCTCAGTAAGGGCTGACTAGTAGGCATGACGCTTCTACCACTATCTCTCTCCCTCTCCCTCTCTAGGGTGGCAAGCAGTACTTTGACTCTGGTGACTACAATAAGGCGTCTGAGACTCACCGTAAGGAGATTGCAGCTCATCCCAGAGCCATGAACCCTCAGATGGCCCAGATGAGGATGAAAGCTACCATCACAAAGACTCAGCCCAGCAAACTTACCTCTTCCCAAGGCTCTCCTCCTGCCCTGGCCAGTCGTGTGTCCCGGCCCTCTCCCCTTGCACAGTAACCGTTTCCCCTACCAGCTGTACCCAGAATTGTCTGTACATGTTAAACATCCAGCAAATATTATAGCGTCTCCATGTCCTGTGTCTGTTCTCATTACTGTTTATGTCACTGATAACATGCAAGAATAAGATTATACAACTGATTGTGACCGTTTAAAAGTTTAACACACACACACACACACACACACACACACACACACGCTACTCCGGAAAAGTTGGATCATTGTGTCAAATTTGATTGTGAAGGACCAGAAGATGTGGATGGGATTTCCAGTACTCCCGGGCTGTGGGCCAGGACCCCTAGTAGCAGTTTGTTGATGTAGCCACGGAGCTGATCATTCTCCTCACACAAACTCTTGTTATTATCCTTCAGTTCTGCCAATGGAAACAAAATTATTGCTACAACAATGCCCTAGAAGTCTATCTCTTCTAGTCACCTTTAACTTGTTGCTTGTAGGCCTTTAGCTCCATCTTGAGTGCTGTTTCAGCAGTATCTGAGCAGTCAGATGTGTATATTAATTAAGGAGGTATGTGTAGGGTGAGGTCACAGGAAGTGATTCATTACCACCATTCTTGGTCCTTCTCCTGCCTTGGAGGGGGCTGTCAGCCTTGCCTTTCTCAACAAATGTGAAATTGATCCAGGACACACCCACTCCACCACTGATAGTCTGAACTACCACTGGGCCACTTCCTGGAGCAGCTCTGGGCACAGTCACCACTGCCAGTTTAGCTGCATGGGATATAGCCATGTAATATGTGGTATTGATGTCAGTTGGGATGCCTCACAGGGTGAAAAATACTCCAAGTGACTAGTGCAGTCCACACCTGCCACTAATACTTGCACAACATCTGCTCTGGACTCACCCAGACAGCTACCTCTCAGTACAACACGCTGGCCCCCCTCCATTGGACCTTCGTTAGGACTGACACCTGTTACTTCAGGCAGTCGAGATTCATCCTAAAACATCAGTTGCTTGTGGCTATATATAAATACATAGATGTATTGTGTACTCACAGTAGCTGGGCTGGGGTTTGCATTAGCTGCTCTGGCTTCTTCCTCCCCCACCTCTGCCCCTCGTAAATTAGTGTCAGATGGGAAGGTGCCCAGGCCATCTTGCCTTATGGCCTCACCTGAAGATTTCTCGTGCATAGAGTGCCTCTGTGGGTTAGATCGGCTCAAGGAGGGAGAGCGGCCAAATGGACCAGAGCTGTTCCGAATCCGAACATCTTCCTGAGTGGCTGGTAGAGCTCTCTCACATGGCTGGTAGCTGGTCACCCAACAACCAACTTGTAGACTACCATGAGCCTCACTGGCCCTCTTGTGTGGCTGTATAGGCAACCAAAGTCTGTTAGGTGAGTTGGACAGCTCAGACAGTGGGATGAAGACAGAGCCCAATGTGTGCTCCCTGTCCTTTACTTTGAACCTGATAGGCTCTTGGAAATGGCTGGAGATGTGACTAGAAAAAGCAGAATTTCTACCATGCCTTGTTGTACTGGATCTAACCCACAGAGCTCCTCACATGGATGCCTCCTGATTCCACTCTGGTGTGCTGCTCTCTATTACCTCTGTTGTGTAGTAGTCTTTTCCATGCCCAAATACTACTGATGCGTGGCATACATCTGCTGGTAAACTCTCACTGCTGATTACTTGTGGAAATAATTGGCATACTACTTACCTCCCTTCTTATGGCCTTGTAAATCCCTTGCCGAGTAAACTGGACACAGATAACAAGACTCAACATTATTCGCCTTCTGAAGCAGGTTCTAGACCAGTTGTACACGTAGAAATATACCTATCACTGTGATCTGGGCCGGATCTCCCGACATGGTATATCACTGGACCCACTCGTAACGCTAAACGACCTATGACCCGCAAATTTTAAACGTTATGCCATTAAAAAATAGACACCACGTGCACAGGAATGGCATTTCTATGGAAGCCTCTAGTGCCATCAGGTCCTGATGGCTGGCGAATGAGACGCGACTCCTGTACACGGCTGTGGCCCCTGCGAGCTAATGATTGATCACTAGGGAATTTCCTTAGTGGCTCAGGACTCATCCTTGGGCTCCGGACACGCCCCATACTACAACCAGAGTCTGAAGAATATTCCTTATCTCTACTGGATTCTGGGGTCAGGAATGCACGGCTGGCAGGGCTTTTTCTCTTCTTGACAGGAGATGGCTCTCTAGCATTCCTGTGGCCTACAGGCGACAGGAAGTGGGAATCCTCAGATTTCTTCCCATCCTTGAGTTTGCTGTTGCCCCCACCTTCCCCTGCATTCAGCAGAGCCACAGAGAGCTGATCCCTCCAGTTCTGCTGAGAATTAAACCTTGTGCATGCTTTCTCAGCTCCTTCCCGGCTTTCAAATTCCACCAGTATGCACAAACTCTTTCCAATAGCTGGATGCCTGGAGCGACTTGGCTTCACATCCAGTGGGACACTCCTGCCTGGGTAGAGAATGCGAACCAGAGTTACATCTCCATACTGAGTGAATTCTTTTTCAATTTCTTCAGAAATAGGCTGAGAATTTGGGTAGTTTTGAATAATGACCGTCCGAAGTGCATGAGAGTAATCCACCTCCTGTACAGGAGCTAGCCTTCGCACTTTGTTGCGTTCTTCATTTAGCTCTAACTTTGAAGACTGTAAAAGGCAAGTTTGAACCACTTTCCAGTCTTTGGTTAACGCCTTCACCTTTCTGAACGAAGCCACTAATTTCAGGCTAACGAACCCCTGTTTGTTGCGACGAATGTGCTTCATCAAAAATGAGTCCTTCAAAAGATTCTCATCACTAAAATACCATTCCACTTGTTCCATAATACGCTCCTGGAGCTCAGGAAGCACAACCACAGGCGCTTCTCTATCAGGCTTACTCGGCGGAGCTTCCACAGGAGGACTGGGAGGGCGTTCATCGTCTGCAAACGTAAACTCGATGGGTGTTGCATAGCCTCCATCAGATTCGGACCCAGACTCGCTGACACCTCGTGCCTCTGCCATCTTCATCAGCTGACAATCACGCGTCACAGGAAGTTACTTACTATTAGACTACATGATGGCATCCGGTATTTGGAGATGAAAGTCTTACGTGTTGGTATTTGTGGGTAAGCACCAAGCTTCTGTTGTGTTAATATTGTCACACAGCCACACAGAGCAACATGCAGTGGAAAGACCACACTTGCCAAACAGTTACGTGATCAGTTCATGCACACGATTGTGATTAATCAAGATGACTTTTACCTGGTGAGAACTATGCACATGGTTTAGTGGCAGCAATGCTAGTTATTCATCATGCAGGATGAATCCCAACTTTCTGAATGTAGTAATGGCATGTACAATTGGGATGGTGAGTGCACGTACCACACAAATATCACAACTGTATTAACCCCTTATGGACAGTGCCAGATTCACTAAACCAGGACGCATTGCTTTGTGTTGTTCAAGATGCTTGTAATCAGCCTCTTGCAATGTGTCAGGAATGTGTCTCTCAACAAGTTGAAACGAGTGTCAGTGATGAACACGATCACATCATCTTGATTGAGGGGACCATGATTTTAGCCCTGCAGTGAGTAAGACAGTACTTGGACGGCTGTTAATATATGCTCACTGAATATATTGCAGGAAGTTGAGGCACTGTCTAGATGTTGCCTTCTTTTTAACCTTGGACAAGACCACATGCAGGCAGAGGAGACAGTATATATGCCAGAACTGTTGCTATAGATGTAATGTTAGCTTGTTCCATATATTGCAGGGAACGGCAATATGATGGACAATCCGATCCACCTGGATACTTTGAAACATTTCTCTGGCCATCCTACCTTCATCTGCGTGATAGCTCTCATGTACAGACCAGCGGAACAGGTGGGATGTCTGTGGCATGACGTGCTACGTACATGGTTGTGATTTGTTGTATGCAGTGGTTCTAGATGGGTGCCAGAATCTTCATGACCTACAAGGATTAATGGCTACTCACATCAATACATGCATGGCTCAGAAATAATGATTTACCTCACACGTTGTACATGGGAGTGGTGATGGTGGGGTGGGGCTTAGGGGTGACCTTTGAACTGCAATAGCCCCTATTACACCATGCCCTTAAAGCTGGAGTTTGAGCTTGAACAACCTCCCGAGGATGGGATTACCAGCGTGGAGTTCTGTCCCGCTCCAGCTTCTCCTTTTCTACTGTGTTCTTCGTGGGATTGCGGATTGAGATTGTACGACGTGCAGCAAAACCGCCTGAAAGCCAAAATCGCTCACCCAGTATGGCAAATGATGTACAGGATGGAACTATGCTTTATCTGTTCTTTCCTAGTATGCAGTTTTGGACTGCTGCTTTGCTGATTCCGGCCACGCATTCAGTGGCGGCTTGGACAGCACTCTCCTGCACTCTGACCTTGCTACACAGCAGTCCACTAACCTAGGCTGCCACGAGGACGCTATTCGGTGTGTGGAGTATTGCATTGATGTGGGGTTGGTCGTCACTGGTTCATGGGACAAGACTGTGAAGCTCTGGGATCCCAGACAGAAGCAGAGTGTTGGTGGGGGTTGTAGTCAATATGGTTTTGTATGTGTGTGTGTGTGTGTGTGTGTGTGTGTGTGTGTGTGTGTGTGTGTGTGTGTGTGTGTGTGTGTGTGTGTGTGTGTGTGTGTGTGTGTGACATATATTTTGGTATAGGAACCTATGATCAGAGTGGGGAGAGTGTGTACACCATGGGGCTCTGTGGAGACAAGCTTGTTGTTGGAACATCAAATAGAAAGGTTAGGCTCACAGTGCTAGTAACATTGGCTACTGTATTCCTCCCAAGCCATGTACATGCCGCCAATGACTTTGATGTTGCTATGTTGTGCAGGTTCTTGTATGGGACTTGAAGAACATGCAGTTTGCTGAACAAAGACGAGCATCTAGCCTCAAGTACCAAACCAGGGCCATTCGTTGCTTTCCCAACCGCCAAGGCTTTGTGCTCAGCTCCATAGAGGGAAGGTGAGTTAATTGTAGTAAAGTACACCAAGTGAAAATTTCTGCCACCCATTGCAGGGTAGCTGTGGAATATTTGAACACAGATACAGAAGTTCAAAAGAAGAAGTATGCTTTTAAGTGCCATCGTGTGAAGCAGGATGGGACTGAGCACATCTACCCTGTTAATGCTGTTTCCTTTCATCGTGGCCACAACACTTTTGCCACTGGTGGTAGTGATGGTTTTGTCAACATATGGGACCCCTTCAACAAAAAGAGGCTCTGCCAGTTCCATCGCTATTCCATGGATGTGTCATCCCTCTCCTTCAACTGGGAGGGGTCTATGGTGGCTATAGCAGTATCTAGGGTTTGGAAGGAAGGAGATGATGAGTCTGGGAGAGATGCCATATTTGTTCGACATGTAACTGACAATGAGACACAGCCCAAACCAACTGATGGACAGTGAATGTGTATATAGCCATTTCCACTGATAAAAACATAACGTGAGATAAACGACTAGCCCTAACCTTTAGAGCGCGCATGCCTAGTGAGAGTGTGTATATTCGTGGCCCATCTAGCTAACAGAGTACGTGCGCCGCTAAAATTGATGACATATATAATTATGGATCGCATTAAAGAATGAAATTAACCGATGCGTACCGCGAGGAAAGACATAGACCTCTTAAAACAGCACAATCAACAATAATAATAAATAATACAACTATAGTAAAACGAAAATGCATGTAGGTAAATATATATTGCCACTATTACCTGCATTACCACTATTACCTGTATTGTCACTATTACCTGTATTACCTGCATTACCACTATTACCTGTATTGTCACTATTACCTGTATTACCATTATTACCTGCATTACCACTATTACCTGTATTACCACCATTACCTGCACTACCACTATGAAAGTGAAGAGCTGCGCTATATAAACCCAATCCTGCGTCACCCTGTAGAGGTGTCTGCCCAGGGAATGTGCTTCTCTGGGTTGTCCAAACAGTTGTCTCCCCCTTGTCTCCCCTCTGTCTCCCTTCTCTCTACCTTGCCTTTTCCCTTCTCTCCCCCCTTCTCTCCTTGTCTCCCTCTTGTCTCCCACTTGTCTCCCCTTTTGTCTCCCCCTTCTCTCACTTCTCTCCCCCTTCTCTCCCCCTTGTCTCCTTGTCTCCCCATCTCTCTTCCTTGTCTTCCCTCTTCTCTCCCCCTTCTGTCACCTTTCTCTCCCCTTGTCTCCCCCTTGTCCCCCCCTTGTCTTTTCCCTTGTCTCCCCCTTGTCTCCCTTTGTCTCCCCATTTTCTCCCCCTTCTCTCCACCTTGTCTCCCCTTTGTCTCCCCTTGTCACCCCTTATCTCGCTCATTCTCTTTTCTTTGTCTCCCCCTTCTCTTTCCTTATTTCTCCCTTCGCTACCCCTTCTCTCCACCTTGTCTCCCCCTTCTCTTCCCCCTTCTCTCCCCCTTCTCTCCCCCTTTGCCTCCCCAGTCTCTCCCCCTTCCTTCCCTCTTTTCTCCCACTTCTCTCCCCCTTGTCCCCCCTCCTCTCCCCCTTGTCTCCTCTCTTCTCTATCACTTGTCTCCTCCCTTCTCTCCCACTTGCCTCCCCTTTGTCTCCCCCTTGTCTCCCCCTTGTCTCCCCTTGTCTTCTCCCTGTCTCCCCCTTGTCTCCCCCATGTCTCACCTATTCTCTCCCCCTCTCTCCTCCTCTCCCCCTCCTCTCCCCCTTCTCTCCCCCTTGTCTCCCCCTACTTCTCTTCCCCTTGTCTTCCCCTTGTCTTTCTCTTGTCTCACTCTTCTCTCTTCCTTGTCTCTCCCCCTTCTTTCTCCCTTCTCTCCTACTTGTCTCCCTCCTCTCCTTCTTGTTTCCCCTCTCGTCTCCTCCTTGTCTCCTCCTTGCCTCCCCTCTTCTCTCCCCCTTGTCTACCCTTTGCCTCCCCCTCATCTCCTCCTTGTCTCTCCTTTGTCTCCCCCTTTGTCTCCCCCTTGTCTCCCTTCTTCTCTCTTCCTTGTCTCCCCCTTCTTACCCCCTTCTCTCCCCTCTTCTCTCCCCTTCTCTTTCCTCCTTGTCTTCCCCTTATCTCCCCCTGTCTCTCCCCTTTTCTCCCCTTGTCTCCCACTTTATTCCTCCTTCTCTCTCCCTTGTCTTCCCATTTGTCTCCCCCTATCTCCCTTTTCTCTCCTCTCCCCCTTGTCTCTCCCTTGTCTCCTCTCTTCATTGTCTCCCCCTTCTTCCCC
>OZ019965.1:0-82500 GCA_963970385.1 Theonella swinhoei
AGTGCAAGGGCCTCCGGTTGTTGTTGTTCTCTCCAGTCTCCACCCTACTCTACAAGTCACAAGAAAAGTGTCATGTCACATCAAGAGCCACCACACCTACATGGAAAAAGGTGTGCACAGGTAAACGGCCTGAGAAGTTGTGGTTTCAGAACAATAATATTCATCCACCACAAACCACACAAGCCTACCTAAGCAAGCCCCACCACCTAATTCAAATCCAACAGTAACGGGCAGGGCAGGGCCGAGGTAATGAAACCACCAAAGACGCCCTGGCCCACTGCGGCGCTTCACATGGAAAAAGGTGGACGCAGAGCACACTTAGCCTCGTCCCCAGGCTCTCTTTTTTCTTTGTGGGAAGGGCAGGAAAAAAAGAGCCTGGTATCCGTTTATTTTCCGTATAATACATCGTTTATTCCCATACAGAATAAACGGAGGAATGTAACGGTCATTGCAGTTAGAGTATACGGATCAAGCCACACAGCTGTGCATCGACACAGCTAGGACCGCTTGTGTCATATTTTGTTTGTCGGTGTATAGTAGAAGGTCAGGGGAATTTTAGCCGAGGCTTATTCATTCCAATTGGATTGACTTGCACACTTGTATAAGACAGGTGCTAGCCATTGAGACCAGGCTAACAAACCTTAAAAGACAGGAGAGGGCGTGCTTGACAGCAAGAGAACTCACAGCCGACGCAGTCTCAGTATGTAACATGAATACAGTGGCAAGTATACAGATTAGATTACTGTACAATTTCACGGTAATATACAATGGAATACGATTACTTTCAAGCATGCGCAGACAGTGGATACCAGGCTCTCTTTTTCCCCGCCCCTCCCACAAAGAAAAAGAGAGCCTGGGGACGAGGCTAAGAGCACACCAGACAGATGTTCAGGCATTTACATGTGCTCAACTGGTGATTAAGGATGTGGATGATGTTTTTCTACAACTTACTTCCATCCTGTACCAAGTCATAATGCTGAGAAACAACAAATTAGGATGGTAGTAACATGTAGATAGAAGCCACATGCCTCACATCAGTAAGAGGCTAGGGCTCTATATAAATGGGAAAAAAACACAGAATTTCCAGTGTTCAATCTTTCTGACAAACTGTTGCTACTGTTGCTTACTGCTGTTGCTACTGCTGCTTTCAACTTCCGTCGACCCACATCGATAAGATATCTGTGAGTTTGTTATTGTACAGCAATGCAATAGCATAATTACGGGACGATATACACATAAGTGTACTGGGATACTCCATTGCATACATGGTGCTACAGAACTTAATTTGTGCATGAATTTCTGTGTATATGACAATAGCAATGCTCTACTGCAGCTCACCATTGCAATGACTGCTGAACTCGAGAAGGTAGATCTGGAAGGACGCTCCCTCCACACTTATAATCTTGATGGGGAGCGTTATTTCTTTCCAGCTGAATTTAAACAAAAATTTTCAATTGCTGCATCAACCCTGCGGCGTCATTTGAGATATCCACTTGTTGACGTACCAGTCAATGTTCTTTCTCTTCTGAAGGAAAATGGAATTCTTTCAAAAAAAGCAAGTAAAGGAAGAATGATAGCAGAGGCTGGGGTGGTGGACATTTTAAAACGTGTGGGACAATGCTCTTCCTCCTCCTCCACCCAGCTCTCCTCTTCTCCTCCTCCTGCTCCTCCTCCCTCCCCTCCCCCTCCCCCTTCCCATTCCCCTTCCCCTTCTCCTCCCCCTGCCCCTCCTTCCCCTCCCCCCCCCCCTCCTTCCCCACCTTCTTCCAAACCCACTGACCTGAAAGTCATCGATGGTTCCTTGTCTGTCTCCCCATCCTGCCGCCCCCACTCCACCGCAAGTACACATGCACCTGCCTCTGCATCCAGTGAGGCTTCACCCCCAGTCCCGAAAAAAAGGAAAAGATCTCTGTCAATGTACAGGGATAAAGTTGAGGGGATGGAGCGATTCGTTCGGTGGATGACAAGACCGAAGCTCCAGGGAGGGCCAGAGCTGGGAAGCTCTACAATTGAAAAAACCAAACAGAAGTTACTCTGTGAGTGGTACAACCCCCTCACACATGCACAGCTCATGCACTTCACTCACTTTCCCTGCAGTGTTCTGTAGTTATGTGTACAGTTCAACGCACAGGACTCCTTCATTAAAAGACACAGCAAATCCTGAACTGTTCGGTGAATTCATCCAACACCTTAAGGTATTGAGATACATATACATGTATGTGTGTACATGTATATAACATACACAAGTCGTAAGCTCGTAATCTGTGTCCTTAATCAAATGTGTATTTAGGCTACTTGTTCCCGACCTACTTACCTGGCTGTGTATATAAGCACGTGGCCATGCAGTACATGTGCATGTGCTATTTACAGTGAATGCACTTATGCAATATTGACCAAACTCACAGGCAGAGCGGAATGCATCGGCAGGCAACATCATGGCCTACATCCAGGCAGCTCAGCGGGGACTACGCTTTGTTTCTTCTGATTCCGATGGGGTGGATTCATCTGGTGTTTATGAAGTTTACAAATGTTGGCTTCGAGACTACGACAGCAAACGGCAGTCCCAGAGGGGTGCCAATTCGTGGGAGGAGCTGTCCCAAAAAAAACGTTGGCTCCACTGGGAGGAGGTCATAGAAACAGTAAAAATGCAAAAGGAGGCTTATGAATTGGCCCCCCCTGGAATTTGTCAAGCAAGGGAAAGTATAAAATACATGGTCCTGCTTTTTTACTCCTGCCTCCCACCTGGACGGGCGCAGGAGTATCGTACATTGCGCTTTCAGCGATGTCACCCTTCTGAAATTCGCCTTGTCCCCCCAACTCCGGATGATAGGAGTGAAAATGTTCTCTTCTTGAGTGACGATGGTCGACAGGCAGCAATCTACATAGGGGGTCACAAGACTTCAAAATCGAAAGGATCTCAAAAAATTTCACTAGATGAATTCGATTACTTCATACACCACATCCACAGATATGTGACGAAACATCGTCCCTTGCTACTTCATCAATCAATGTGCAGCGAGCACAGTTATGTATTTGTGGTGAGCACACACACACACACACACACACACACACACACACACACACACATACACACACACACACACACACATTGCTGCCTTTAATCTCCATTCTCTACTTCAGGATACTAATGGACGATCATTTGAGAACGACCATGACTCCAGCAGATGGAATGGCTTTGTGTCCAGTATATTCCAACGCTGGTCGGGGATGTCTGTTGGACCAAGCACCTTGAGGTCCAGCTTTATTACCTATCTACTTGGTAGAGATGGAGACCGTGACTTTGGGGAGTTGACCGATAAGATGAAAGAAGAGTTTGCCTACGCAATGAGGCATTCTGTTCATCACGTAAGTTGCATGTGTGTTTGACTGTAATGTACACGACACCTTGTAATCCACCTTACATATATACCCACACAGCAAAGAAACACGTACGACAGGCGAACAAGTGGGGAGAGACTGCGGGGGGCAGTCAGTGCCCTTGGAAAGAGCACTCTCCGCCAGCTTGCTGAATGGAGCGATGAGGAAGTGGATGATGACGAGGATGATACCCCTTCCTTTGGAGTTGGTGATATCATTGCTGTTGTAGAAGAGGCATCCACGAAGGAGAGACCACAAATTATACTTGGAAAGATCATCCGTCTTAATTCAAATAAAAAGGAAGTCCTCCTTGCCCATATGGAACCAATATGTAAAGATGGAGAAGTATTCTACCGGCTTGTTGTTGGGACGGATACATGGAGTGAGTCTTTTTCTGCTTTGGTACACCCAATTGATGTGGTGTTTAACCGGGAACAAAACATGTATGTACTCCATTCAGATCCAGTCGATATACACCGTGTAGTAAAACACTGATAACTGTATTCATTGTAATTTCCATGTATTCACATATATTCGCTGATTTGTATCTGTGTAGTAAAACAAAGACAATTAAAGTACAAACCCTTGGCGTATGCGCAATGTGTTAGGTGGAGGTACAACATGTAGTGACCACAGGATTGTTGGTTATAATGTGCATGCGAGCTGGGTATATACATGTAGGTGTGCGCATGCTCAAATCTTTGAAAAAGCGCACACGCTACAGAAACGCATTTAATTGGAAGTATATGGAAGATTTGTGGGCAAAAGATGATGATTAAAGCTCGCTGCCTTACATTGGGTCGTATTCCAGGTAGCGTTCTAATAAAAATCCTCAATTATGAGGTGTACTAATAAACACAACATGATATTTGAGCAGAACGCATCCTCATTGACTGTCCTAATTAGAGGGGCTACTCTACATAGCCCCTCAACCATTTTAAGTGAGAAAAGTCTATTTTCGGTTTCTTGTTAGAGGAGTGGCCCACAATTACATGAGTGAGCTTACTTAGTCACAGGAAAATATAGGTAGGTATATATACTAGAGTCAGTAGACTCTATATGTAGGAATGGCACTAATTAGCCTTAACAAATGTAGTGGCTCAGAACTCCTGACCGGGTAGACACACAAAATTGGGGTCACACAAAATTGGGGTCACGTGCGTCAACCTTTTCTGGCAAAAAGGCTTGTGGCCATCTGTGCCTACCTTCATCGTGTGTCGTTCGCCAATGGGAACGATCTTTATATGGCGAAAATTATCGCCTCGTCTCAGCTTTAGACGGAGAAGAGAGCATGCACCCACCCCCTATTTCAAACAGAGCAGGCGCCTACATAGCAGACAGACAGACAGACAGACAGAAATAGACAAATGCACGTACCAACGCACCCACATGTCGGGTTTGGTCAGCTTTGGCCAAATAACATCTTCCACCTAAATGCCACGCTTCGAATAGAATAAGGTCAAGGGTCGCACGTGCGCCAATTGAAATTCAAATTTTTTGAAATTCTCAAGACTACAGTTGTCATGGTGAGTGTTTACAGCTTGTTTCTGTGTGCATTTGGGCCCCCGAGAGATAGCACTAGTTCACGCGTCGAGCGTAAATAGAATCTAGGTCTTGGTTGTCGAACCCGTAACCTTTAGGATGACATTCACCTTTTGCCCCTCTGCAGGATGTAACCAGCATTCAAGGCGTCATCGACGCCATCAACTCCATCGTCGCCAGCATTGTTGCTGGCAACATTGCTGACGACGATAACCAAACTTTGAAGTCAGTTGTGGCAAACCTCCAAGAAGCTACAACTTTACTCAATAGCTTACAGGAGGCTGCCACTCTGCACCACGAGCAGATGGAGGTCGCAAGCAGTAGAAAAAGACCTCGCCGTGATCATGGAGGGGAGGCGAGTAGAAGCCACTCTACTGCCTCGACTAGTGCACTCCCTCCACCATCTCCTGCAAGCACAAGCAGCCACTCAACTGCCTCAACTACTGAACTCCCTTCTCCTCCTCCACCACCTCCTCCTGCTCCAACTCCACCCTCTCCTGCTATCGAGGCATCGTCATTACCTGCACCACTCTCACAAAGCAACGAATCATCCCATAGATCACAGCCCCCGGGTTCTACACGTGTCTATGCGCGTGGTGACAGAGGAACAACTGAATTGTCCTGGGTGAGTAATGCCTGCATATATGGCAGTGTGTCGAAGAGGCGTAGGGAGTTGATTGGCAAGAGCACCGAACCATCCTTCCAGTTTGCAAAGAGAGTGATGGAACTACACCTTTCGTCACCGGTCTCCCCTCTAGCCCGTTTGTCTGAACATCTTGACCAGGTTACCAGGTCTTCACCACCTGAAATGGACCCAAACAAAGAACACTTCGTCGAACAAACCTATTCACACATCACTACGCTTTTACAAGAATCACGCAGAGTTGCCAATTACGTACGATATAGAATTGGCACTCTCCTCAACAAGATCGCTTCACGCCACCAACTGGGAATTGTAGATCTTGAACTTTCACTGTGTAATTTTGCAGGCATCTCAAAGTCTGCTTACTACAGAAGAATCCGTGATGAGTGCTCTCATCATGGGTGCAGTGAATGCTCTGCTGCCAAGGATTCAGATGGAGGCCCCGAGAACCAGCGCAGACCACCCTGTGACCTGACCCAAAGTTCTTGTGGGCTCAAGGAAGTCGACTTCCAAAACTTTACCCAAACATTTCTTGACCAGTGCAGGGAAGTGGCAATGTTACCTGAATGGAGCCCACTTGTCTGGAGCTCAGATCCTCAGGGCCAGGCCAGGGACCTTGTTGAGAAGGCCAGAAACATAAGCGCTACCATTGGCCTTCCAAGTATTGCAACTGGCATCACAAAGGCTCCGGTATTTTCCCTAAAGAAAGGGGAGAGTCCTGTCGAGGCTATCCAATACATTGATGGGGACGGAGGATATTTAGTGTGTGAACTCTTCCCTGGACTGAACGAGTACCTCGAGAAGAGCTGCACCACTCTCCCAGAGTGTCTTAATCTGCAGCAGACGCATGGATACTACCTGATGCCATTTCGGGAACAATACCATGATGCCATAGAATTAAGCCATGTGTACAAGATAATACAGGACACTTTTTTAAGCGATACTGAAGTCACAAGTGATTCACATATAATGGAGTGGGGATATGATGCATTAGTGGCTTCCAGAGGAAACTTGGCCCGAGCAGAATGGATTTTCATTATCCCAGACACTGACACTACCTACACGAGCACCAGTAGACTTTTTGTTGAGATATTCTCACTGGAGGCAGGGGAGAGACTGCCAAAAGCCACTGGTGTTCGGCTGATTGAGCGTGGACTCTCTTATCCAACCAGCAATGCACCACCTGCATACCAGACGGCCTGGGCGGTGAGTGTAGATGGAATTCACCGGTTTAGGGGGTTGTCAGATATACCCAGCCTCTGTCCGTGGGAGCTGAAGTCCGCCTTTGGAGCCTCAACGCAGAGCGTGGACGTGAATTGGGACCAAGGAGATCAGGCATTTACATGCCATGTAACAATGAGCACAGAACATCTGAATGAGGCCAATGTATTAGTGCTGAAAAGCACACTTGATGGTGCAGGGCTAGGTCTGTTTCTTACACCGACTCCTCCACATCGCACGACAAGGAGAATTCAAAAGGGGAAAACAATTTGTCTCTACTCCAATAAGCCCACACTTGCCAACGTTAACACCATGGAGTCCACTGATTACTTAATGGAGGTATTCACACACGGGAGAATGGTACGGTTCAACCCAGATGTGTTCACCGGTAGTGAAATGGGACGTTTTATTAACCAAGGCGGGCTTTTAGAGGGTGTGAAGAAACTGTGCATAGAATGTGACAGAGGTAGAGGAAGCACAGGGTTCTCTGCCGCTCCAGTGAACGAGGAGATTCGTCGTCACTGTAATATCACTTACAAACCTGTGAGATTATCTGTTCTTAATGTCGTTGCAGACGAGACCCTTCTGACGTCGTCAGAGCCCCAGGAGCTACTTGGTAATTACACTATCTCCTACTGGTTGAGGTTTGTCGTGCAGAATCTCCCAGATATAGGGAATGAAACTGAATATGAAACAGGTATTTTGTGGACCTTATTATCGCAGAACTCTAGCTACGATGGGCACGATGTCGACCTGGAAACACTGGAAAGAATACCTCCAGAATATCATCAGAAATATAGAAACATGGTCTGCCCATTCCCATTCCAGTCAAGAACACGAGCCAGGATCACTTAATTGTGAGTATTGTTCACTCATACATTGCCTAAACATTCGTGTAGATGTCAGTTCTACTCCACATGTTATAACCATCCACTGGAAACGCTTCTACTCCACATGTCCATCCGCTGGAGATGTTCTACTTCGCATGGCCATCCGCTGGAGATGTTCTACTTCGCATGGCCATCCGCTGGAGATGTTCTACTCCACATGGCCATCCGCTGGAGATGTTCTACTTCGCATGGCCATCCGCTGGAGATGTTCTACTCCACATGGCCATCTGCTGGAGATGTTCTACTTCGCATGGCCATCCGCTGGAGATGTTCTACTTCGCATGGCCATCCGCTGGAGATGTTCTACTTCGCATGGCCATCCGCTGGAGATGTTCTACTCCACATGTCCATCTGCTGGAGATGTTCTACTCCACATGTCCATCCGCTGGAGATGTTCTACTCCACATGGCCATCCGCTGGAGATGTTCTACTTCGCATGGCCATCCGCTGGAGATGTTCTACTCCACATGGCCATCCGCTGGAGATGTTCTACTTCGCATGGCCATCCGCTGGAGATGTTCTACTTCGCATGGCCATCCGCTGGAGATGTTCTACTCCACATGTCCATCCGCTGGAGATGTTCTACTTCGCATGGCCATCCGCTGGAGATGTTCTACTCCACATGTCCATCCGCTGGAGATGTTCTACTTCGCATGGCCATCCGCTGGAGATGTTCTACTCCACATGGCCATCCGCTGGAGATGTTCTACTTCGCATGGCTGTTAAATTTACTCTGCATGGGATGACAGAAGTGGAGTCTTTAAAGCCGGTGAACTTCACATTCTGGAATGGTTAAACTCTTGAACCCAATATCGTAGGTATATAACCTCTTGAGTATACATGTACTCTCCCTCACCATGTTTGATAGGACACTTAATCATAATGTAATGTACACTTAAAGCATTAAGTCACACTTTCCCAACATTAGATCTAGTAATGAAGTGTACCAAGACAAGGTGATTGAGAAAAGCTAGAGGAGGAAGAAGCAAGAAGCAGACAAAGAAGAAGAGGAAGCAGAAGAAGTGGAGGAAGAAGCAGAAGAAGAGGAAGAAGAGAAAGAAGCAGAAGAAGAAGAGGAAGAAGAATCCTCCTCAATCTCCGTGTGGTGGCCTCTCTCTCTCTCTCTCTCTCTCTCTCTCTCTCTCTCTCTCTCTCTCTCTCTCTCTCTCTCTCTCTCTCTCTCTCTCTCTCTCTCTCTCTCTCTCTCTCTCTCTCTCTCTGCAGACAAAGAAGAAGAGGAAGCAGAAGAAGTGGAGGAAGAAGCAGAAGAAGAGGAAGAAGAGAAAGAAGCAGAAGAAGAAGAGGAAGAAGAATCCTCCTCAATCTCCGTGTGGTGGCCTCTCTCTCTCTCTCTCTCTCTCTCTCTCTCTCTCTCTCTCTCTCTCTCTCTCTCTCTCTCTCTCTCTCTCTCTCTCTCTCTCTCTCTCTCTCTCTCTCTCTCTCTAATGCGCCTCCCTCTCTCTCATGAACATTGCATGCATATTATATTTATGCTCTGTGTCGAGCTGGTTTTTTCTTTGGGTTTTTTCAGAGAATTTTCCCTAAAAGGGTTTTTACCTCTGTTTTTCCCCTGGAAGATGTTGGGCAGCATCTTCCTAAATTTAATCTGTGTGTGCCCCCAGCTCTTTAATGGATTGTTTTATATACAATGTGTGTGTGTTTCCTATTGTAAGTATATATATTAATGACTTTGGTCTGGCGTGCACAGGAAGCTTTTTAAGTGCCTATCACAATAGTTGACGTTAGAATATTAATGATCTATGTATGGATGAAAAGTACAAAAACAAGGAAGCATCTCTACGCACCCCCTCCCTCTCACCGACCCAGTACTTGAAGGATAACACTCTTCACATTCGTGTTATGAAGTCACACTACGTTAAAGTTTTTAAGCAGAGATTTTCAGGCATCTTGGTGGTCACACTAGTAGCTGTACTTGGTGTCTGTACGCGCGCTCTCCAGCGCAGCGCCGGCGAGCACGACGGTTAAGATTAACGCGCTTAACGATTGTCGTACGCGCGCCCCGCACAGTCAACTGGAGCATTCAAACTTCCCGCCACATTGGTTCGCCATAAGCCCCATATAAATGTGTACAAACCACCCAGGGTGTGTTAGACGCTACGTAATGCTTTTTAATACATAGGGTGAACGGGGATCACGCGACCACCGTTACTATTTTTAGGACAACTTAAGGCGCTCTAGCGCTTACGGGAGATGATTGCAAGGCTCAACTCGCGGTTTGTGGAGCACTACTCCACCGTCTACGCATGCTGAGAGGCTTTGAATTGCAGTGGCAGGCTCACAACAGAAGATGGAAAAATTGGGGTCACGTGCCACAACCTTTTCTGGCGAAAATGCTCGTGGCCATCTGTGCCCACCTTCATCGTGTGTCGTTCACCAATGGGAACGATCTTTATATGGCGATCTCACACAAATAATGCCTCCTCTCGGAGAAGAAAGCTGGTGTTTTCTAGCGCATGCGCGCACCCCACCCCCTTTTTCTACAGACAGACAGACGGAAGGGAATAGGCAAAATGCACTTATTACTAGTATACCAACGCACGCACATGTCGGTCACTCGCGGCTCTGGTTCCACCTCACCTCCACGTCGGTCTGGTCTGACAATGACAAAAACCAAAGGTCTTATTCGTTAATTCAAAATTTCTCCGAAATCACGGTGAGCGTGCTGACACGATTCACGTGACCGTGTCCAACCTCCTCTGAGCGTGTATATATATATATCATTTAGGGAGCGTGTCTAGCCCTAGCCCTAGCCCTAGCCCTAGCCCTAGCCCTAGCCCTAGCCCTAGCCCTAGCCCCTAGCCCTAGCCCTAGCCCCTAGCCCTAGCCCTAGCCCTAGCCCTAGCCCTAGCCCTAGCCCTAGCCCTAGCCCTAGCCCTAGCCCTAGCCCCTAGCCCCTAGCCCTAGCCCTAGCCCTAGCCCTAGCCCTAGGACCGGAAGTTGGACCGGATGTGCCACCGGAAGTTAACCGGATGTGAAGGCGGAAGTTGATTGGGCAAGGGCTAGGGCCGGAAGTCGGACCGGATGTGTTACCGGAAGTTAACCGGATGTGAAGGCGGAAGTTGATTAGACAAGGGCTAGGGCCGGAAGTCGGACCGGATGTGCTGCCGGAAGTGAACCTGATGTAGCCGAAGTTGATTATGCAAGGGCTAGGGTCGGAAGTCGGACCGGATGTGCTACCGGAAGTGAACCGGATGTAGCCGAAGTTGATTATGGAAAGGCTAGGGCCGGAAGTCGGACCGGAAGTCGGACCGGAAGTGAACCGGATGTGAAAGCCGAAGTTGATTAGGCAAGGGCCAGGGCCGGAAGTCGGACAGGATGTAACACAGGAAGTTGGTAGGGATAGAGGTAGGGCCGGAAATCGGACCCAATGTTCAAACTAGGGCTAGGGCTAAATATATAACTATATATATAAATATATATGTTGTAGTATCAGTAAAAGACCTAAACTTGTTGACTGGTTAAGTGCTGTGGATATCATTTCGGAAATTGAGAGGAAATCATTAAAATATTGTTATAGCCTGAAAGTGTCTGATGTGACTCTTGTCTAGTCTATTTTTCTCTAATCTTGTCTACTAGTCTAGTCTAGTCTAGTCTTTTCTAATCTAGTCTTTTCTAGTGTAGTCTAGACTTTTGTAGTCTAGTCTACTCTAGTCTCTTCTTTTGTAGTGTAGTCTACTCTAGCCTAGTGTACTCTTATCTAGTCTTCTTTAGTCTAGTCTACTCTAGTCCTCTCCATTCTATTCTACTCTTGCCTAGCCTTCTTCCACTCTAGTCTATTGTATTCTATTCTAGTCTTCTCTAGTCTAGTCTACTCTTGTCTAGTCCACTCTAGTCTTTTCTTCTCTAGTCTAGTCTACTTTAGTCTAGTCTCTTCTAGTCTATTCTACTATAGTCTAGTCTACTTTAGTCGTGTCTTCTCTAGTCTAGTCTACTCTAGTCTAGTCTTCTCTAGTCTAGTCTTTTTTAGTCTTAGTCTACTCTAGTCTAGTCTTCTCTAGCCTAGTCTATTCTAGTCTAGTCTTCTTTAGTCTGAATGGCGAGAGAAGAGAGGGAGAAAAAAGAAAAGGCAGAAAAAGAGGGTGAGAAGGGGAGACCAAAAAGTGATGAAAGACAAGGCGGAGACAAAGGGGGAGACAAGGGGGAGACATTTGGGAGAGAAGGGGGACATGAGGGGAGAGAAGAGGTGAGACAAGTGGGAGACAAGGGGGAGAGGTGGGAGACAAGGGGAAGAGAAGGGGGAGACAATGGGAGAAGGGGAGACAGGACACAAGGGGAGAGAAAAGGGCTAACAAGTGGGAGACTACGGGGAGGGGTGGGAGACAAGGTGGAGAGAAGGGGAAGGCAAGGGGGAGACAAGGGAAAAGAAGTGGGAGACAAGGGGGAGACAAGGAGAAAAGGGGAAGTAGGGGGAGAGGAGAGAGGGGGAGAGAATAGGTGAGACAAAGGGGAGACAAGGGGGAGACAAGGAGAAGACAAGGGGAGACAAGAGGGAGACAAGGGGGAGACAAGGAGCAAGTTGGAGAGAAGGGAGGAGACAAGTGGGAGAGAAGAGGTGAGACAAGGGGGAGAGGAGGGGGGACAAGGGGGAGAAGCGGGAAAAAAGGGGGAAGGGGAGAACTGGGGAGGCAAAGGGGAGAGAAGGGGGAGGAGAAGGGGGAGACAAGGGGGAGAGAAGGGGGAGAGAAGGGAGAAAGAAAGGAAAGAGAAGGGGGAGATAAAGAAGAGAATGAGGGAGACAAGGGGTGACAAGGGGAGACAAAGAGGAGACAAGGTGGAGAGAAGGGGGAGAAAATGGGGAGAAAAGGGGAGACAAGGGGGAGACAAGGGAAAAGACAAGGGGGAGAGAAAGGTGACAGAAGGGAGAGAGAAGAGTGAAGACTAGGAAGAGAGATGGGGAGACAAGGAGGAGACAAGGGGGAGAGAAGGAGGAGAGAAGTGAGAGAAGGGGGAGACAAAAGGGGAGACAAGTGGGAGACAAGAGGGAGACGAGGAGAGAAGGGGGGAGAGAAGGGGAAAGAAAATGAGGAGACAAGGGGGAGAGAATGTGAAAGGCAAGGTAGAGAGGAAGGAGACAGAGGGGAGACAAGGGGGAGACAAGATGGAGGTAGGGGGGAGACAAGTGGGAGACAAGGTGAAGACCAAAGGGTACATGGGAGAGAGAATGTGTAGAGAAGGAAGAGAGAAGGGAAGAGAGGAGCGGAGGCAAGGGGGAGACATGGGAGACAAGGAGGGAAGCAAGGGCGATAGAAGAGGGAGAGAAGGAGGAAGACAAGAAAGAGAGGAGGGAGATAAGGGAGAGACAAGGGGTAGACAAGGAGGAGACAAATGGAAAAAGAGGAAGACAAGGGTGGAGAGAAGGAGAGACAAGGGGGGGAGAAAGGGGAGATAAAGGGGGAGACATAAAAGAGAGATGGGGGAGACAAGGGGGAGAGAAGGGGAGAGAAGTGGGGGGACAAAGTGGGGAGAGAAGGGGGAGAGAATAGGGGAGACAAGGGGGAGACAAGGAGTATACAAGGAGTATACAAGGGAGAGACAAGTGGAAGAGAAAGGGGAGACAAGGGAGAGACAAGAGGGGAAATACTGAAAAGTACTGAACACTCTAGTCTCTTCTCATTAACACCCAAACCACAACTGTTTGGGCAACCCAGGATAGCACATTCCCTGGGTAGACACCTATACAGTGTGGCGCGGGTTGGGTTTATATAGCGCAGCTCTACGAAACAGTTGTTTTGGGTGTTAATGAGATTTTTAGTGCAGTCTATTATATAGCGCAGCTGTACTCAAACAGTTGTGGTTTGGATGTTAATGAGATTCATAGCACAGAATCTCATTAACACCCAAACGACAACTGTTTGGGCAACCCAGGGAAGCACATTCCCTGGGCGGACAGGGTGGTGCGCAATTGGATTTATATAGGGCAGCTGTACTGAAACAGTTGTGGTTTGGATGTTAATGAGATTCATAGCGCAGAATCTATAAGTGGGGGTATTTGGCGCATGCGCAAACAGTTGATACTCCGCGGATTGGAATCAGCCTGGGAACGAACTAAGCTAGTATATACATGTACGTACATCCATCCATCCACCATTCACACACAGTTTTGTTAGGAGTGTCGTTTGACCGGAAGCGTACCGCATGTGATACAGGAAGTGCTTGATTTCGTTCGGAAATCCGAAATTTTACCATGAAGTGTACAAGTTGTAATTCCAAGTTGTTGGTTTATCGAAGTCCGTATTGTTGCCGAAAGTGTACCGGATGTAATACCAGAAAAGTGGTATTGGACTCGGATGTTATATCGGAAGTTGACCAGATGTGATAACAGAAGTGGACCCTAAAACCGGATGTAAAGTTGATGTGATTACGTAAGTGAACAATAAGTCCTTAAGTTGGGCTTAATAGTCCGTATTGTAATGTTACCGATAGTGTAATGGATATGACTGCAGATATAATGTCTGATGTGACTCTAGTCAAGTCTACTCTAATCTTCTCTTGTCTTGTCTATTAGTCTAGTCTAGTCTAGTCTTTTCTAATCTAGTCTTTTCTAGTCTATTCTAGACTTCTTTAGTCTAGTCTACTCTAGTCCCTTCTTTTGTAGTGTAGTCTACTCTAGCCTAGTGTACTCTTGTCTAGTCTTCTTTAGTCTACTCTAGTCTAGTCCTCTCCTAGGGCTACCAGTCTAGTCTACTCTTGTTTAGTCGTCTTCCACTCTAGTCTAGTTTTCTCTAGTGTAGTCTACTCTAGTCTAGTCCACTCTAGTCTGGTCTTCTCTAGTCTAGTCTATAGTACTTTAGTCTAGTCTACTCTACTCTTCTCTAGTCTATTCCACTATAGTCTAGTCTACTTTAGTCTTGTCTTCTCTAGTCTAGTCTACTCTAGTCTAGTCTTCTCTAGTCTAGTCTTCTTTAGTCTTAGTCTACTCTAGTCTAGTCTTTCCTATAGTCTAGTCTACTCTAGTCTAGTCTTTCCTAGTCTAGTCTACTCTAGTCTAGTCTTCTTTAGTCTGAAGGGGGAGAGAAGAGAGGAGAGAAGGGGCGAGAGAAGGTAGAAAAAGAGGGTGAGAAGGGGGAGACAAAAAAGAGAGAAGACAAGGGGGAGACAAAAGGTGAGACAAGGGGGAGACATTTGGGAGAGAAGGGGGACACAAGGGGGAGAGAAGAGGTGAGACTAAGTGGGAGACAAGGGGGAGAGGTGGGAGACAAGGGGAAGAGAAGGGGGAGACAAGGGGGAGAAGGGGGAGACAGGACACAAGGGGGAGAGAAGAGGAGAAACAAGTGGGAGACTACGGGGAGGGGTGGGAGACAAGGTTGAGAGAAGGGGAAGACAAGGGGGAGACAAGGGGGAAGAAGGGGAAGACAAGGAAGAGAGGAGGAGACAAGGGGGAGAGGAGAGAAAGGGGAGGTAGGGGTAGACAAGTGGGAAGACAAGGGAGAGAGACGGAGGAGTAAAGGGGGAGACAAGGTGAGACAAGGAGAGAGACAGGGGGAGATAAGGGGAAGACAAGGAGGAAAGAGAAGGGGGAGAGAAGAGGGGAGAGAAGGGGGTAAGAAGGGGGAGACAAGGAAGAGAGGAGGGAGACAAGGGGGAGACAAAGGGGGAGACAAAGGAGAGACAAGGAGGAAACGAGGGGGAGGCAAAGGGTAGACAAGGGGAGACAAGGAAGAGACAAGGGGGAGAGAAGAGGGGAGGCAAGGAGGAGACAAGGAGAAGAGAGGGGAAACAAGGAGGAGAGGAGGGAGACAAGTAGGAGAGAAGGGAGAAAGAAGGTGGAGAGACAAGGAAGAGAGAAGAGTGAGACAAAGGGAAGACAAGGGGAAGACAAGGGGAAGAGAAGTGGGGGAGACAAGGGGGAGAGAAGGGGGAGAGTAGGGGGAGAGGAGGAGAGAGGGGGAGAGAATAGGTGAGACAAGGGGGAGACAAGGGGGAGACAAGAAGACAAGGGGAGACAAGGAGGAGACAAAGGGGAGGCATGTTGGAGGAGGCAAGTGGGAGAGAAGAGGGGAGACAAGGGGGAGAGGAGGGAGGACAAGGGGGAGAGAAGGGGGAAGGAAGGGGGAGAGACTGGGGAGGCAAAGGGGGAGAGAAGGGGGAAGAGAAGGAGGAGACAAGGGGGAGAGAAGGGGTAGAGAAGGGAGAGAGAAAGGGAAGAGAAGGGGGAGACAAAGAAAAGAGAATGAGGGAGACAAGGTGTAGAGGAGGGGGAGAAAATGGGGAGACAAGGGGAGACAAGGGAAAAGACAAGGGGAGACAAGGGGGAGAGAAAGGTGACAGAAGGGGGAGAGAAGAGGGAAGACAAGGAAGAGAGATGGGGAGACAAGGAGGAGACAAGGGGGAGAGAAGGGGGAGTAATTTAGAGACAAGAGACAAGATTGGGACACAGACATGCTATATACATCAATGTACCCATAAAGGTATGTTGATGTACATAGCATGTCTGTGTCCCAATCTTGTCTCTGTTCATTTTTATGCAATCCCTATATTACACTTCAAATTTCCTAAAGTTTTTATTTACTTGTATATTAATAATATATCATATATATTAATATATATGATATATTTATTACCTAGCCATATTGAGCAATGCTATTCCGCGCTGGGCAATATTTTCCCATATTTCCCAGTTATATTGCCCAGTCAATTTTAACCAATTAAATTTCAGAGCGCATTGCGCATTGCGCGTTACGCGTATTGTTAGCAACGAGTGAACGGTAAAATGGCGGAGTTTTAACACCAGGTTGAAGACGAGCTAGGTAATAAACAGCTTATTACGTGGTTTATCAGGCAATTTGCGAGTTATTGCACTCGTGTGTGAGTATTACCCTCGCCTTCGGCTCGGGCAATACCTCACACACTCGTGCAATAACTTGCCATATTGCCCGATATCCCACGCAATAAGATATATTTATTACCTAGCCACCAGCAATGTAAATTTCCTATTCCGCGTTGGGCAATATTTTCCCATATTGCCCAGTTATATTGCCCAGTTAATTTCAGAGCGCATTGCGCATTGCGCGTCCAGGCGTATTGTTAGCAACGAGTGAACGGTAAAATGGCGGAGATTTTAAAAACTGTGCTGTGTGTAATGTACATGCCGATGCCCTATGGGTCCAGTCTAAATGACCTTCGGACGTGCCTACATGCTGTCTCCGTACGGTCTGGTGGTCTAATAGGGAACAGAGCGAGTACTTTGGATCTCTGGGAACTCTTGGACTGATTTAAGAACTGTGCTGTGTGTAATTTGCCATGTATTGTATTGTACATGCCGATGCCCTATGGGTCCCGGCTAAATGACCTTTGAACCCTTGAGCACCCTGTATATATGGGTTTAATGAAAGACGGATTCTCTCCTCCCAGTTCTTGCGGTGCGTACCAGACTTTCGGATACTAGACGCTCCACTTTGGGAATATAACGTAGGGGATTGATATACTTAGTTGACCTGGTAAAGAAGTTTTGATGTCAGCATACACAGGCCCAGATGATCTGGGCCTGCGTATGCAAAAACGTATAGTCCGGGAACGAAGCTCTGCTAAACGTAGCGATGGCAAGTCTCGTAGCCACACCTAGTAATTACGAGCGAATTTCGCTCGTGATATATTTTCTATGGTTAATTGCGCTGTAGCGCTCGTCCTACGCAGACAGTGCCTACCACACAAGCTAAGGTGAACAGAGCTACACTGGCAGCGGATTCTGCCAGTCTCTACCAGTCTCCTCTAGTCTCTACCAGTCTCCCCTCTAGTCTCTACCAGTCTCCCCACTAGTCTCTACCAGTCTCAACCAGTCTCCCCTCTAGTCTCTACCCGTCTCCCCTAGTCTCTACCAGTCTCCCCTAGTCTCTACCAGTCTCCCCTAGTCTCTACCAGTCTCCCCTATAGTCTCTACCAATCTCTCCTCTAGTCTCTACCAGCCTCTACCAGTCTCCGCTCTAGGCAGACGTAAAGCTGACTCAGCACAACCAAGAAATCCTCCAGTCTCCTCCCACGCTCAATCAGCGCGTAATGTAAAAGCACGCGGGGAGCTACGGCCTGGTAGGGCTGTCGCGTAAGGCCTGTGCTTCCGCTACGAATTATACTGTGTACGCGTATAGATAGACATGAACAGGACAGACAGTGACTTAGAGGTTATTGCTGGGAGATGGAAGGTACGTGTACTACGTAGCTACTTTATAACGACTTCCACAGCGTCTACATGCATATAGGTTACGGAGATCCCCCGAGCGGCTCGGGTAGATCTACGAGCAGGGAGTATGGAGGAGCAAGAGGCTGGTGGCGAGCTAATCGGGTGAGGACAACCTACACTATAACTAGTCTAGCCGGCAACCATCACTCATTATTATATCTAGGCTAGTGGTGGTGCTAGGGTCACAGGGGGAAGTGGCATGGGAGGTCCCTCCAGGTGCACCTGATGGGGTACTACTCTTTCAGACCAGCTCAGCTCATCTTCACAAAAACACTCTCACTTTTGTGGGAGGAGAACATGGCTGTTGTTTTACCTTCAAGGTGATACATGTGTTATGACACTGTAGTACCATGTGTGTGTGTTTGTGTGTGTGCACAGGTGAAAGGTGAACCTGAGGCAGGCTGGATGGTACTGGAATCTGACATTGATGATGAAGGAACTCACATTTCTCTCACTCTTTCCAAGGTAATACTTTTTGCACTGCATTGTTTTGTTGAGGAATGTTTGTGTGCAGGAGGGCTGTAGTGTAGCAGTAATGGACAACTACTTCTCCCTGAAAAAGGCTTTGGATGAATGCTTGTTCTCTGATGTGATGTTTACCTGCTGTGATGGCAGAGGAGTGCAGGCCCACAGGGCTGTGCTGGCTGCTGCTTACCCTGACATGCAGGAAGCAGACTGGCTGGCTCTGTTCCAGACTCAGCCACTACACCTCAGCCAGCTGCTTCTCTCTTGTATCTATAGTGACTGCCTGCCACAGGACTTAACAGTGATACATGCAAAGCAGGTAGTAGCATGGCTAGCTGGGCATCCCAAATTAGAGCGATTATCTCATCTGATGTCTGCATTCATTGAAGGCAACACCCTGAAGCAGAGTAAGTTGCTAGCCATCAATCGTACAAGTTGCAACTCATTATTTTGTGCAGAGCTGATCTGTCTGATAGATGAATTGCTGGCTCTTCTTCAAGATGCAAAGAAAACTGTCTCAATTATGGATATGACTGACTCTACAAAAGTTAAATACACTATCCAACATCTCAGTAAAGATGCTGCATTGGGTAGGTGTGTGCTATGTTAACACTGAGTGGTTACAATCCGTGTATGTGTGTGGTGTGTGTAGGAGCTGCCAAGTTTGTCTTGCTGTGCCAGCTGTACACCAGCAACAGGAAGGAAATGTGCAAATCTGATAGAAGAGAGGTCCTGGAGCATCTTAGGGCTCGGTGAGCCAGTCACTTCCTACTGCTGTACGTGGACCTGTTGCTCCTTCCCTTCACAGTGTAGTTGTATTCATGGATTTAGTGCGTGAGTTGTCTGTGGAGGCTGTGCAGAAATGGGAGGCTCTCTCACAAGTTAAACAGTTAGAAGTTGCATCTGACCTTCTCCCAGATGTTGAACAGGTGCAGTATTATCCTTACACATGATGATATCATCACTGTGTTCATGTATTGCAGGTGTGGGACCTGTTCCTCCATCATGCCACTGACCTTCGGGCTCCATTAAGTCACACTCTGGATAGGAAGCGAGAGGTACAGAGGGGTGCAGGAATTAGTATGATGCTGCACCTGATATCTCATGGCTCAGAGCGGAAGAGGTTACACAAGCTTCGTAAGGAGTTACTTGACTCAGTGGAGATAGCACAGAGAAAGAGGTAAATTTATAGTGCAGTGGAGTACATTACCACCATAAGGCCCCTCCTACCGACCTCTCCTTATGTGCCTAAAGGGAGCAATGGCAAAAGTTCAGTGAGCAGGAGAAAGCACGCCAGGTGCTGAACGTGGTAGGGAAGCTAGTAAATGAGATAGAAGACTTACAGGAGAGCATGGAAATTCGCAAGAGACAGCTACTATTGGAGAATGGTCTGGAGTGGAGGACTTTTCATTCCTACGTTGATACTGCATGCATGTACATGGTCAGCCACTTGACGTGGACATGAAGGGCAGTGCTATACCTGTTCTACCTGCACACAGACTTGGGGACTGCAGAAGATGCACTCTCTCAGGGATCATCTGAAGCCTCTGTTGTATAAAGTGCTCAAGTTTGTGGGGAGGTCAGAAGTTAATGAAGCTATGGTTTACCTCGGTCTACTGGGCAGAGCTGAGTTAGAGGTGTGGCTTGAAGAAGGTGGTGGGGATCCTGCTGCTGACCCTTCATCTCTGAAACTGCCCAAATCTCTCTCTAGAATGGTCAGAAGGATGATCGAGTCATGCTTACACTTGTGATTGTGTCTATTTGTGTACATGTAAAGTTATTAAATAGCCTAAATGATGGAAACACTATCAACCAACATCAATGCTAAGTCATTGTTAAAGATCCTGAAACAACTCAGGATCCAGCTGGAATTTGAACCCAGGACCTTCTGATTACTAGTCAGACACTCTTACCACTGAGCCACTGGATCTCTTGTGGCAGAGGAGTGTAGGATGGATGTTAATATCCTAAGGATTAAGTTCAAACCCAGACAATGACTTGGCTACACAGGCAAGGCATATACAACATGCAACGCAAATTACTCAAACTCCACCTTAATCATGTTACATGTATGTAAAGACGCTGTGTGATGTACCTACAGCACCCTGGTTTGGAGCCAACTCGTGCTGCGGAGAGTGTTCTAGCACAGGCCTGTGTGCAACTGGCCTCCTCGGGGCACTATGCTGACATGAACTTTGTTTTGCCCTCACTGGAGGGGGAAGGCTCCGTAGTAATACCTGCTCATCGTGTGATTGTAGCCTCACGATGTGAGTGGGCTTGCCGGGCACTGCAGTCTGGAATGAAAGAGGATCTGGAGAAGTGAGGTACATCATTAGTAGTGATTAGTGAATTTGCATACTCATATGCAGAAGGATACCAGTTCCTGGAGTGGATGAGGGAGTATTTCGTCTCTTTCTACAATATCTATATGGTGATCCCTTAGATACTTCTTCCATGACAACAGAGAGTTTAGTTGACCTCATGGAAGTAGCTGATAGGTAATGTTATGGACAGGCTGTGTTGTGTGTTGCAAAGGCTAAATTGTGCCAACATATCATGTGGGGCACAGGGTAACATATCATGTGGGGCACAGGGCAACAGGGCTGGCTAAAGGGAGCTGTTGATGGCTGGAAATACCATAGAACCAGCAACAAAATTAGTTTAATACGTGTGTACTTACATCAGCTTCTGGTCCTGTAGATTTGAGAGTCATATCCTGCTGAGTTCATGTGAATCTGTCCTAGTGGATAAGATAGAGGAGAGCTCAGTGTTCCCACTACTGGCAGTGGCTGAACGGTACAATGCTCGTCACCTTCGGGTCAGCACTAGCCCCATCCATTTAACCTCCAATCCAGGCTACCCTACCTTTTTTGTGCAGGAGTCGACCATGCAGTACATTCTATTGCGACCAGATGTGATCATGCAAGAAGTGGAGGGCTACAGTTCTCTTTCTGAATCCCTTCAACAGGAATTGCGGGACCTGTTATCAGGAACCCAGGATCCCATGCTGGCTCTCAGACACTCGCAGCCAGCTTCAGTCTGTGCAACCACATCACCTTCTTTGGTAAGATACTGATTGTCATTTTCTCACTGTACATGGCCAATTACTCTCTCTGTCTCACCATACTTGCGTGGAGGAGCAAGGCTATCCTCAATCCAGTGAAAGTGGTGCCAGTAGTGAAGACGAAGAGGAGCTCCAATTAGAGTCAGATGCTGCGGTGTGGGAAGCAGCTCTAGAAGACCTGCGAGCAATTGTGGGGGCAGAGGTCAGTAATGATGTGCTACGTGATCTGTTGCTTGCAGCTGACATGGACGTCAACAGAGCTGTCAACTTCTTCTTTAACTCACAATAGCTCTGTTCCTGATGCCTAGCTATTGTTTTTAGGTCATTTGTGTGTCTGTCATGTTTTGCCACTCATATTTTTAACAATATGTAATGACCATAATTCTACATATCACTGATACTGAGTTCACTGTTTGGCTGACGGCATTTTCCACCTCAGGATAGCTCCATCTACACTCACACTGACCACGTGGCAGCCATCAGGAGCCACCTTCACCTTACTGATCTCTGCACTATGTCCAACCCCCACGTGGGTCACCTCACCATGACCATAATCCCATACCTGCATTCCTCCATAGAAAATAATGGGATTCAGTTATCTAATGCAGTCCCTCACCTTTATTAGTTTATCTCCTCCTCCACTGACAAACTGAGTGCCACAGATGTCCATGCCATTGATGGAGGCTGTCTTGCTGCCATCAAGCTCTCTAATCTGCCCACCATCATAGGCCTCCCAGTAGCCAATCTATGCCACAGGAGAGTGGAGAGGTGATGGCCATTGCATCAGTACAGTAGTATGTACTATATCTACCTTCCTGTCCGTTCCTGCTGTGATGATCTGACACTCGTCTGGCCGGTAGCATACAGAGTGGAACATGGTGTTAGCAAATATCACCTGGCTGCGCACCAGCTTGCTGCAAGTGTGCAAGTGTATTGTATAGATGCATGGGAGGAGACAGTTCATTTCATCTGTACTACTACCTTACATGAGGTCCCAGATGATGCATGTTCCATCTGTACTGGCAGTCACACACTGAGGTGAATGATTCTGATGTGAAATACAGACAAAATGAAGAGGGTACTGGCCTCTACCTCTTCATCGTTTGATCTGAGCTTAATGCAAGTGATAGTGCCAGTGTGCTCCTTCAAAGCAGACACCATGTGTTGGCCCCTGCTGGATATCTCCCACACTCGCACCTGTCCCTCTCCACCTCCACTAATCACACTGTGGCTGTCTGAGGTACAGGCCAGAGCAGTCACACCCTTGTTGTGAGCGTCATGGATTGTGTACATTGTTCTCCCTGACTGTGGATAGTATGCCCTGATCTTGCCATCTTCCCATGCTGTGGGTAAATGAGACAATGAAAAAAATGATGAGTACAGTACGTGTTTAGTACCAGTAATGATGGCTTTGCCATCGGGTGTAAAGGTCACTGCATAGCAAGTGATATTGGGCGTGGAGACCCTTAATAGCTCTTTTCCTGTGTTTGCATGCCAGACTTTCACATCACTGTAGCTGCTGGTAGCAAATAGTTCACTGGAGTACCTAGAAGTTAACTATATCAATAAACAGTTGCATTTATGTAGAGTGGGTGGTGACTGACATAGGAAAGGAGATATCTGTGACTGCACTGCAGTGAGAGGAAGAGATGAGTTGGGGAGTTAGGTCTTCCAACTGAACCAAATAGCGATTTGATCTATGAGTGCCCACATAGAACTACAGGAAGAATGGAGAAGTCTACATGCTAACTTCAGACAGGGTACATCGACTACCTGTTTGCCATCTGTGGTGAGAGCAACAGATGACACAGACCCAGACACTGTGGTGGAGTAGCTCCTCTTGAGACTGGGTAGTAGGATAGCTAATGTACCATCTCCTGATCCCACCACCATCTTTCCATTTGGTAACAACTGGAGGGCCTGGACACCACAGCTCAGCTTGTTTTTCTGAGGCCCATAGTACTGGATGAGTTGTGTACTCAAGTTCACCTACAGGCACCGTGTCCACTTATATAAACAGTAACACTTCACTACAGTGCCTCCAAACCTGCAATACATCTCCACTTGAGGTACCACAGAACATGTAGCCATCATCTGGAGACACCTGTATGCACCGTACTACCCTCTTTAGCTGGCCCAAGTTGCAGTCATTAGCCACAATTTTACGAGTTTGTGGGTTTAACTCCCACACACGGAGGGTGTGGCTGAGAATTACAAGGAGTGCTGTGAGTATCCCTTCATATTCAAATGAACTCACTTTCCTCCTGTTACAAAGAGGTCATCACGAGTGTTGCAGTAGGCAAGGGCATAGACAGGACCAGCACTCTGCATAGCTGCCTGGCTACCACATACTGCCTCCTTCTTATCCAAATCCCAGATCACAACACTGAGGAAGGAGTGCACACATACAGCTTTACAAGAAAGTCGTTTCACCCTCACCTATTGTCATCTTGTCCCCCAAGGGTAGCCAGAAACTTGTCATTGGGTGAAAAGGTCACAGCCTGGACTTTGACCATGTGCAGTGATAGCCGACAGTAGAGCTCCCTCTCTTCAAAACGCCACACTATCACGTCAGCCTTGAAGCCCATGTGTGTCACCTGCAACAGGACAGAGGATAGGTGGTGAAGGTCTGGAAGAGTTGGGCATGCTTACCTGACCAGAAGCTATGAAAGATCCAGAGGGTGAGCAAGCTAAACAGGATACGTTATCTGAGTGGCCTGAGAGGAAGGTCTGAGTACGTTTCTGAACATCTTCCACAATTACAGTACAACCAAGTGGGTACACGATGTGGTGACCATCTGGATGTGAAACTAATCCACCTGGAATACTTCCTGCAAAGATATCATATTTTAATTTTAATTAAAGACATAACGCCCTGACACTCTACCTCCAAATCCAATCACGGAGACGAGTTCTAAGCTGCGCACTTCTTCAGGCGCACCATCATTCTGAGTACATCCTTTGTTGTGTACGTCCATGGGTTAGCAGAGGCTAACAGCAAAACACTAAAAACACTAAAACTCTACACAGTCAGTAAGCAAGCAGCTCACACGATTGCTATAGTAACGTTTTCCTGGTCAAGCGCATGCGTACAGAGGCGGTTGGAGGGTGGAGCCGATAGAGTTCTCTGCCAGCTTGCACAGAATAGACAAAGTAGACATGTCTTTGTGGCAGCGACAGAAAAACTGGTGGAATGAAGTTGTGTGGAAGCCCAAAAGAGCTCACTCCCTGGAGCAGCTAAAGTGAGTAGAGGCACGTAGTTCTGCCGTATCTGGGTAGTTGTCGTTGTCCTCGCGTTCGCGTCATCTAGCGGCTATCCCTGAAATTATAGGTACCAGTATCAAGTGTTGACAAGGAATCCTGTAGTCACAGAGGCCAATAAGAACCTGCTAGTAGAGACGTTTCGCTCTATTGCTGAGATCCTGATCTGGGGCGACCAGAATGACTCCAGAGTATTTGAGTGTGTTACATATACCATAGATAATATAGACACGTAACGTGTTATATATTATCTATGCATATACCACCTCCGTTGCTGTTACGTTATCTGTCAGTATTTTATCTCTGCTTTGCAGTTTCTTTCTGGAGAAAAATATGCAGCAGTTCTTCTTGAAAACTCTGAGTCAGAAGTGTGGTCGGTTTGTGTGCTTGCAACTGCTGCAGACACTCAGTATTCTGTTTGAGAACATTCGTAATGAGACATCCATCTGTGAGTTAACCTCTAAGAAAACTACTTACAGAATGGCTAGAGTGTGTTGTGTGTCTGCACTAGATTACTTACTCTCTAACAACCACGTCAATTCTCTCATTGTGCTGAAGCTTGATTTCTCAGACGAAGAGGTTTTGGCCTACTACATTTCCTTCCTCAAAACGCTCTCCTTCAAGCTGAACACTCACACAATACATTTCTTCTACAATGAGGTGTAGTGCAGAGTTAACATTATCCTTATCTAGGTAATTGTACACTTACCCACAGCACCTGCGGGATTTCCCCCTGTACACAGAGGCTATTAAGTTCTTCAACCATTCAGAAAGCATGGTTCGCATTGCAGTGCGTACACTAACACTAAATGTTTACAAAGGTATGTACTTGCAGTTTCAGTATGTATGTACTATGTATGCATTTTTATGCAGTGAATGATCATCAGATGCTAGAATACGTGTGCAATAAGACAGCTGCGCCATTCTTCTCCAACCTGGTGTGGTTTATTGGTAACCATGTCATTGAGCTGGATGAGTGCCTTCTCTCTCAGGCTCAGTAAGTAATGGTGTTCCTCCTGTATACAGGCCTGAGGTTGTGTGTGTGTGTGTGTGTGTGTGTGTGTGTGTGTGTGTGTGTGTGTGTGTGTGTGTGTGTGTGTGTGTGTGTGTGTGTGTGTGTGTGTGTGTTTGTGTGTGTGTGTGTGTGTAGCCACCTGAACCGAGGTCGTTTGGAAGGACTTGTGGCTGAACATCTCGATCATCTCTACTACATAAAGGACATCCTCAGCCTTGGTGTGGTCAGCCTGAACTCTGTACTGGTAGACCAGCTCCTCAACAGGCTGCTCATTCCACTCTATGTGCTCTCCCTCACTGACCACAGTCCATTCCCTGAAGGAGTAAGTGGCCTCATGCTGACCTTAGCCTTAGCCATATGTTTTCCCACAGCAAGAGAGTCCTCGTGTCAGTACCACAGTGGCCCTCTTCCTCCTGGCCCAGGTATGAGTGGTAGACACAGGTATTATGATTTAGTGTGTTGCTCTAAGGATATACACTCTAGAAGTTGATTTGAAGGCTACACATGCAGGTGTTTCTGATTGTCTCGGACCCTGATGTTGTCCTGCCCTTGGCCTATGTAATTTTGACTGGGGATACGTCTCTCTCTCTTCCTTCTGTTCTCACCAAAGAAAACTCTGTAAGAATCCATACCTAAACTCTATACCACACACTTTCTCTGTGCCCCTTGCTAGGATCGCCGCAGAGAGGGTTCTGTGCCACTGTTTGCTCCTCCAGTAGTGAAGCTGGATCAGGAAACCTCCCTCCGCCAGCCAGTGTATGTCCCAGCTCAGCCAAGGAGTCTGAGGCGTGGGCACAGAGGAAGGAGGCGTCGTGAAGATGGGGAAGGATCAAGTACAGAATCTCAGTCAGACCTACGGGACATTCCTCCAGAGGTGACCGGCTATGTGGACAATGTGGTGGATGCCCAGTATCCAGAGTATGTGGTGATTGAAGCCTCACCAAGAGAGACAGGAGAAGAGGTGCTACACTCTTTGTGTGTTTGGTGATTGCACCAATGTGACTGGACTATCCTCATTAGGCACTACCTTCCCCCAAAGTGGAAGGTGTAGGAGTACCCTCTTCCCCTCAGCAACAGCCTACCCCTCCCCACTTCTCCCACACTCCCCGGCACAACCTGCCAGTCACTAGCACTATGTTTCTTGATGCTCTGATGAACTCTCTGTCAGCTCGCACTGATGACCAGCGTTGTCTCTTCACCCTCTGCCTGCTTTATGCCATCATTCAAAACAAAGGTACGTGTGCACTCTCTATACAGTGCATACCAATAAGTTATCAATTGCAGGTGTGAACCGTAAACTGCTGGAGGCATTTTCTCTGTTGTCCATTCCAAATGTGAGTTCACAATTCTAGGAGACACACTTATTGTGTATGTTGTGTGCAGGAGGAGGAAGAACTACGCTATAACAGTGAGCTGGTATGTTTGCTCCTTGCTCTGCTGGACACAGCCACTGCTTCAGGTAGGTATAGTATACACCAGGCAGGTCATGTAGTGTAGCTCTAGCTGTACACACATTGCCTGTAGGTAACAGTTTGCGGTTGGTCACCCACCGCCTCACCATCATGGTGCTGGAGCAGTTGTTGTGGGCACCCGGGGGAATATCTACGTTACAGGATAACCATGTGGCTCTAGTGGAGAATGTATATGAGGCAGCCATCTTACAATTGAGATTATTTTACAAAGGTCCACGTGATGAGATATTTCTGGACATGTTTGAGGATGAATATCGCAACGAAATGGTTTGTTGATTATTGTATATACATTCTTATTAAGTGGTTTCCTTCCATGTGCAGAGTATGGAGGTACGTGTGCAGTACCTGCTGCAGGAAGGCTCCATGTTGCTGCCACCTACAGACACACCTCTTACTGGCATTGAGTTCACCCGACGGCTACCGTGTGGAGAGACAGAGAGAGCGAGGAAGGTGGGTTCACTAATTGTTGAAGCCTGGCAGTTTGTCTACACGATCATCGAAATAGGCCATGCGAGTTTTCTTTGCTACTCGGAGATTATGTCAGCGGCTGCAAGAACAGCAGGAGAAGGAGCTACCCCTTACAGATCCCAAGAACTCAGCCTCAGAAGGAGATGTAGTGGACCTCAGTAAGTTTCAGTGTCAAGTGCATGTGCTGTGTTTAATTGTATTTGTCTCCTTTAAGATAATTGTGACCTTGTTTCCTGTTCCGTCACAATTGGGGACAAGTGAGTATCACTGTCTCTACTATCCCCTGTGTTGATACAATATGATGCTGTTTGCAGGTCAAGTGCACATTTCATGGTTGTGACTGAGAGTGAATTTTTGCTTGTGGACCCAGACAGGTCAAAGATCGGATGGGGTATTGTCCATTTTATCTCTTTCTTGCAAGTGAGCTACAAGCCTAGCCTGACAATCAACAAGTTCCATTGCATTGTTATATATGTAGGACGTTGATGTTTCCACTGATCCTGCCAATAGCTGTGCTCTGTACATTACTGTACACAGCCACGCCAGTGTGAGTAAGAAACCAGCCCTCTCTGCTAGATTCCAGTTTGAGGATCACATCCGGTGTGTGGCTGCTCGACAGTGCTTGCAGCGAAATAAGGAGAATCTACGACTGGCTAAAATGACACGTATAGCAAAACTACTTCATCTCCCACTTCCTGACCCGACCTCTGATAGTCTCCACCCACCACTAGGATTAGATCAACCTGATATTGGATCCTTCATTGCTGTGTCTCCACCTGAACTGTTGTCCAGTCCTCTCACCGACCTAACCCGCAGTGGATTGCATCATGCCCTACAGAATCCACCTTTAGTTGAAGGCTCTACCTTGCAGGATATTGAGATGGCACAACTGCAGAGTAGTACATTGGAAGGGGTGGTAACCAGCAAAGAGATGTCAGAAATTCCCAGTTCTGAACCCACCCAGAGCAACCCCTCTGGACAGTCAGAAGCTTCTCCAGACACCCCAATGACTGGAGTGTCCGAGGTGGAGGAAGAAGGCTTTCCAGGGCACTGGACTCCTCTATCAGTCTCGGCTTACACTTCAACAAATTCTACATAGAAACATTCCTGTCTATGTGTGTATGGATTTGCTTCACATAAAACACATCAGATGTACACAATTTAATTCCAACACACATTCATTGAGAAAAGAATGTCTGTAAAGACCTGACCATCCCGTGTAATGTCCCTCCTACTGTTGCACATGTTGGCACAGAAACCCAACCCCTGGAGAGGGCAGCTGGAATAATTAGGACTACCGACACTGTAGGGAGAAATGTGAAGGCAAGTGTATAATGGACAGTATCGCAGGGCGGCTGAGGCCTAGCAGACCAGCCATCCACAGCAGAGCCATGAAGGAGAACCACTGACCCAATCTTCCCATCACAAATACCACCATCATACCACTCACATAGAACTATAGGTGCAATAGAGGGTGTACATCACTGTCAGTAGATCATGTTATACAGTTAGTACACATACCCACATTGGTTGCTGGGAGCGTAATGAGGTAAGTTTCGTTACCCCCGCCAACACAAGCCGGTCCAGAAGAGCCAAGTGTGTGCACATTGTTCTCAGTACAGCACTCTCATCAAAGGTACTATAGACACAAGGTCCATGGAGAATGATGCCATCACTATATAGTGCTACAGGTGTATTACATGCAGTATTACTTACAGTGCTCCTCTGAGTCTGAGGCTTCGAGATCTCACACCTACAGCCAATAATCCATAGCATAGAGCACTCAGCAGAAGTAGCAGTCCGAGGTGGTAAACAAAGGAACCATCCATTAAGGTTGACCCTCTGAAGAGAGAAACCTCGTACCCATGGGTATACGAAACTAGGTATATAGCACACGATGCATGCATGATATGCTTACAAGAGAACAGTGAAGGCAGCAGCATACACAGCAAGGCCAGCTGTGAGAGATTGCTGGAATGTCAAAGCCGTCCACACGAATGCTAGCACATAGCTATATGGCTGCAGTCTCGTTCTCCAGAAGACTTCTCTCTTCCTAACGTCACTTTGCTCCACCATGGTGCACTTTATCTAATTAGAGCGCATCTGGTGAAAGTGCAACACTCTGGCCTAACATGCAGGTAGAAGTAGATCCTGTGTTGGCTGAGGTAAGAGTCGCAGTCTCTACTGCGCGTGTGTTTATGACGCCTTGCTTGTTACAGGTGGACGTGTATCTCTCTCAGACTCTTGGCTCCACACTTCATCTATTTCAGGTTCACATACTATAGTCTCTCCTGTTAGTGTGTCCATGATATGAACCCTTTACAATCCAGTACCCTTTGCGGCCAGCACATTTGCCAGTGCAACCTGGCAGTGTGCGGAGTGCCAGTGTGCGACCAGACTCTAGGCAAGTTTGTCTCAAGTTAGCCATTCCCTCCCATGGGGAGAACTACAGCCGTAGCCGTGGGGAAGGCTATGCCAGAGATGCTGACATGGCTTTGCCACCTACCAACACTGGCCTCATCTATGGAAGGTGAGGTGAATTGAGAACAATTGCTTGAATACTAGTACATGCTGTCTACCAGTGGAGTCATGGACCAGCACAGTTTGACTTCTGATCCTCGGCCTCCCCTAAGCCACAGATACGTGGTAGGAGTATTGAAGGATGGTAAGTAGTAGAGAGGGACTGATTGTCATATGAAATGAACCATGTAAATTGGCAGGTGAGCTCCATCTGTGTCCATTGAAGGCTATTGTCCAGCTAAGGCCTGGTCTGCAGCACTTGGACCAGGCAGCAGCTGGAAGGAAACGCAGTGCAGCTGCCGAGGCCAGTACAGATGGAGGAGATACAACAGAGAGTGAGGGGGAAGAGGCTAAGCCTGTCACTGTCAAGTTTGCTCGTAGGGATGCAGGCCTCAATAGGTGTGCACCCTCTTGCTCAGTGCCACAGGAACAAGGGTGTCTGTACTGCTGTCTGCAGGAGTGCTCGTGTGTCATGGAGTGACTATTCTAGCAGACATGCAACTGAGGAAGGGTGGCAGCAGGTGGACTTTAGGTCCCTCACCTCCCCACAAGCTGATGACGAGAGGCGATTGCTGTTTGCTCCAGATGACTGCCTTACTTCCAATACTAGGTAGAAATATTTCACCAGAAAAACTGAAGTATGAACCCTCCCCACAGCCTGTTGCCAGAAGCCTACTTGGACATGCTGTGTCCTGTGGAGAGTAGGCCCGAGGTACGGGCTCCCAGTGAACCTCCAGGGGGAGCTGTATCCCTCTCCAAACTGAAGGCTCTCCCAGTCACAAGACAGGTAACTGAACCATGCCACCTCACATGTCAATTGTTATGTCTGCCTGTAGGTCCACGACCTGCTAGTGAGCACAGGAGTTCTGACACTAGGCCAGCTCTGTTCACTGCTTCAGTGTGGGCGGGGTCAACTGTCGACATACCTTGATGCCCTGCAGAGACATGGCATCCTTGTCCAGGGCTGCTGGGTGGTAGGCAGCCACTTACTCTATCCCACAGAGACCCAAGCTTCACTTCGCAATGCACGTGATTATCTGGTTTGTAGGAAACCATGAGCCATTCATTACGTTAATCACCACATACACATGCAGCTCTACTGCTTTACTCAGAACAGGTCAATTGCCAGGAAGGATGTGGCGGTCATCACTAAAGTACGTACATAGCAAAACTGTGGAGTAACACAGTCATTGGTTGAATGCAGGTGCCCCATGAGGCAGTGAGGCAAATTCTGGCCCCTCTCACACTGGACTCAGGCTGGGAGTTCAGACTACCAACTGATACTGAGTTCCTACACAAGTGAGATCAGTATAAAGGGTCATCTGATGGTAGATGTGCTCTTGTGTGTGTCCAGGTATCCTCACATAGTGCGTCTACAGGAGGAGAAGTGGCGAAATAGAATGGAAGAGTGAGTTAGTCTGGCTACTACACATGTATGCCATGTTACTGTCTCCTCCCAGGCTCAGAGCAGAGCTGAATTTGCCTAGAGAACAGCCCAAACTAAACAAGTCTCCCAGTAATCATTCCTCTCCTTGGTCATACAATGTGTGTTAATTTGAGTACTGTTGTGAAGGTGGAAGTGAAGATACAAGGAAGATGCCCGTCAGGAGAGGGAAGGTTGCCAGTGGTATTAAGGTTGAACCAGCAGAAGACGCACAGACAGGGCCAGCATCTCCTCCTCAAGCACTTGAAGAGCCCATGGACACATCTTCTCCACAAGTTATTGTGAAAGTGGTTAGTGTTACACTAAATTGCTGTCCATATTCTCATGTTCACCACACCTGGAGGAGCCCACTGGAGAGGGCATGGGAGATGGCATGGCCGAGTATTGTCGCGAGTTGCTGGCCAATGGAGTGCATTCTCTAGCAGACATCACTGGGAGACTTAGAGTCCACCAGGTGTGCAGTGGAGACTAGAACTACCACGTGATACTCCTTGATATTCTGCAGGGAACACTGGGTCGAGGGCACCCTCTAGGCACTGCTGTTGTCACAGAGGCTCTTGTAGAGGAAGCTCTTATCAGAATAGCTGCTATTGAAGTTGGTAAACCATCTGGAGTTCGTTTATTTGCTCTGCCTCGCAACTACACAGCAGCTGACAAAGTGAGCACTACATATACTGCAAGAAGGGACAGCATTAATGTCAATCTACATCATCTCTAGTTTCGTGATGTAGTTCTTAGACTGTTCCAAAACCATCGCTGGCTACGCAGGAAGACTATTGTGGATGAGATGGAGAGAGTATGTGGCCACCAACCAGACCCTAAGACATTCAGTTCCATACTCAAGGTGGCTTGTCTGTGTGGGCTCATTATATTATACTGCATACTGTAACTTTATACACAGGAGCTGGCCTATAGCAGAGGTTCTCAGTGGTACCTACTTGGAACATGAAGTCACTCCCTATATCATATATGTAATGTAAATTCATGAGAATTTGAGTTATGTCTTCTGCTGAGTTCTCTTCCTCTGTCGTGCTGTCTTAAGTGCATGGCGATGGCTGTGGCGCAGCAGTTTCTTCATGGCTGACCGCTGGTCTGGCCACACCCTCTCCAGCTCCTCCCTGCCTCTGCTTGTGTGAAAGGCATACTCCAACCTGTTGGCCAACTCGGGATTGGACCAGTGGAAGAAAAAGTAACTTTTCTCTTGCACATCACCTGACACTTCCACCATCCTACTTTTCACAAATGGTTCAACTTGCCTAGAAATGAACCCACCATACTCGCCTATGTCTTTGCTTCCCCCTGCCAGGAACGAGTGCTGATGTCCCGAAAACAGGGCCTTCAGGTCGCGAACACCACCTGTATTCCTCTTCCCCGCCTCACAGTCGTCGTTTATCTCATGAGGGAAGGGGTCACAACGAGGATATGGTGTGGAGCTCTCAGCTGAGCAGTTCAATACTTCATCGATGATTTTTCTTTGACGAACCTTTTCTCGCTCGACACAAGTCACCTCTGCCATGTGTAGAGTGGCGCGCGCCGCGCACGACATCATCACTCAACGTCATTGATCATGTGATTTTAGAGCGAGAGGGAAGGGGTGTACTGTAGTTATGGAACTGTTTATAGCGAGACCGGTAGCCAGTATTTGGTTGGTACTCCTGGGTGTCTGTACACATGTGTCACGGGTGTCGGCAGAGGAAGGCAAGCGTAAATATCGTCTCATGTTTTATGTGGTTTGAGAGTGTGTGAATTTCAGTGATATGCAGTGGAGTGTTCTGGTGCGCGGATCCAGTTCCCTCTGATCCTACCCTAGTGACTGCTACCTACTTCCATTATGACCCAAGCAGTGGACTGTGTAGCCAGCTACGGCAAGATGAAGCTGGTTGTGTGCCAGCAGCCAACTGCTCCTTTACCTCTGTTGATGAATGTTACAGAGTGTGTGGGGAGGGCAAGAAGAGTGGTGACGGTTGTAGAGCCACTGAGCATGGATGTTGTGGAGATGGTGTAACTGTTAGGGAGGGGGAGGGAAGATGTCCAGGTGAGTATGTTCACTGGAGGATATGTGGGTGTGTCTGTATTATGAATATTGTGTCCCTGTCAGGGGAATCTGAGGCAGCCAACGCCAGGACCAGTGGGGGGAAGAATGGAGTCCACTGGGGTCTGATATCATCAGGGGTGTGCGGTGCAGTACTCCTGCTAACACTGGTTGCCATAGTGGGCCTGGCTACATATACTTATCGTCAGAGGCACAAAAACAGACAAAGATGGTGAGAAGGCATTTTTTCTACACATCACATGCTGGGAAGGTTGTTGACAGTGTCAGTGCCCTTCACATGCAGGTACATTCATGAAGTGCTGCAGATGTACGAAGGTGGGGAGAGCTCAGATAGTGGAGCAGCCAGTGACAGCTCCTGGGATGATCCTGAACACAAAAACATGTTTGACCACTTGTAGCACAGCTCAGTTCATTCACTGGCTGTGTAACCATTGTGTTGTTAGTGCTGTCTCAGGTCTATTCATCTCCACATAATTATTTATCGGTTAATTAGAAGTCTGTCTTCAAATAGAGCGCACTGTAAGCGTGCACGCCGTATGAGAATGGTGAGAAGGCAGGGATTGATTTTCATATCTTGCTTTGAGTTGCAATTGCTCCTGTAGATTCTCCGCGTACAGAGCAAAAATGGCACGAGGCGGATACAGGCCGAACCTTCGTACACTTTGCAGCGATTCCTTGAGAAGGTAGTGTTGCTGTAGCGAGGGATGCAACTGGTTACAATTGTGTGCCACTCCCGCTCTAGGTAGTGTCAGATTTCCAGCTGCACACTTCAGACACCTTCTCCCTGTACCGCAGTCCGGGACTAAGGGATGAGCTCACCCATCAGCACCTGGCCATGCAACTGCACAGCATACCTTTAAAGTTTGAGTGCTAGCAGTAATGTGTGTTTGAATAGTGTATGTGTGGCTCCTGGTGTGCAGGCATGGAGACCTGCTCTATTTGGCAGAGAAGAAACCTGCCACTTCAAGCACCAAAGATGTTGCTATGGTGACAGGTCTAGTACAGGAGGATGCAGTGGATTGTGCTTTAGCTCTAAAAGATGGGAAGATTCAGAGAAAAAGAGACCCCATACTGTAAGTAGAGGCACTCTTTACTTTGCTCAACAAGTGCATGTGCTTGTAGGTGCCACCATGGAGCTGAGGCAAAGTGTATGAACTGTGCCCCACTGGACCCGTGGGACCCTCGTCACCTTGCTTCCTTTGACCCACCCATCAAACATCTCTCCTTCCACTGCCACCTCCGCAAGCTAACTAGTGGAGTTGATCGAGGCAAGTTCTTGAACCTGGAAGACGTTCGGTGCAAGATCCGCGAGAACTGCCTTGATCATCCTCCATGGCCAGCAGGCATATGCACCAAATGCCAACCTAGTGCTGTCACACTCAGTAGACAGGTACCTAGTACACACAGCCACTTTTGCACCACCTTCACTTGTGGTGCGTCCTAGCCCTACAGACATGTAGATAATGTCATGTTTGACCATCCTATGATTGTGGATCGGTTTCTTGATGGCTGGAGGCAGAGCGGGAGGCAGAGAGCTGGTCTGTTGCTAGGGAGATATACCGAGTTTGAGGATGTGCCTCTTGGCATCCGTGCTGTTGTCAGTGCCATTTATGAACCTCCACAGGTAATGAGTTTGAGGCACTGCTTCTAGTGTCCCACTGACTTCAACCCCACCCAGGAGAGTAGCCGTCTCAGTATAGAACTGTTACCAGACCCACACCAGTCAGCCCTGCAGGAGTTAGCTACTCACCTAGGACTGCAGCAGGTTAGCTTTGCCACTCGTCTGAATAGTCCCATGGTGTCCTTTGGTGTGTGCAGGTGGGGTGGATATTCACTGACCTGGAGCCAGAAGGAAGGAATGGAAAAGTTGCATACAAGAGAAGCATTGTTAGTGCCGGCAATATTGTAAGTGCTACATTTCATTCTTTACCTCTTCCATTATAGCATACTCATCTGCTTACTGCTGAAGAGTGCATTTTGGCTGGTGACCTTCAGAACAGACACCCAAACCCATGTCGACATGCCTCGTCGGGGTACTTTGGGTCAAAGTTTACTACACTATGTGTGACTGGTAACGAGCAGCACGAGGTGGAGATTCGGGGCTATCAGGTGGGTGTGGCTATATTATGGATATGGCTAAGTTGTCTGTATCAGGTGTCTAATCAGTGTATGGCTCTGGTCCGGGATGACTGCCTGGTGCCCACACTTGATGCCAAGGAACTGGGCTACATCAGAGAGTCCACTCCTCAGCAGTATGTTCCGGATGTCTTTTACAAGGTCTGTGTGGGTGTGTCTTCATCTTTGGTGTTTGTGACATGTTGTCTGTTACTCAGACCAAAGGAGAGCATGGGGCAGATGTTACACTGGAGGCTCGACCTCTGCCCTTGGAATACCTTATCATTGAGCTAACTACCTCTTCTCCACGGAACCCACTCCCCCTCCTCCCTGGAGGCAAGGGGCTTACCTTCCCTGTAGAGAACAGGGCATCTGTGGGGCAAGCGGTGCAGGTCAGAGTTCCTGTGTGTTCCTGTGACAGGATGGTAAATGTGCTCCTTCCCAGGACTTCCATGCCTTGTGTGCATACCTAGCCAGTCAGCAGACCTCTAGCTTCCTTTGTTTTATGGCTGACTTCCACCTTCTCTTCTTTCTGTACACTTCTGATGTGGCTGGAATTCAGCTGAAGGTTAGTACATCTCTGTTGGATTATCTATGGTAGCTTTCTTCCTCGACAGCCTCACCTCCCAAGTCTGTGTAGAGCCATCTTGGAGGGAGACAAGGCAGTGGCCGACACCTGGCGACATGGTGACCTTTGGTCTACTCTAGAACAGCTAATTGCTGCTACTAATTCTTCACCAACCCATGCCATCTCTGCTGCTACTGCAGGAGAGCAGTGGTCATGTCAGCAGTGTACTCTGTTGAACCCTGCACACTCTGTTGTGTGTGATGCATGTCAGTTTCCGAAGAGCTCATCCTAGGTGTTGTGTTAATTATGCAATAAGTACTGATCTTGATAACCATACAAATATATGTACAAAAACTGATCATAGAATGGGAGAATGAAATTGCTAGCTGGCAGCTTGCACTATTGGCAGACACGTCTTGCAGTCTAAGGCTATTGGGCTGGGACCAGTGCTGACAGGTAGCCCCAACTCAGTGAGCCACTCTGAGCACTCATCAAGAGAGAAAGCTAGAGTCTGGGCCACGTGAGCCACAGGGACAGAGGGACGGTACCTGCAAGGAGACAGAGAGTGGACAGTGTACTGACATGGAACCTTCAGCAATACAATGTCACTACTACAGCAGCTACACAGCTGCTGCTGTGCCCTCATGTACACTGAAGGAGACAGTGAGGCCAAAACAGACAATGATAATAGCAACTGGATCAAAAAGGCAGGTGGTCGCCGAATATGATCATGAGCTTAACAGAGTTCGAACTTAATAGTCCACACATGAACTGCGCAGATGAAGATGGCACCGAAGTGGCAACAGAAGGATGAGATTGCAGCTCACACAGCAGATGGTGGCCAGGGGTAAGGGGGAAGCCTCCACTAGCAACGGTGTGGCCATTATGGCATATTGTAGAGTGCTGAATGGAATGAGAGAACACATTAGCAGACATCAGATATTGAACTGACTTAACCCTTGGCCAGGTACTCTTTCAAAGAGGTGCTGAATCGGCAGCTCTTTCTGTGATAGTTCGAGACTTTCATTTCATCTCTTGCAGGCCTCATTGCTTCCAGGTGAGAAGAAGAGTGCTCCAGAAACAAATCAGAAGAAGTGGCCGTATTTCCATACTGAAGATACCCCACCCAGCAACCTTTATGCAATACCCCTCATCCTCCCTCCCTCCCTCCCTCCCTCCTTCCTTCCCCTCCCTCTCTCTCTCTCTCTGTCTCACCCCCCTCATCACACACACACACTTCAAGACCTACGCTCTGAGTATTGTTCTGAGGGCAGCCAGTCTCTCCCGAGAGAGAAACAACTGCAGCAAACTTCCTCCACTGCCTGGAGCACTTTGGGAAAGGCGGAAAAACTGGCAATAGTTGCCAAGTTGCCATGATGACCATAGCCTGAGGGCATGGGCCACATGTGGATGTGTCTTCAGGTCAGAGGTCAAAGTCCGTAGCTCTGTAGACATATCTGAAAGAGAAGTGCCTCTCACACATGCACAGTGTCAGATGGTCAGCTGGTTCACTGACCTGCAAAGTTGTGTGTCATGATGAGGTAGAGGATGCGATAGGCTACAAACTCTGGCTCCTGCCCAGCCACACCCTCCCGATAGAGTGCCTTCAGCTGGGCCTGGCACTGGTTGAACTCTCCCCTGTCACCCTGTTTGTGTGTGTGTGTGTGTGTGTGTGTGTGTGTGTGTGTGTGTGCACCAGTTTCATCAGTCTCAAAATACATACGAACACAACTCACATTCTCCAGAGCAATTCTGGCATGGCTCTCATACACTACAACTGCAAACTCATTGCGGATACCTTGTATCTGTAGCCAGACAGAGAGTACATCACATGTACTGTCACATGACTGAGAGCCAGCATTACTCACAGTTAAGTCTTGACGAATAGACTTGAGCTGCTCACAGGTGTAGTGGTAGTCTCTCTTTTGCTGCCAGCAGCTCATAACATGAGCCAGGGACTGCTTTAACACCTGAAGGGGCCGAACTGTACTGGGGTCAGGGGCAGAGGTCAACCTCAAGTACGGCTTCTCCAGTGCTTGTGAAGTGCCCTCAATAGCAAATTCCTGCCAGTCAAGATCAGTTTCCTCCTTGGATGTGCCAGCAGTCTAAGGAAGACAGGCTCCTCAAACACACTCCATACATGTACTACCAGTCACTCACTACAGCCTGCACAAGTTCAGCCACAGACAGTTTCTTCTTGAAAGTCCTGTTGCTTTCTGCAGCAGAAAATCTCTGTGCCCGCTGGTCTAGCCTTTGCTTTTCCTGCTCCGTCATCTCCTCTCCGATCTTGTCAATGAAGAACAGTCTGCAGACACAGGTGACAAGTGACAGTGGACAGAGACCGAGACACACACTCACTTTCCTCCTCTCTTCTTCTTTGGGCCACCTTTCTTCCTTTTGCCTCGACCCACCCCTAAATCCCTTCCTGCTACAACAGGGGTAGTAACAGGCTGGTGTGACAGCTGACTCTGCATACTGTGGTACTGGGGAGTGTCCCACCGTGACCTCTGTGTGGGAGGGTCCCTGGGGACGAGGCAGGCATCACCGATCACTGACCCATCACAACTTCTCAGTTTACTTACAATGGGAGAGGTTTGTTGTCCCAGTCCACACCCCAAGCCTTATTCTGCTTAAAGATATCATTTAGTTCCACTTTCAAAAATTGCTGCACTCTCTCCAGATCTTGAGTTCTACCTTCACATGCTGCAAAGGCTCTGTCAATATAATCCCTGCACAAGAGAGGAGGCTGACAGTGACGAGGAGCACAGAGAGATCATTGATGTAAACTTTCACCTGAGTTTGGGGGGCCACTGTTCTGGGGTCAGCAAAGGAGGAGATGCTTTAGCCTTTTTCAAGGGAGCTGGGTGTGACTGGAAGACTGGCTCCTGCTCTATCACTGTGTGTTCCCCAAAGGAGTTCACAGCTGCATTGAGGAAAGGAAGGTAACATGACTCATCTCACACACAGCAACACTGACCTGCTGGCTGCTCCCAGCGAGACCGCCTTTTCCTGGCTGGGGATCCTGTTGGTCTATCGCTCTCCTTACAGGTCTCCCATGGCCGGCTGTACTGGTCTGTATGTTGCCCACTGGGAAGGAGGGGCTGGGATGGAGGTGCTGGTCCACCTCGTTCATTGAAAGGGAGTGGATTTTGTAAGGTGTCCTGCCGTGCAGCTGTCTTCTCCTCTGAGTAACTGGTCACCACACTAGGGCCTAACTTACCTTCTTGCCCTGGGTGCATGGATACTGATTGATGCTCTGGGGGGCGTGGTCTGTGCTCAACTGCAGGCAGTTCAGTGGTATATCCAGTTTGGCAGTATTGTTGGATCCGAGGCTGGTGCACTTTAGTGTCCTCCACAGATGCTGGAGGAGGTGTGGTATCTTGGGTAGGGGGTGGAGTCTGGTCAGTTCTAGCCACTCCCCCAGTGAGGCCATCCAGTGCCTGCCTCGGGACTTGGTTGTCTGATTGAGTATAAGGCTGGTTGTTATAGTAATAGGAGCCACTCCCCCAGTACGGTTGTGAATGCCATCGTCCATTCCACTGCTCAACCCCAGGACCTCCCCAGCCTACAGTACAGCACACACTGTAGATAACAACACAAAACCATCCACAAATGTACTGTACCTGGTGTCTGCCATTGTTGCCAGTAGTTACTACTAGTTTGCCAATCAGATGGTGTCCACTGAGCAGGGGGTCTTAAGGGCCCCACTCCTGGGGGTGGAGGCAGAGCTCCAGTTCCAGGGGGTCCAGCTACAGGAAGTCCAGTTCCTGGGGGACCAGCTCCTGTTGGGGGTGGAGGTGGCTTTGAAGCAGTCTCGTGGGTGTCTGCTGTGCTTCCTGTGGGCTCTACCACAGTGCCAGGTGGAGGAGGTTCAGGGGCATCTTCATGTGGAGGAGGAGGAGGGGGAGGAGGAGGGGGAGGGAGAGGAGGAGGCGAAGGAGGAGGTACCCAACCTTGCGGGGTTCCCTAAACATAGTTGCAGTGTTTATACAGCATAGCCTACATCTCACAACTGTTACTCACCTGCAGAGGTTGAGGCGTAACCCAGGGGTGTGCTGAGCCCTGCTGCCAGCCAGACTGCGGTGCGGCACAGTAGTTGCCATAGTACGACGGAGGGGCAGAGTAGTTGTACTGAGACTGGGGTCCAGGGACAGGGTAACTGCTTCTGTAAGTGGTAAAGAGGTTCCATAGTAATTCGTGCGATAAAGGCAAACGCTAGGCCTACGGAACCTACTGTGAGTTGCTGTTTGGATACATGATGTTCTCTATCTTCTGAGATTCGTGGCACAGCGATTCATTACGTCACGCTTGCCCGTCCACTGGGCGCGCCGCTTGCAAAATCACGTGATGTTTATCGGTTTGAGATTGTGAACCTTGGCCTTTACTGACTTTCTCTCAGCAAGGTTAGGAGAGCGCTGTTACCCATTTATTGCTGTCTATTCGAATGATTTTGTGTCTTTCCTTTTAGAATGGCGTCTGAAATCAAACTCGAGACTGCAAAATTTGACGCACGTTTTCCGAACACTAACCAAACTAAGAACTGTTGGACTAACTTTCGTGACTATCACAGATGTGTAAGGGCACGCGGCGATGACTACCAGCCATGCCAATGGTTTAAGAAGACCTATACCAGTCTCTGCCCTGTGGCATGGGTCAGTCAAATATATATGCTTAGATGCACACGAGTATGGAGTGTCTTTCTCTGTGCACAGGTGGAGCAGTGGGATGAGCAGGTGGAGAACGGGACATTTGCTGGCAAGATCTAGTCTGTTGTAGCTCTGTATGAACCTTCACCCTATAACCCCACATCTAGTGTGTTGTATCAGTGATAGTATATGAACAGATTGGTGGACGTTCTCTACATGTACACTCAAAAGTAGTTTGGCAACAGAAAATGGAGTATAAAGTATCCTATGAATGTAAAGATTTGTACACTTTCCAGCCCAGCACGGCCAGTGTCACTACGGCTAGCAGATTGTGCAGTCTCTTGCGATACTTGTCATTCTTGAACACTAGCACCACAGGGGAGGAAGAGTGCAGCTCATGACTTGGCACGTGGGTGAGCTCCTGGCCGTCATGGTCCACTTGGTACTTGCAACAGGGGTCAAACTGCCACGACACGTCATACAGGGCAGCACACAGAATGCCTGTTGCCCCTAGTGGGACTGGAATGTAGTGAAACAGCCTGTGGGGGACCACAGGAACACACACCAGCCCTGCCAGACATGAGACGACAGCAGTCTTGTGAAGAAAGTTGCCAAATCTAATCCACCTGATTGAGAATATTTGATATTCATAAAATGACACCACATACTCCTCACCAGTACCTGATGGCCTGGTCACCTAACCACGGTGGATCCACTATAACCAGCCGATATTCCTTCTCCAGAGCTCGCTCCAGCTGGCACTTGACCTCCTCCCTCCCTGACTGCTCCCTCACAACGCAAAATTCATCTCCGCTGTAGTATTTACGACTCTTTCTGCGGCAGTAGACACAGTTACGATAGAAAGGCTGACATAGAAACAACCAATAGAATGACAAGCTCACGGTTTGGTCTCTTGGGGCGGAGGCGTACCCGCCATTGCCCCAACTGTTCCAATTAGTTCCCACCATTTACAACGGATGTAACGTCATGTGACACAATAAACTGGATACGGGAAAGAGATCTGGTACGTTTTCAGCGATACATTGACAGTTGGCAGAAGGGACACGTATGGCATCGTTCTTTGGATTTGGAGCTTTTTCAACTCCAGTAGGACAACTTGTTGGTGAGTAGTGGCAAGTAGACGGCACGGAGGGCTGACACTGTTGTACGTCATGTCATGGTCGTGTGTGTGTTTCGGTACAGAGCGGGCTACAGATAATGCTGCCAGTGCTGGGAACCTGCCCCTTCACCTTGAAGTGTGTGACGTGATCAATGAGACGGATGCAGGCCCCAAGGATGCAGTAGCTGCCATTCGAAAGAGGCTGACGGGCAGCTCTAAGAACTTCCACATCATAAACCTCACACTGACTGTAAGTGGGTGACATGCTGTGAGGCAGTAATGTAGGTTGTACAGAGTGATGTTGATGTCCATGCACAACTGTGTACAATGGAGGGTCCATTTCATTTGTGTGCTAACAATGGTGGGTACCAGTCTAACCTGATAGGTGGTGTGAATGTTGATATCCTCTGATCAGGTGCTGGAGACTTGTGTGAAGAACTGTGGTCTACGTTTCCATGTGAAGATAGCTCAGAGAGAGTTCCTTAACGACCTCCTCAGGGTTGTCCAACCAAAGGTTTGACAATATCTGTCTAGCTGTGACAGTAGGGATCAGTGGTGGCTGTGGTGTCTCTCCTGCTCTAGAATAATCCTCCAACAATTGTGAAAGAACGTGTGTTGGGCCTTATTCAGTACTGGGCAGACGCCTTCCAGGGCCGGCCTCAGCTGGCTACAGTGGGGGAGGTGTACGAGGAGCTGAAGGCACAGGGGGTGGAGTTTCCCCCTGTGGACCTTGACCAGCTGGCTCCAGTGGAGACTCCCAGTAGGGTCAGTCCTGTAGCTAGGGGGTGTGGCTATCTAGGAAGTGGTTTTCTCTTCTTTTATATTATAGCAAGGCCAGGCACCTTCTGCCCCGCAGGATTCGGTATGACACAGTTTGTTGCTGTGTTATGTACACATGACATTGTGATGAACTGTTTTCATTGCAGTTATCCCTTACATCTCAACCACACCCCTCTGGCCAGTCCAGGGGCCCCCCAAGAGATCATAGGTCACGAGCTCGAGGGCCTATTGGTCCCCTCAAACCAGAGCAGGTGAGACTGATTGTCTTTGTCCTCATCATCCTGACATTGTGTGTTGATGTGTAGGTGGCCAAGTTGCTATCGGAGTTGGATATTGTGAGGCGTAACATTGACATCATGAGTGAGATTATGACCGAGAATGAGCCTGGCAAAGAGAGCCCTGAGGACTTCCAGCTGCTGGAGGTAATCAGTGAGATACTGCACTCTGGTATTTGAGTGTATGTCACCCCACGTGCTTTAGGAACTGAACCGCTCAGTACACAGCATGCAGAGTCGGGTGGCAGACCTGATTGAGAGGGTGCAAGATGAGGTCATCTTGGAGAGCACACTACAGATCAATGATGAACTCAATAGTGTGTTTGTTAGATATGAGAGGTCAGAGTTCATGCTGCAGTAGCTGTACACCACAGCTCACTGTAGTGTGCCTGTCACTGTAGGTACCTGGGTAACAGGGAAGCTCTACACCAACCTCCCCAGCAGGGCACGGTTACAACAGAGAAGCCTCAGACTGACACCCACACTGAGGGAGGTGTGGCTACTACCAACTTGAATGAGGTGAGGGTCTCAGCTCAGAACTGACACCTTACACTCTAGTGCTCTCCCTCTCTTCTCCCTCCCTCTCCTTTTCTCTCACAGCCTGCTTCCTCCATATCCTACCCGTCCCTAGAGGAGCAGCCACCTGCCTATGATGGTGGAACAACTGTAGGAACCCTCATTGACTTGGGCACGGACCTCAGTACCCCCGTACCCCCCCAGACCACAGGAGGGACTGACATTGTGTCCCAGTTGGCGGACATGGGGATCACAGGGGGGCAGGCTCCGCCCACACATACAGCAGACCCACAAATAGAGCAAAGTGCAGATGAGTTTGACATGTTTGCTAAGAGCAGAACAGCATATGCTGGTAACACTGGGTAAGCCACATTGCTTGAGGATAGCACGTCAGTCCACTCCTCTCTTCCTCTCTCCAGAGGCTCCACATATGACGATTTAAGAGTGGACCAGACTCAGTCTCTCTCACAAGCTCTGCATGGCCGCAGCAGCGCAGAGCCAAATGTGTACTCTGACCTCCAGGAATGGCTAGCAGAACCATCTTCTACCACACCCACAACTCAACCTGGTGCTGAGTCAGCAACGAGTGCGGGTACATATCACCGCCTGACACTAGCACACCACTGATTTTCCTCCCCTCTTACTGCAGAGTTTGACCAGTTCTTGCAGCAACGTTCCCAGCAGGCAGAGAGCCTACCTCCTGCCAGACACCGCCCACAGATGCAACGCAAGGATGACCAACCCGACGAACTGTTTGCCCTCTGATTCTAGCTAGCTAGGTAGCCCTGCGCTCGGGTAATGACCACGTGTATGTATGTGTGTGCATGTCGAGATGACACTTCGAGATTTATACACTCAATTTGACACTTTTCCAGCAGTATCGTATCTTTTTTGATCTGACTTGTGCGGCAGGCCATGGCTGAAAGGAGCACCCCTACAGCGCTAGGATGTTCTCTGCTTACACTGTTACTTACCTGTACACTGGTGCATTCCGCCTCTGCTCCAGAGGCAGTGGCAGCAACCAGTGGGCTACCTCCTGACGCCTCTCCTCCTCCGCAAGAGCCACCGTCGTCCCTTCTAGAAACTTTCACACTCAACTACACAATACCTCTGGAGTTTTACTACGTGGATGACTCCAACAGAGGCAGAGGTAATAGCTAAGCTGTCCAGTTCGCACTCTCGTGAGCTACCGCACTTCACATTCAGGTACACACTACAAGTACTCCTTGACAGACATACAACAGCTCATTCAGCAGGCAGAGGTGTTCATCAAGCGTGCTCTTTCTCAGGCACCCCCTCTTCCACCTCGCGGCATCTCGCATGCCACCTGGCGCACTCAACTCAGTGATCTGTGGCTGGTTCATGCCTTGTCCCATTACCCCATGGCTGGGCAGCACGTGGTACTATACCTCATAACCATTCCAGACTGTCCCCACTGGCACGCCAAGAGCCTGCCTCGAGTGTGCACGTGGAGGGAGCCTGAGATGGAACTCACTCATAGCAACAGAATGTGAATTGTTTGCTTATCCTGGTCAGGTTGTGTTTGGTTCAACCCACCCATGGTATGAGAGCCTGCTGCTGGCACTGGGTGTGGCCCATGTGACTGTAGTGGAGTACAACCTCCTCACCTATTCCCATCCTAACATCTCCACCATCACACCCTCTCACCTCAAACCAACAGCTCAGTTTGACTCAGCTCTCTCCATATCCAGGTACTAGATCTGGCGACAGTTGCATGTCACTCTGAAATATTCCTTTATCTGACAGCTTTGACCATGATGGCCTTGGTCGCTATGGAGACCCTATCAATCCAATTGGTGATCTTGTTGCCATGGAGACTGTGATGCAAGTTTTGAAGGAAGGTGGCCTGCTATTCCTGACAGTCCCCATTGGTACATTGGTACCTATTGTATGGTATATGGTATGGTGTCACTACCTACCTTCATATCACTACCACAAATGTAGGCCCAGATGTGTTGGTGTGGAACCTGCACCGTCGCTATGGAACAATAAGGTTACCTCTCTTACTGCATGGCTGGCACCAAATGGAGGCCATTGGCTGGGATGACCAATTACTGAGCAGCCCTGCTCCTTACACATTGCAGTATGAACCAGTGCTGGTACTGCTACCAAACTGTGTAGAAGACAAATTAAATGTGATGAGATGACATGTATAACTGTAGTGTTAGCTGTAAGTGGTGAAATCTGGAAGTGTGGAGGGTGTGATGTCTGCGGTACAGCGTGCTCTAATCCGACGGATTTGTCGTAAACGGTCCAACCAGTTGGAGGGATGGTGTTCTGCCAGACTGGGAGACTCAGACACGTACACGAGAGAGGCAAACTGCACACACAAGGGCAGCTCTCATTTCAAGACACAAAGAAATATCCAGAGCCATACATTGGCATGCAGAGCTTTAGTCCTTGCCAGGATAGGCAGTTGTAGAGAGGAGCAAAGACAAGGCTGCAGAGAGAGCATCCCCTGCATTCCTGGCCGCACTCTCACACTCACTCTGTTGACAGCTGCAGGCAGAGGCTCCACTACTACTTCAGCATAGCAAAATTGACCCTGCAGGACAGACAGAGGATGACAGTCCTCTGCAAGACAGCCATACTTACTTTGATGGTCCCAAACTTGTAGGGTAGGCCTGACTCATTGTACACTATGGTCACAAAGTCATTGCCAATATGTAGCTTCTTGTTGCTACACTGGAGGTCAGAGGTCAGTGTGGGCATTAGAGTGGCCACATGAAACACCACTGCACAAAGAGAGAGATCTGTGAGCCTCCCCTGCTGCAGAAGGCCAGAGGCTCTAACCTTGTGTGGTGTCATCCTGGTAGAAGTAGGTATATTCCCCATCGCTACCAGCCCGCTCCAATCCACCAAGGTACACCATGTCTGGCAGGCAGTCTGACAGACGTAACAACTGCCCTAAACCAGACAAAAATTCTTGGAAGCGGCTGGAGCCAGATGTATTGGCTAGGATGGCTGCCTCACTGGTCTGAGGAGAGAGTACAACACTTGGTGTACAGACATGTTGGATCAGAGTACTGAACCTGCTCTTTGCCAACATATACTACAGCAATCTTGTGTGTATTGTATGGAGGAATATGATCCAGCAGCTTCACTGCTCGTGTTGTGGCCTACATGGAGATGGAAATACCACACTCATACTCTACTGTATATTGAAGATACCTGACCTCATCAGCTGCAAGGAGTAGAGGTGTGTGTTCAGGGGCAGGAGGAAGGGACAGAGCTGCATTGTGGAACAGTTGTAGGAACACAAAGCTGGGGTCATTGGGCAGCTCAGAGTCCTCAGATGGTCCACCTCCTGCAGTGGGCGGGGCAATGACCTCATACACCAGGTGTACAATGTTGCACACACCAGAGGTAGGAGCTTTCTGGAAGGCAATCCTCCGACGACTCCAGGTAGGAGAGAGATCATGGAGTAAGGGGATATTCTGTGGGGGAACAGAACTACAGCCAGGCTGAGAGAGAGGCTCCATAGGCAGTGAGAGACTGTGTTTGACAAATGGAGGATGACACTTCTCCCCCTGTGCCCCTCCATCTTCCCTCTGCGAATCTGCCTCACTATCCTCTTCCTTCACACCTTCCTCACTGCCTTCTCTCCTCAGACCTTCCTCACCGTCCTCTCTCCTTTGACCTTCCTCACCTCCCCCTCCCCTCTGTCCATATCCCTCATCTTTCTCTTCGTCTCCATCAAAGGTGACCTGGTCATTTTCTGTCTTCTCATCATCTGATCTGACTGCATGACAGATGGCAGACAGGACAACCTACCTCCAGCCACTAACCTGAGCCCTCTGAAGTGCGACCTGCTCTAGCCACTAGTTGCAGCTGCAGCAATAGACAACACGTATATCACAATTGGCAACAAGGCTACATGTGTCAGACCTGCTCCTTCTCTGTTAGGTGGGAGCCATGAAGAGAGGGAGAACGTCCAGCTGGTTCTATGGTCTCATATGACAGCAGAGGAGGCATACGTTCCATGGCACATGGCTCAGTCTCTGGACCCAGTCCAACCCCCTCAACAGGTCGAGCACAACTGACTGGAGGTTGAATGAGTGAATCTTGAGATTCACATTCCTGTGCTATTGGTTGCCACAGAAGTGGTGTTTGGTGCCATAACTGATCTTCTCCACTCTTTTGTTCCTCAGAATGGACCTCTCCTCCCACCAACTGCCCCCCAGTCCCCCCTTCCATGTCCCCTCCCACCAACTGCCCCCCAGCCTCCCCTTCCACATCCCCTCCCACCAACTGCCCCCCAGCCTCCCCTTCCACGTCCCCTCCCACCAACCGCCCCCCAGCCTCCCCTTCCACATCCCCTCCCACCAACTGCCCCCCAGCCTCCCCTTCCACATCCCCTCCCACCAACTGCCCCCCAGCCTCCCCTTCCACATCCCCTCCCACCAACTGCCCCCTTGGTTCTCCCACTATTTTCTCCTGCTCCTTGCACCTGTCCTGGTCGACTTCCTCAGTTTCAAAGGGATAGTTATAAGCAGCAGCCACAGCTGCCAGCTCACCCTCTCTTCTTCCCACTGTGTGTTCCTTCTGTAGTCTGTTCTCTAATCGCAGCATCCATGCAGTGTTACCACTGGGACGACGTACTTTGACCTCAGCCCACCCCCAGCACCAGCAGCTGCAGAGAAGGGACCTGCCAGTTGCTGTGGCAATGTTGGAGAGAGAGGTGTCCTCCATCACAGGGGACACATGGGACCTTGTGCTACTGCTGGTCCTGAGTTCAGCCATACACCGAGCGCACCTGCCGGGCTCTCCACCTGCCTCCCCAGTGGTTGTCACAGTAACCAGGTAGTTACTCAACACCCAAGTTTTGCTGGGACCTCCAGACACAAGGAACTCGGCCCCAGAGGACCTGTACTGCACACAAGCAGTGGAACGTGGCTCCTCTCATACAATGTACACCCTCACACCTGCTGGGGAGACTGGAGACATTTGAGTAGGTATAGCGAGCTAGCATGTCCAGGGTGGTCTCTATGAGGTCCCGACACAGCTGCTCCCTCTCTGCACTTGTTCCTTCCTTCCCTGCACCTGCTACCACATGAGCAGACAGTCCCTAACAGAAGTGCTCACAATATAGTTTGGTCACAGGAGGAAGTAGCTAGTACCTTGGAGATGAACCTGGCAATCCTGGGACGGTACCGCATGCGACACCTTAGGAACCACATGGATATCACGTGGTGAGCCATGGCAACTACATAAGATGAATGGCGGTCGGGGTTAGTATAGGGCAGAGCAATACCAAACACAGAGAGATATTCCTCCTCGAGAAATCCAGACACCAATGCTGGCATGGGAATGAGACCGGCCAGGAACTCCAGGGTAGGTGTGGCCATAGAGGGTGTGGCTGCAACCTGGCCGAGACGATACAGCACACGAGGAAGGAACCTGTGAGTACGTCCACAGAAATTACTTTAATCCACACACACACACACACACACACACACACACACACACACACACATGGCAACCTTGTCATGGTGGCTTGTAGTTCCAGACAGCAGATAGTGAGAGCAGAGATGCAGATCCCAGGTTCCTTTCTCAGTAACCCCGCCTCCAAACAACAGACAAGATCATGCTGCAGATAAGGAGGAGAGGACACTCTACAATATGTGGACACACTACATGGGAGGAGATCTGACCTGAGCCCTGCGGTCCAGATGGCCAGGGTAGGTGGCCAGGTCTGCCAGCAGTGGGTAGACAGAGGACGCTACTTCTGCTGGATTGGGGGCAGTGTTAAAGAGGTCCAATCTGGCTGAGTGGCACTCAGCTAGGGAGCACAGAGGAGGGACAAGGGGGGAGAGATCTGGCATTGCTGATAGAGTCAGAGTGCGGCACTGGAGGGCTTCCCTTAGGAGGTGCAACAGTTGGAACACAGCCTCCCACTCCACATCCTGTGGGTCAGAGGCAGAGACCCAGTAACCCACTCCACTCCCAGCTCACCTACCCTATAGAGACAGGCTTGGACAGCATCAAACACTCCTTTCAGATGGAGGGCAGTGCAAGAGAATTCCATTGACCTCTGACCTCCATCTACAGTGCACACATAAAAGGGGCTGTATTTCAATTCTGGAATCTCCTCGTCATAGAAACCCAATAGCCCCATTTTGTCAGCTCTTAGCCTAAGAAGGCAGTTAAAGATCTGAAGGGAGACCCACACAAGCTGAGAATGAGGTGATGATTGGAACCAAAAAAGCTCACATTAATCCTCAGCACACATGAGGTAGCAGTGAAGCAGTTACCAGCATACAGCTCCTGAAGGAATGCTACCAACACAGAGAAAACCTGCTCCGCAAGGGGACCCGGACGGTATAGGGCTTCCTTCAGTAGCTGGGTGAGACCAAACACTGCGGCCTTACAGTCAGAGAGTCTAGGATCAGACCCTTCTCCCTCCTGCAATCCTCTCTTCAGCACCTAGTACAGAGGGAGCACAGTGGCCAATATATGTACACAAAGTGTGGGGCTCACTTGTGAGAGCAGAGCCAACATGCTAAGGGCATGGCCAGTGGATGAGGAGGGAAGGAGGGACACCAGTAGCTGCACGGCCTGGCAACGAAGATCAGAGTCTGTCTCTAGGGGGAGTGGCTTGAAGTAGGGGAGGAGGATATTCTGCAGGAGAGGCTCTTCTTGTGTGAGCCAGTGATCACCTAGCACCCCCTCCAGGCAGGCCAGGGCTGCCTTCCTTACTTCACCCCGCCTCTCACAGCTAGTACAGGCAATAGGGTGATACCAGAGCAGTACATACACCTGCAACATATACCGATAGAATTTGTCCATGAAGTCTGAGAGTTTCTGGATCCAGTCCTGATCTGCCAAGTCAATGACAAGGCCTGTGTAGTGCACTAGACTGAGAGCTGACTGCACCTGGACACAGGAGGAGCAGAGGCCTCGTGTGAGCTACTAACACTGATCACACTAACTGGTAGAGTGTCTCTGATATCATCCAAAAGTTGGAAGAAGAGGTCAGCTGGACCAATGGCATTCTGGCCTCCCTCCCAGTAGAGCTCAACACTAGAGAAGATGTCCTGCAATGTGGCCTGTAGCTGTCCAGCTGGGGAGGAGCCTTGCAGAGTCTGCCAGACAATAGCCTGTTACCTCTACCCTGCAGGTTGGCTCCACATGATGCTGTACCTGTTGGGCCTGGGTAAGGTGGTACTGAGTTGAGTGGAGGATGCGGAACACAACCTCCCACTCTCGGTCCTCCAGAGAGGAGGCATAATGTCGCACGAGCCTCAGCACTGACAGAGCTACTTCATAGACCACTATTGTATGGCCACTCTGAGATGCCTGTGGTGGGAGGGAGAGAGGACTGGTACTGTAGGCAGCACTCCAGCCAATATGAGGCATTATACCTGGTGTATTGCAGGCAGTACTGCAGTGAAGGGCAGACTGAGACTCTCCACCTTCTTTACTCCCCACAGGCTCATACTGATGTAGAACACAGCCCCTCGCAGTAGCAGCCCATCACCAGCATGAAACCTGGGAATATACACCAAACTGTGGTATAGGGTATAGACCAATGGACTCTGCCTCACTTGTCCTGTAGGACACTGCACATGGTATAGATAACAGTCCGGCCAAGGTGAGTGCCAAGCAGTCGCTGCATTACCTGCAGACAAGATGAGATCAGCAGAGGAGGGAGGCTGGCTGGAGAGAGCTACCTCCAGAGATAGTTGTATAAACCTCTCAATATTGAGGGTGTGGCAGAGAGTGATGACACATGGATGAACAGTGGAAGGAGGGAAGGCAGAGTAGCAGATGACAGCATCCAGGAATGCAAGACACAGCTGAAGAATGGAGGTCAGGATGAAGCAGCTGAAGGAAAGAGGTACATTTCCATGTACCTCTGTCTCAGAAGGGTTGGTGCTCTGGTTGACATGTGAGCAGGTGTGGGAGACAAGGTATGTAAGTACGTCTTCCTCCAAGTAGGCAGAGTTGTAATGAACTAACTTGACCAGCAGCCCTAGGAACCCCTCCACACTACAGCCAGAACAGCAGGTGTCACACACATCACTCTACAAGGTCAGTGACTCACCTGGCATGGGTGGTAGCCTCTGGCATCCATTCTACTAGAAATGAGCCTGGGGAGAGGATGAGATGACATCATTCACGGTAAGAGAGAAACAGCGTAGCTCACCAATGGCTTCCTCAAAGTACTGTATGTCCTTGCCTCCCTGTGTCAGTGCTAGTAGGAGGTCCAGCCTACTCCAACAACCTGCGTCACTTCAACACACATTATTCCAGAACACCACTGACCTCTGCTGGGCATCTTCCTCTATTCTGTGTGTCTGAATGACTTTGAAGAAGTGAGCCCTCATCACACCCAGTTCAGAGTACTGACCAGCTACTAGAGAGCGGGTGAAGCGCAGTACTGCCTGTCGTACATCAGATGGCTGTTGCGGCTGCAATAAGTCCCGAACAGCCTTCCATATAGCCTGTACTGCATACTGTAGAGTGCAGTGTGAAGTCGTACAGAGAACTGCAGTGCCCACCCATATACCTCCTCCAGCCTCTTAGTGGCCACTATCTCTGACAGCTCCTTCATAGCCCGCACTCTGCGTTGTGTAGGCACACCTTGCCCTGCCGCTAACTCCTACACAAGAACGTGGACATTATCCACTTCACGTGCACCCCTTCACGTCTCACCCTCAGTACATCAGCTGTGATGAAGGTACTCTGGCCAGCCTCTTCCCTCCCCTTCGCAGCTGGTGGAGGCCCCCGAGGGCTGAACAACGAGCCTAGCTTGTGCCGAATACTCCCCCCTCCAGCCTCTCTACCGTTCGCCTGCATCTGAACTCCTGTGCCGAGTTCCCGTGCAGCGCGATTAGAGAAAACGCGTTTACTTAGTGTAAGCGCAAAACAATTACTCATTTGTACCACTTTGATCACGCGCTGAGCCAAGTACCATGTGCCTTTGATTTGTAAACAAAGCCGACCAGCCAGTGAAACAGCTCTAAATCCCTAAAGAGTGCTATGGAGACAGCGTACGCACGGCTAGAGGGCAGGGATTTTGAGTTCCTGATGGTTAAGAGGAGAATCACCATCGGCCGCAACAGCAAGCTGGGTGGTGTGGATGTTAACATGGGCAACTCTCGCTTCATCTCTCGCCGCCATCTGGACATCTTGATGGAGCGTAGTCAGCTCTACCTTGTGTGCCGAGGCAAAAACGGCGTGTTTGTGGATGACATATTTCAGAAAAGAGAGAACAAGAAGCTCCAGTTACCCCACTCGTGAGGAGGGAGGGCGGGAGGGAAGTTGGTGTCGGGTTTCAAAATGAAGCGATATTCTTACCGCTACATTCTTTTCCTCCCCCCTCTTTCCTTCAGCTGCTTCATCAGATTCCCTTCCACCCAGATCAAGCTGGCTCTGACCTCTCTCATTGAGGACATGCCACCTCCCCTCCCCCCTCCGATCTCTCCTATCCAACCACTGAGGATTGACACCACTCTCACCTCACCCTTTGTGTCCCCCATGCCCTCCCCCACTGGCACCATCAGGTCTGCACCTGGCAACCTGGTCTTCCACCTTCCTTACCCCTCCTTCCCCTCCCCCTCCCCACAGTGCTGTGAACTCATGCCCAGCCAGTCCCAGTGCTTTGGATCAATATACCAGACGAATGCCCTTTGAACTTATGGCTAAATATGCCTCCAAACTGCTAGCCTCACAGCAACGTGGTGGAGAAGAGGTAGGTTGTGTGTGACCCTTGGTACATGTATAAGGCTGGTTACATGGTGTGACTGGCAGTAAGGCCGTGTGTTGATTGAACGGTAGCCCATTATCTGCTGCCATAAGTTGATAGCTGACATTCCAGGCAGCCTCCACAACTAGCAAGTCAGTGGCAGCTTGATGAGTTGAGCTATCTTCTGGTTGTTGCAGAGGTCAGTGGAAGGAGATGGAGGAAGTGAGAGTGAAGCAGGTCCAGCCCCCCACACGTCATGTGAGGAGGAGGAGGAGGGTGGTGCACAAGGTGACCAGGCAGAGGAGAAGGAGGGAGACAAGGAGGAAGACAAGGGCATGGTGAAGCCACCATATTCATATGCCCAGCTCATCGTACAGGCTCTACTGGCACCCAAGGATCGTCGCCAGACCCTTAGTGGAATATACAACTTCATTGCAGAAAAATACCCATTTTACAAGCTGGAGGATAAGGGCTGGAAGGTAGTGGGGGATGGGGGGTCAGTGGGTGTGTTGCTGCTACTATTGTGTACCATATCTGCAGAACTCCATTCGACACAACCTCTCCCTCAACCAGTACTTTATGAAGGCTCCACGGGAGAAAGAGGGCCTTGGATTTGGAAAAGGTGGCTACTGGTGTATGCACCCTGACTATGAGGAGAAGCTCACTTCTCAGGCCTATGTTAAGAGAAAGAAGAAAGGGATTCCTGTGTTTCCTTCTGCTGGGCTCTTATCTTCCAAGTAAGTGTAGTAGTGTGGGTTGTGTGGTGTGAACTAATGTAGGCTTCACGTAAGCCCCACAAGACACATTGTGTGTCCTGTAGTGGCCTCAGTCAACAGCCACCTTCTCTCTCACAGATCAGCGCCATCATCACCCACACATCACCCCCTAATGGCCTCAGACTTTGCACTACGTGAGGTTGAAGCCAAATTTGCACTCCCCCACACTCCCCCCTCCCAGTTCACTCTGCCCCAGGCTCTCTTCCCGACTGCTGCCATCCACTCCTCATCCTCCCTTCCTGCCTCACCATCACGCCCCCATCCTGGATTTGCAGCCCCTCCTTTCAAATTCTTTCCTCTCGGAGTCCGTTCCAGTTCAGTTGAAGCCCTGGCACCAGAGGTTGCTCGCAAGAGAGACTTGGCCCATGAAGACAGGGGTCCTCCTGCAAAGAGGACTCGTCCTAGTGAGGAGGAAGGGGAGGAGGGACGAGCTGACACCCAGCCAACGTTGCTGAAGCCAGTGCATCCAATGTCTCTTACAACCATCCCTACAGCCTCCTCCTTCACACAGCCTACAGCTGGAGTGCAGTTCTTTCAAATTCCTGTAGCACCTCCTGGAGTTTCGATCCCCTTCCTACCCCAGGGGTTCATTGGAGCAGGGGCCCCTGGAATATCAAGCCAGCCCTCAGGAGAGCAAAATGATCAAACCCCTAACTCCCACGAGGAAGGATAGAACCCAGCATTTGACCCTGCCCTAATAAGAGCTCTCACATGTACACACCAACCACACTGGGTATTACATGTACCTTGGACTTCACATTCCTCATGCAGTGTAGTACATGTTGAATATCCCTTCACTTACATGACCTACAGCAGATGTCTTTTGTAGTTTAATTTGTATAACACATTTTGTAACAAACAGCAAGAAATTATGTAACACACACAATGGGACTGGGAAGGCAAGCCTCTGGTCAGCCATAGGCTCGCATTTTGCTGTAGTAGAGAACAAGTTTCCCATTGGTTCCATAGCACTGAGGGACAGGATCATGTGATTTAGTGATCAGATCATGTGACAGTACTCACATCATACAGTGTTCCCAAGTCTGTGTCCAGTGCAGGAGAGAATGACTGGAGGATATACACAAACTGAGCAGGGAGGCATGTGATAGGTCATGTGACAATGTACATCATCTGCTCACCACTGACTCTGCTGTGTCACACTTGAGATTCTTGCGCAGCCACTGGTTCATCCATCCCATTGTCCTGTCACGAGCAACAGCAAACTTCTTCTGCTTCAGAACGGGAGCATTCCCTATGGGGCTCAGGCTGACGGTAACTGGAGAGAGAGAGAGGAATGTACGGCAGCACTGGCTACCACAGAGACATGCTAACACTTACTCTTTTCAACCTCTCCTGCCTCTGCCATAGCAGCGTCTGGTTAGCCCATATCCCGATCTCTATGTCGAGCAATTCTTTTTGATGCGCGCCCAGTTAGAGGGCGTGGCTGGTCAAAATGGCTGAGGCTGGAGGCAAAAGGAGTCGGAAGAGCTGCAGGGAAACGTCAGCAACCGTATCAGCAGGTGGACGGAGGAAGGCACCGCGTGTAGAGGATAACGATAGAGAGGAGGGCCTCATGGAGGGGGTGAGGTGTGGGGTAGAGTTCTTTGACCAGCCTTGTGCTAACCTTGCGAGTGCTTTGCTGGGCTGTGTACTGGTGTGCCGTGGGGAAGACGGGGAGGAGTGCCGTGGTGTGGTGGTGGAGGTGGAGGCATACCTTGGGGGAGAGGACAGGGCAGCTCATTCATACAATGGTCGACGCAGTAGAGCCAATGCAGCCATGTACATGGTGAGTGAGGGGAGAGGGGGGAGGGGCAACATGGTGAGTGAGGGGAGGGGGAGAGGGGCAACATGGTGAGTGAGGGGAGGGGGAGAGGGGCAACATGTCACTGTGTCACTTTATTTACAGGCTCCAGGTACCGCATATGTATATTCCATATATGGAATGCACTGCTGTTTCAACGTGTCTAGCCAAGGAGAGGGAGCAGCAGTGTTAGTACGAGCTCTTTGTCCTGTGGCTGGACTGGAGGCCATGCGGAGTCGCAGGGAGTGGAAGGAGAGAGGAGAGGGGAAACAGAGGAAAGATTCTGAGTTATGTAATGGCCCAGGTAAACTGTGTCAGTCCATGGGTATCACCAAACAGTGAGTCAGTGACTGTGCGTGCTACCCAATGGTTAGTGGGTATTCTGCAGGCATGACAAAATGAACATGGTGACATCATCATCTCTTTGGTTGGAGAGGGGAAGACCCCTGCCTCCAGAGCTCATTGAAGCATCTCCACGTGTGGGTATCGACTATGCTGGAACAGAGTGGGCAGCTGCTCCTCTGCGATTTTATCAGGCCAACAGCCCCTTCGTTAGCAAGACCCGGACTAAGAGATGAACACATACCACTAACAACCTTGCAGCCATATCATCATTGCCATTATGACCATATGATAATTATCTTGTGATTTGGATATATCTGAAGTGACATATATTATGTGATAATAATTATATCAGCCAACATACGACACAGGAGGTGTGGCTACTCAACATGAAACCCTATGGTCTGTTCCACAGCAATAGTCAGCTTCTCATATAGCAACTGGTAGCTGTCATAGGGTGGCAGGTCAATACGGTTGAAACTGCAGACAAGAGTAACCATTACCGTGGCTGGACGTGGCCACATGCAGCATATGACATACCAAGTATGGGCTTTGGGTAAGTTCACAGTTGGTTGGTCCACCAGATGGATAGTGAACAGTCTGGGCCCCGCAGCCCCAGTGGACCCTGCAGTGAGGAGAGGGTTAATCCCCACATGTTGCAGGGGCTAGTTGAGTCCCACTGACCTTGCAGTGCCTTGAACCCACCAAGAGGTACTCTGCTGGAGCCAGTCACAAACTGTAGAAGACGTGCTCTTTTCTCATCGTCATAGGACTCCACAGCCTGAGAGGTGCATGGGATGAGGAGATACATACAGTAATATGGGGGGGGGGGGGGGGAGTGGCTTACTTTCCAGAACCACTTGATGGTGTCAGTGTCTGGACTGCAGTTCTTGAGGCGAGTATTGGCCCTCCAATCCTCCACATCCACCTTTCCTAGACCAGATATCAATAGCTCTAGTTCACGCTCATCAAAGTCCTTCAGCAGATGAGGAGGTATTAGCTCGTGGAAGCCTTTCTGTAACGCCATAAATTGTTTCTCTATTCCATCCCTGAACCTGAACTGCACATACAGCCTGGAGTGTGAGAGGCAAGGATGGAATGGGACAAAGATCTCCTCGGTACCAGCTGACCTCACATACTCCTGTTTGTTAGCATTTGTTACTGTCATATTGCGTCCATTGGGTTTAAGCTCCCTGTGAACCAGTTTCCCAAACCGGTCCCTCTCCACAACAAACGGTTGAGGGATGTCCATCTCACCGACATCATTGTCACTAGGATACAAAATGACCACATGTACACTGGGATGTAAGGTCAAGGGTCGGTCACTCACAGCATCCACTTTAGAGATCGATATATGTCAGGATCGACACTCTCCATGTCATCCAGCGTGATGGGGCGGCCGAGCAATTGCTGGAGGGGAGAGGAGCAAAGGAGGATACTTGGAATTGGGGGCGGTCCTAATGACAAGAGCCTACCTTGTAGAAGGGCAGTGTGAAACCTCCATCAATGTACAGGCCGTGGAACACAGCCAGTCCCAGTATACGTCCCACAAAGTAGAAGTATGAGAGATGCTCCTAGAGTGGGGTACAGTGGAGGTAACCAGCACAACTACCTCCTACCATAACTAACTGGGTTGATGGAAGAGTCTGGGTTAATCTGTAGTGTGTAGACATCGTCGCGGGAATATTGGAACAGCCCATAGTAGGGGTTCAGCATGTCCTGGCTCAACAGGTAGAGCCACTCACGAGCAATGCCTCCATAGTCCAGTCCATCCTCCCCTCGAAACTTGATCAGCAGTTTCTTCTGCAGCTGTGGTATACGGAGGTTCAAGATCTGCCTGCAGGACACACAACACAATGCTGTAAACAGAGTGGGTCTACCCAGGTGGAGGCTGGGTCCTTGCCTGTAGGAGTCTTCAAACACATTTTCCCTGGAGGTCTCAATACGGCAGTGGCCTGCCTTCCTCTGCAAGGCTGCCAACTGGGCACGTAAGGTGCGGGTCTTGTGCACTAGATCTCTTCGAGAAACTGGTGGGGGGGTGGGACTCTCTCCCTCAGATCTCGTACAACCCCCCTCCTCTTGGCGCCCCCCTGAGGGCACAGGGGGCTCCTCCACAGAGGGAACATCCACCAAAATACTCCGGGCCATGTGCATGGGGAGGCGAGGGTCTGTGAACTGTGTTGTTCGGCTCATGTGATCCACAAAATACTTGCGACCATTTTCTGTATAGCGGATTTCCCAGCCATCAGGCAAGGGACCCAATTCTGTGGGGTCAATCTCAATTTGTCTGAAGCGGGGGTCATGCCAGGTGCTGACTCCCGTGCTGCGATGAATGAAGTAAACTTGCCCTTGAGAAGTCGTCCGCTGCTCTGAGTAGCAGAGGAGGGACAGTATGAGACCAGAGAGTAGAGAGGTGTGGCTAGTCTCACCATATCCAGCTGGTAGCTGCAGCTCATGGTGGAGGGTGTTCCTTGACAGGTACACATCTCGTCGAGTGAGCCCCACTGATGTACGATGGGGCTGTCCATTGGGCGTGATAGTGACTGTTGTTTCTGTGGGCGGTGTGCGAGGGAGGGGAGGGGACTGGGTAGGCCCACATGTCAGCTGTTCTTCTGTGGACCGTGTACCCTGTGTGCAGAGAGATTGTCACATGACTAGTCACATGACCCACTTGTCAACCCTATACCTGTGTGCTTGGTGCTCTGTGGACTGCTGTGTGTGAGTTCTGGTTGGCCTGAGTGTCTGTCTCTCTGTACTGGGAGATGGTGGGGGGCGGTGTGGAATTTTGACCCCGCGAGGAACTGCTTGACACACTCTCGTACCCTGGCCTAGAGGGGGGAAGGGTAGGTAAGTGGTAATTCCAAAAGGGGCACCCTTTGTTCGTTCTCACCTAGTGGGTCTCTCCCACTGAGTGCAGTGGTTGTAGTGGTTGTAGTAATAGACTCTGCCATTAGGAGTACGCCTACACTCCCACCTGCAAGAGGATGACATCAAGGGTCATGATGATATAGGATACTCCATCCCCCTCTAGCCCCTCATTCCAGACAACAAGCCATAATGAGCCGGTCCTCTGGCATCTGGCACACAAGGCCTCCCATACCTCACTACCACAGCACCTAGCAACCAAACACAGCTCACCCTTCAGGGAGGTCGTTGGGCTGGGACAGGAGGGCAGTCACTGGAGACTGGAGGCTGGGGTCTCGGCTGGTCAGACTCACTGTGTAATAAACCATTATCCACACACTCACTGACTGAACTACAGACTCACATATGATCTGGCCTCGGACAGCATCATCCTCCTCAGGATTAGTGCTCCCCAACTTCAGTCTCTGGTCTGCAAGACACCCAGGACAGGGGAAGAGATGAGACCACACACACACACACACACACACACACACACACACACACACACACACACACACACACACACACACACACACACACACACACACACACACACACACACACACACACACACACACACACACACACACACTAGTGTAAAGGCCAATCAATCCGTCCACTCACTTCCACCCAATCACGCCTACATCCACATCTTCCCAACTATACTATGTCATTAGTTCTGCCTGACCAGCTGGGAGGCTGGCCTATGTGTATGTGGCAGTATCCACTAAATAATATGTACAGACTCACATCCTGTGTCCCTGAGCCGAGAGATGGTGGGCGGAGTCAGACGTACACAGCCCAGAAACCCCGCCCCTTCCTTTCTGTGCACCTTGCGGTTGTTCCAAATGCTCACTGTCACTGAGTCACTTCGGCTCAGAAACCTGGCACCAGTAACACAGAGCATGACCTCCCTCTCACAAACACACACATACACACACACCCTGCCCCTAATAGCCCTGACAGTTGGATGCAAACCAAAAGAAATGAGTCTATTTATACCACAAGCAATGGTAGCTATTGAGAACAGAGCACTGCAGCAGACTACTGGCTATCTCCCATGTAGCCACTACATATGTGTTGGGAGTGGTCTTATATGGAGGTATCCACCACACTTGACTAGACTGAGAGAGTGCCTTAAGATGTGACCTTCAGACAAGACAGAAGTCTGGCTTGCCTCCACCAGACCATACAGTCAGCTACAGTACATGATATCTTCTCAATACCTTCAGTGAATGTGCACAGTCAGTAGACAGTACATACATATCATATCCTTGTACTGCATAGCCCACAGCTGGGCAAACTTACATGCATTGGTATATAGTGTACATGTGTGTAAAGGACAGGCACACAATGTCAACATGTTATAGCTATGGTGACTGTCTATCACATACATGATCACCTTATCTGATGTGTACAGTAATGCTCCTGCAATAAGTACACTGGGAACTGGCTGGGAACAGCCAGTGAAGCGTGCTTCACTAATGGAATTGATAGAACACTGGGTGCTTTGCTGTCCCAAAAATGACATGAAAGGATCTTGGAACCTGTTTCCTCCCTTCCCCTCCCCCTCCCCCTCCCCTACACTTACAAGTCATAATGCTGATTCCACTTTGGGTCCACAGTTGACCTCAAAACCTCAGTACAGTGGCACTGACCACTCTCATCCACTACTATCTTGGCAAATGGATCAGGCAGTTCTAGGTAAGAAGACACACACACACCTCTACACATTATCTGTATACACCATCTCCCACATGTATATAGCCCCAGGCCATGTGCTGTAATTAGGCGGTCTGTAGGACCATCTGCAACTAGATATACGAAACTCACTGAAGAAGTCTCTCTTCGCCAGTGTCTTGGCCGAGTGCACTGAGCCAGAGGGGAGAAGAGGGAGAGAGAACCGTAATGGATAATGCGCGCGCTTCTTGTGCACGATTTCGAGGAGCTTACCCGTAAGCCTCAGCTTGCTGCGTCGCTCCACAGTGTCCAACGTCGACATAGCCAGTCCAGTTCAGCGGATACCAAGTCGCCTCATCTAGAGTGAATGTGCTACGGTACACGTTTACGAACGCTGACCTGTAATGATATTCATGACATAGATTAACTGTGTTCTTGATTGCCTTATGATGTCACTGGAATGGTGTGTACTATTTAGAACAGCAGCATGGGAGAGGACGTTAGGCTCAAAGATATAGTTGCCAGCTTGAACAAGAGCAAGAACAGCGAAGTTGACGATGCGTTAGAGCGTTCGGAAAGTTATGTCCGTGAAGGAGGTGGAAAGAGGTCCCATGACTTTCTCTGTGCTGCAATGTTACAGGGACCAGGTGTGCAGGGGAGGGAGAAGGCTTGTAGTAGACTTCTGTGCTGCCTCGGCTCCGCACAAGCTCTGCTTGTTGCCTACACGTGTGCTACACGAGTGTCGTAAGTTGGTAAATATTCCCAAGTTTGTACTGCATTAATTATATCCTGCACAACACACACACACACACACACACACACACACACACACACACACACGCACACACACACACACACACACACACACACACACACACACACACACACACACACACACACACAGGGTTGCTACTGCACAATGGCTGGCAAAGGAGATGCAGGCTCTTCTTGACGACAACACACTAACTTCACTCCTGTATGAAGAGTGCTGCAAGCTCTCTACTGACCTTTCTCCAGTACAGGACCAACTGCTGAGTGCTCTGACTCGTCTGCCTGACTGCCTCTCAAACAAGCTGGGCCATTCACTCCCTTCCTTCTTCCACCCCCTCACCCTGTTCTCTAGCCTGGCCAGAGCCCTGCTGGGATGCTTACACAAGCTCCACACAGACCTTCAAGGTGGTCGGGATCGTTCCCTAGCCTTCGTTGCTGCTGTGCTGGGCAAGGTGGCTATACTGGGGCATGCAGGTATGGAGCTGAGGTAGTGTATGGCCTTGGATCACAGCTTGCCTATTCTCCAGAGACCATGCTCTCTCTGGTGGTGCCTACCCTAATAGAGAGGGCAAGTCAGGACCCACTGTGGGGGCGTGTCTCTGTCTCTTTGTTCAGCCGAGTCAGCAGTTCTTCTCTGGACCCACTGCTGACAGCATTAGTGCAGTTGGTGCCACCGTGAGTGGCAGGGGGCTAGTGCTAGTCTTGTGCATGTGTTAGAGTTAGTGTGTGGTCTCTACCTGCAGTTCCCTGGGTAGACCACACCCACTGTTCTTGTTGCTAGGTGACTTAGCTCTGAGGAATCACAAAGGTCGCATTGTTCTTACACACAAGCTGTGGGTCACCAGGTTACCTAGCAACCATACTGCTGTCTACAATCTGATTGGCTACTTGTTGAGTTGGGAGGAAGGACAGGTCCAACTGGGGAAGTCCCTGCAATCAGCATTAGAAATATGGTCAGATGGGGCATGTGTGCGTAGGATGGAGAGCCAGCACCATCTGTGGCTATGTAAACTGCTAGTGCTCGGCACAACTTGTCTTGCAAGTTCCATGACCACACCTACCTCATCAGGTAACCCTCTTTACCCTCTCTTGCTGTGAGTACAGCCTTCCTCTCCTCTAGTCCTGCGGAGGGGTGTAATGCGAGGACTCCAGGTACACTTGGACATCCCCATGTCAGGAGTGAGGGTGAGGGGGATGGCTGTCGGACAATGCCTGATGAACTGCCTCCACTCAGCCCCTACTGATCAACGGCTGCACTTTGACCTGGGAGAGAGCTCGGATGTGAACGACATACTGAAACTTGCCAGGTCAGCTATTCCTGTGTTGCTTCCTCTTACCTGACTCTGTGATGCCTTCTCACCCTTAGGCCACTGTGTGAACAGCAGCAGGACCTAGACACTGCCATGCCTGCATTGCCTTCTCTGAGGAAGGAAGCAAGAGAGGGAGAGAAGGAGAGAGGACCTGTTACAGAGACAAGGGAAACATTTGGTAGTGGAATGGTGTCTGTGACAGAGGCATCTGATTCTGACAGGTGAGTGGCCTGCCAGTGTTCACTTGTCACTACGATACTCATTACTCTCTAATTATAGCGACAACGAGTTGGAGCCATTTGACATGTCACATGACCCAGACCACACCCACTTCCCCACTCCACATTATATCCAGGACTGCCTAACTGGTGAGAGGACCTTGTTAAGTGGAGACACACTTCAACACCACCTCTTTGCAGTGCTAGTGTCAGCGTCTGACCGGGGGCCAGTGGGAGCAGCTCTGGCAGCCCTCCCTGCACTGATCAAAGCTGAACCTCCAGACCTGTCTGAGGTCTGTGTGGAAATGGCCAAAGTCCTGCTACATCTCCAAGACAACTGGGATCTGGATGCCTTCTCTTCCCTGCGCCATAGTGCCCTGGTTGCCCTGACAACCAGGAGACCCCGCCTTTTGGCCCCCTTCCTGACCACTCAGTTCTACTGCCCTAACCACAACACCAGACAGAGGCTGGACATTTTGGAGGTACCTCATCACACACCCTCTCTCCATCTCTGTGACTCCTGCCTCCCTCTCCAGGTGCTCTCCTCTGCAGCCACCGAGCTCTCTACCCCTTCAAATGTTACCACCGACACACAGTCACCACTTACACCTCACACTTACACACAATCCAAGAAACCATGGCAACAGCTGATTGATGAAAGAGTTAGAGCTAAGACTCGGATGATTTCTAAGGTACCTCCATTTTGTCATTTCTACACACGTACCAGGGCTCACTTTTTATTGCAGGGTCCAAAAAAACTGCCTTCCTCTCCGACCCCTAGTAAATTTTCCCCAGTGGCCCCCCTCTTCTTTTTCCCTTTAATGGCCTCCTATGACCAATTCCTCCCGACCCTTGACCTTCTTGGTCGGGACAGTATGTTGCTAGGACACCTGGTGCAGACCCTGGGGAATGTGCTGTGGTGTGCCAGTCACAGCCCCTCACAGCCAGCCATGGCATGTGCTCTACTGGAGTTTGTGTGGGCACTTAGGTATCACCCCAGCAGGTGAGGACTAGGTAGCCATTGCCATTGGGGAATGTGTCTTTTCCCTCCATTGGCCAGCTTTGTACGTCAGGCAGTGCTCTGTGCAATGAACATGGTGGTGGTGGCCACACCCACTAACTATCTGCAGTCGGACATGCATGAAGCTGTGGCAGAGGCCTTGTTGTGGGTGAAAGGTACACACGACTCTGTCCCTCTCTCTCTCTCTCTCTCTCTCTCTCTCTCTCTCTCTCTCTCTCTCTCTCTCTCTCTCTCTCTCTCTCTCTCTCTCTCTCTCTCTCTCTCTCTCTCTCTCTCTCTCTCTCTCTCTCTCTCTCTCTCTCTCTCTCTCTCTCTCTCTCTCTCTCTCTCATACACACACATGACACTCCCTCTTCCATTTGTAGATGTGTGCAGCAGTGATGGCTGTGATGATGTCCGTGCATTAGCTACCCACACTCTCTCTCTCCTCATGACCACTACCATCTAGGTAGAGTCTTTCCTCTCCATGGTACACTCCAGAGAACAGATGCTAGTCACTTCTCTGTGCCATAGAATGCTAGGCACCACTGCATTTTCACCCAAGAGCTCATGTTTGATTTGGAGATGAAACCTATTACATCACATTCCACTACAAGAAGCTGTCATGTGGCTCTAAGCACGTGTATTGTCAATTGTTGTCAGTGAAATAAAAAGTGCAGGCTGCGCTAAGTTCTTGTGAACTCCAGAGGATGTCCAGCACATCCAGCACAGTAGAATCCAGTGGCTCGTAGAAGCAGTATGTGGACGGTCGTCTTCCTAACAATTCTAGCGGTGTTCTGCTCGTCGGCTGTGGCTCACATTCACTCGCAGAAAGTGACTCGTATCTACAGAGAGCAGATATCACTGGAAACCTGGGTCCTGGCGCTCATCTCCTCAGTGTTAGTGGCAGCTGCTGGCATTTTCCCGCTGCTACTCAATCGCTGTTTCGTGAACTTCGACGAGAATGGACTCCGACTACGCTCTGTGCTCAGTTTCGCCGTCGGTGGCTTACTGGGAGATGTGTTCCTACATCTGCTTCCCGAAGCCTGGGGGCCCGCCACCAGCACCTCTGATGACTGGCAGATAGGCGCCTGGGTACTGGTAGGACTGATATCTTTTCTTCTGGTAGAGAAGGTGGCCAACAGCACTGAGCAAACTGACTGGAGTTTGTCTGGCAGTGGAACCGAGGCGTCTAGAACGTTGGACTCTGATCTAATCAATGGCACTGCTAATGTGAGAACAGCACCTCCAGTAGAGGGCTCTGCTCCTAGGAGGGGCCAGGTTGATGTGAGAGGCTACCTCAATCTCGTTGCAAACTGTACTGACAACTTTACTCATGGTCTGGCCATTGCAGCCAGCTATGTAGCCAGCCCTACTGTTGGAATCCTCACCACACTGGCCATCCTGTGTCATGAGATCCCCCATGAGGTAGGGGACTTTGCCATCCTCCTCAGCTCTGGGTTTGACACCTGGTCAGCTGCCAAAGCACAGGCTCTTACTGCGACTGGGGGACTGGTGGGTGTGGTCACTGGACTCACTGCAGAGCACCTGAGCTCCTCATCGTGGCTCCTCCCATTCACTGCTGGAGGGTTTCTGTACATCGCCTTAGTGTCCATTGTACCCCAGCTCCTGGAAGATAGTGACCTTAAACACTCTCTCATTCAGATGACGGCCTTGTTATTGGGGGTAGTTGTCATGGCAATGGTGTCCATTGTGGAGAAGCAGAGCTGTAAACATTTCCCATCAGTTGCCAGCTAGCCCTCACAGCTGCATGTACATGTGGTTTTTATTATTTCAAGAATGTTAAAAATGAGATATATATTACACACACTACACAACAATGGTGGGAGAGACACACAATGGAGAGACAGTCACGTCTCCATCATGAAGGGTCTGACTATTGCAATTCCTTCCACTGCCTTCCTCTTAACAGTCTCTCCCTCACACATATCTAGCATGGACTGGAGGTAGGTCAGGATGTGTGGAGGGAGGTTGAGGGAGGCTAGCTTTGAGCCTACAAGGCAGCCGGGGCCAAGGTTCTTGCGGACAGCCACACGGCACAGCCGCAAGAGGGACAAAGGAGACCCTGTATTGGACAAGTGTAGCTTTAATCAGCAGTTTACTACCAGTCATAGGCTTCCTCACCTGTTGTCTCCTCATCCAGGTGCTGTAACAATGGAATACATGTCTGGGATCGCTCTCTATCATTCAAACAAGCACCATACTCCAGCAGAAGGGGAACAACTCGGTAAAATTTGTTAAGGAGGGCCACCCCAAGGGGGCTCCTTCCCTCTCCATCAGTCAGGTGTACATTGCACCCGGCATCCAGGAGAACAAGAACTCTGGCCTCATCTTTACTGGCACAGGCAATGTGTAGTGGGGTCTGAGAATGCTGAAAGTCACAGATCTCTGGAGGGAGAAGAATGAAGTGAGGCAGTGCACACAGACGTTGTGTGGCTAGACAGACGTTGTGTGACTAACCAGGATCAGCTCCATATCTTAGCAGGCTGCACATGGTGGCCAGCCGGCCACCCAGGGTGGCAATTTGCAAAGGAGTCTGCCCCCATGACTCCTGATCATTAATCTGGGACCCTCCAGAGAGCAGCAACTCAACACATGGAGTGTTGCCAACTGAGGTAGCTAGGTGCAACGGAGTCACATTGAACCTGCATAGAAACTCAATGTACTAGTACTACTAGTACTACTGGGACTTGACACACACACTGTTCAGTAGATGTAGTTACCTGGTCTTGGGATTGGGATCAGCTCCCAGAGATAACAGCAGCTGTACAGTGTGATAGTGTTGGTTGGAGGCTGCAAGGTGCAGTGCTGTATGGCCTTCTTTGTCACATACCTCCAGAGAGGAGCCTACATGGTAGGGAACACATACATAGCACGTAGTGTGGACTCGCCAACGCTGTCCACCATTCTCACCAGCGTCAAAGAGGACCTTCACACACTGTGAGTGCCCTCCAATGGCTGCCAGGTGTATAGGCGCCCGTTTCTTTGGTGACAGGGCAGAAGGGTTTAGCGAGTCCTTCCCCGCACGTTGTAAGTGGTAGACTAGATCGTCTACACGCCCGTCCTGCGCTGCCCAGTTCACAAACCGCGGGTGGGAGAGACCCATCACGCTCCGTCTCTAGCTCAGCGATCTAGACATGTGACTGCTGTACATGTACATCGTCACGCCCCGCCCTCTTCAAACTCAGCAAAAGCCAATTGAAGATCACATGTGAAGTTTACGCATGTGCAGTTGGTCGACGTCCTCAAGCCCCGCCCTATTCAAACCATAACATTATTATCATACTCAGTTTAGAGTCGGTCAAAATAAGAGATGATATGAATGTTCAGGCGAAAGAAGACAACAGTATATAGCCCTAGCAAGTCCCATACATCACACCTAGCTAGGCTGGCAGCTTCAGCTCCTTGCCTTTCATAACTGCACATGAAAAACAATGGAAAGTTTCACAGTCGTTGGCTACACACTTCCCAGACTTGGCAGATAAATACCTTTAGTAATGTAGAGATAGAAGAAATCACAGTAGAGAGCCGTCTGCACACAGCCAGCCACAACAGCTATCAAGTCATAGAATCCTTCAGTGTAGTACCGGAAGATCCAGTTCACAATGTAGAGGCCACGGTAAGAGCCAAGAGCAAACAGGTAGTGGGAGGTAATGGTCTCAGCCTCCCCTGTCTTGGTGATCATGTAGAGCTGGGGCATGATGGCTACCGACTCCAGGTAGATGGAGAATGTCCAGAGAATCTGTGGAGAGAGGCACACACATTAGACACTCACTCACCACACACAGGTATATACAATGGGCCGGCCACTGGCACACATGCATACCTCTAGCACTGAGAATTCATGGTTGACTAGGACTGCCAGCCCAGCAGTAGGGATCACAAGGAACTCAGCACGGAAGGCATCATGAGTGGCATCATATGTTGCACGAAACTTGAAGAAGATGAGGTAGCAAGTGGCTAGCATAGCCAAGATGAAGATCACCTTCATCACAGAATTGTAGAGAGACACAAAGTTAGTGGCCAGGTCGAGGTAGCGGGTGATGAACACCATTGCGAACAGTACCTGGCTCTTGCCAGAGATACCTGCGGAGGAAACAAATAGGATTGGCCACACTACAAGATAACTGGGTCATCCAGCAAGGGCCATGGCAGGAGTAGCGACACCATTTACAGGGCAGGTCTCTCTTAGGATAGCGATGGCCTAGCTTACAAGCCCAACTGGGGAACTACTTCAATTACTGCGCACTCAACTTCTGAACTCACCTGCGCACGAGCGTGACCTCCATATCTTTATAAGTAGCAAAAAGATGGCTAGGAGATGAGAGAGGTCGCCAATCAACCTAAACAAGTTCATCTCGGTCTCGCTCTACTGTGTACGCCGCTTCCTAAGCTATAGCCTTTGTTCCCCGTGGTGCCGTCTCTTTGTTACACGTGCAACGAGAAGGTGACACGTCATCTGTTCGGAAACATTTAAAACTGATAATTGATCCGCGCACTTCCTGTCTCGAGAATGACCGTCATTGCTGTTCTGAGGAGGTGGAGTCCTGTTACACAGCCAAGTAAATGGTGTTACCAACTCTCTCCTTCCCCTCAGTTTTTCCTCAGAGCAGCTTCAAACGCCCCCCACCACCCACCCACCCAGCATGCACCACCAACCGAACAAGATGCCATTGTGTTCTATCGCTGGCCTACTATCAGACATTTCCGACTGCTATCTCGTGGCAAGCTCTACCAGGTAGTTCTCATGACCCTCTTCCTACCTCCAGCCACTATCTCCTACCAGCATGGCACCCTGCCTGGCTCCACACTCACTGCAGCATATGTGGCAGCCAGTGGGACCCTCACTGTCCTCCTCTCCCTCTCTTACATCTTCACAAGAGTTATTGGGCAGATGGCTTACTTTCCTGACACACACCAAGTTGGTGTGTCCACTCTCACCTTCTTAGGGGACCGAAGAAATATTTTAGTGGATCCCAGAGACATTCTCCCCCTGGGGGGTAGGGGTCTAGTGCAGAGACTAGAAATAGTTGGTCATAACGGGACATTTGTATATAGCACACGCTATGGCCAAGTCCTTAATGCTGAGCTCATGGCCCAACTAATACACTAGTCATTACTGTGTATATCATAATTAATTGACACAAATATATATCCTATGAAGGAAGAAAGAGAAGCTGAGAAAGGCAGACATGTTGGGGCCACAAGCCTTATGCCATGTACTGCTTGAGACAATTCTGGATGTTCACTGGTAGAGGTAGTTTCTTGATGGCTCTCTCGGAGGTTAACCATGTGGCAATCTTCCTCAGACAGATGTCCTGGAGCCGAATGTCCACATAAATGGCTGTACGTGTGTTTGGGAGGGAAGATAACAGAAGATATCAATAAAAAGCTAGATTGTCTATATGTAAACAATACCTGCTCTAGTGATTTTGGTAGCTTTACAGTTGGCATAATGGTCGACCACAGCATATACATCGTATCCATGCTGATAAATTCTCTCTGCAGCAATCCCTTGATATCTTCCATTTACAAAGAACTCCAGTACACCATCATATGTAATGCGCATGCCAAGTCTATCTCCTGCCCTCAGTTCATCCAGGTTGACCAGCCCGTAGTGTTGCTCTGTAAAGCAGTCGGTGAGTCTGTTATGTAGTTTGTCTGAGCTCCACACACAGTGATGGGTGCCTTCAGGAGAGTATCGAGGGATGTTCTTTGGGTCAGACAACGTGGTCCCACTACTCTTGCACCGCATTACTCCCAGTTTCAGTGTCCCAGACCATCCTGTGCCATAGGACACCAGTTCTACTTCAAACTCAGCAGTTCCCCTCAGAGGTCTCTCGCCATATACCACTCCGTATGCGTATGTAGCACTGGGATCTTTCTTTGTGGCGCACAAGCGATCCTCAGACAACTAGAAAGTGGATGTGAACTCTTACAACCACTTCAAACCTGGTTACAAGACGTAGCAGAACAAATACTTACCTCTATGTGTGTGGAGCAGACGGGAAGGTAGCCATACTGCACCTCCGCTGGGAGCAGAAACGTCTTGTCTGGCCACGCGGACGTAGAGCCGTCCTCCAGGTCAGTCATTTCTGAGGTGTAATATTACTTATGCTTACTTATGCTTACTTTAGCACGGATAATTAGGATACCACGCCCCTCTTTCTCACTGACACTGGGAGCAATGGTAGAGCGCCTCGGGGCCACTCTCGTATCATTATTAGACTTCTCTCCCTCCTTTATGCCTGTAGATTCTATCTCGTTCCAAACCTGCGCAGGCTGCAGGGGCGCCGCCAGCTGGAGCTGCAGCTAAAGAGAAGAAGAAGAAGCGGCTGCCGAAATTGGAGGATTTTGTACAAGGTCGAGACTACGTGGGAGCCATCACACTACTTGAGGTGAGTGCAAGACGGGAAAGAAGACACCTAAAACTAGGGACGGACTTCTGTTGGCTTGTTGATTAGTTACTATAGCAACATCCGCCCACAGTTCATCCGCAACAGTGACCGCGGTGTCGGAGACACAGCTCTGTGGCTGGCTTACTGCTCCTTCCACAGTGGAGACTACGGCAGGGCCCGTAAGGTAAGGCCATTCTCCTGCTGGTCTCACCAGGTGCTGACCTTGGCCTCCCTTCACCCAGGAGTATGCTGCCCTGAGTGAGGAGGAGAGCTGCCACCCTGACGTGTGGGGTAATCTGGCCTGCTGCTACTTCATGCTGGGCATGTACCCTGAGGCAGACACTGCCTGTCAAAAAGGTGAGATCATCATTCTCCAGAATGTACAGAACTCTCCCTCTCTCTCTCTCTCCTTCAGCTCCAAAGAATGTATTATATAATAGACTCCAGTTCCACCTGGCTCACAAGGTCCGTGACTTGTCCTCCATATACACTCTCTCTCCACCTCCTCTTCCACTAGTTTGGAGATGAAAAGCGGCTAATGGCTCATCACCAGGCTCTCCAGAATACAATAGAGGACCAGGTAACCCAGCTAGAGGGACAGGTCCCTCTTCTTACTCCTCCTCCCCACCCTCCAGCTGAGTCTAGCAGCCATTCACTACCTCAGAACACACTACCAAGAGGCAATTGACATCTACAAGAAGGTGCTACTGGATAATCGGTATGGCAACATTTGAAGTGTATACTGCACCCAACATGGCACTTGCCTGTGGCAGTGAGATGCTGGCCCTGAACGTGTATCTAGCCATGTGCTATCACAAACTGGACTACTATGATGTGTCTCAAGAGGTGCTGGCTAGCTATGTCCAGCAACACCCAGACAGTGTGGTGGCCATTAACCTCAAGGCCTGTAACTACTACAAGCTGTACAATGGAAAGGCTGCAGAAGTACATGCACCCTCCCCTCCACCATACAGTGGCTCCATGTCTTCTCTCATGTGCAGGCAGAGCTGAAGGTTCTAATGGACCTGACTTCTCCCTCCTTCTCCTTTGCTAGAGACCTCCTCAGACATAATCTGGTAATATTCCGAGGGGGCGAGGGAGCTCTGCAGGTGTTTCCCCCTCTCCTGGGAGTGGTGACTGAAGCTCGACTAAATCTGGCTATTTACTATCTCAAACACGGTATGAGTCATTGTTACCTGTGTCATCCAGTGTTACCTGTGTCATCCAGTGTTACCTGTGTCATCTAGTGTTACCTGTGTCCAATATGGTAGGTAATATTGAGGAGGCATACCAGCTGATCAAGGACTTGGAACCCAGCAGTCCACAGGAGTATGTTTTGAAAGCTGTGGCCAATGCCTTCATTGGCCAGGAGCAAGGCTCCGTATGTCCACTACATAGTATTGGGGTACCTCTCACTGTCTTTCCCCTTCCCTCAGCCAGAGAATGTGAAGTTGGCCCAGCAGTACTACCAGCTAGTAGGCAGTTCAGGGAGCGAATGTGGTGAGAATATTAACAAGAGGCCACCTCAGACCACATCATTTCACATCCCACTCCACCACAGACACTATCCCAGGAAGACAGGCTATGGCCTCCTGCTTCTTTCTGCTCAGGCAGTTTGAGGATGTCCTCATCTATCTCAGCTCCATCAAAGTATGTACACCATCACCATCACCACCATCACCATCACCACCATCACCACCATCACCATCACCACCATCACCACCACCATCACCACCCACTCATGTTCCTTCCTGGTCCAGAGCTACTATTTCAATGACGACATCTTCAACTTCAACTATGCCCAAGCCAAGGCAGCTACTGGGTCCTACTCAGAGGCAGAAGAGGTGTTCCTACTCATTCATTCAGAGACTATTCGCAATGATTACATCTACCAGAGCTGGCTGGCCAGATGCTGTGAGCCACATAACTCTACCACGATACATGCACCACTGTTATCTCCCTCTCCGTCTCCCTCTCCCTCTAGTCATAATGAACAGCAAACCACAGCAGGCTTGGGAGCTCTACTTAAAGATGGAGACATCAGCAGAGTCCTTCAGCCTCCTGCAGCTCATTGCAAACGACTGCTATCGGGTAATTGAGCTATACACACAAGAAACTAGGTCTTCAGTGTATGCTATAGCATGTATCACCCCCCCCCCCCCATACACAGATGGGCCAGTTCTTCCACTCAGCTAGAGCATTTGATGTGCTAGAAAGGTTGGACCCCAGCCCAGAGTACTGGGAGGGGAAGCGTGGAGCGTGTGTCGGTGTATTTCAGATGGTAATCGCTGGCCAGGAGCCCAAAGACTCTCTACAAGAGATAGTCAGTATATTGAGAGGATCCTCACAGCCACAGGCAGAGCTCATCATCCTAGCCATGAAGAAATGGACTCGTGAAAACAGGGTGTCTGTCCCTGGACTCTAGTACTCTCCTTTTGAATTACACACAATATACTCAGCCATTACAATATCTACATATACACATGGGTACCCTTGTCACTGTCCCTAGTTACAACATGTCTAGTCTCATCTCTTCTTGCCTGGTAGGAGAATGCCCTCATACTGTGGGTTAGCATTGACAGAAGGGGATGGGGGAGGGGGGAGAGAGGGAGGGAAAGCAAGGCAATAATCATAGCCACAGTGGTCTAGTTCTCCATACCTTCTGTTGGAACCACTTCATTGCCTCTTCCTTAGTGACTCTGTGACTGAATCCAACACGACCCTTCTTTTGTTTCCGATAGGCCACTCTGTTGCCAGGGCGACTGAGGACAACATAGAAATCCATTCCATAGATCCCGATGGAAGGGTCGTACTTGATCCCCAAGTCAATGTGCTCTTGAATGCCAAATCCAAAGTTGCCTGTTTGTGAAAAGTTGTCCTTCCTCAGCTCATACTCCTTCACTTTTAGCCCTTTCTCAAGGATCTCCTCTGCCTTGGGACCACGTACAGTGCAGTGGACAGCAATCTTCTCATTACGACGGATACCAAATGATCTAACAGTGAACCGAGCTAGGGAGAGAAGGGGAAGCTTTAGACCAACCCATCACACAGACCCAGACTCCAATTAACGCCTTACCAACCTTTGGAGAAGACGGGGGTCTGCCCAGTGAGCGCTTCCAGTACCTTGGCAGCCCGTGTCAGTCTGTCGCCGCTCTCGCCTACACATATGTTTAGGCAGAGCTTTTGGATCCGCAGATCCCGCATTGGGTTAGTCTACAGAGGAACAGAACAGAAGGAGGAGAAAATGAAGATCAGAGCGAGCTATATGTGCTGGCTCACAACGCCACGACGTGTGGCCTCCTAGATGCATGAAGATAAACTCACATCTCGTTTTGTCATATTCTCCCTCGACCTCGTCCACGTGGTACAAGCGCAATTTGCTACTTACATCATAGCCACACCCCTCCCGTGTTTGTGTATCAGGGCAGGGCTATGTTTACCACAACAAGTCTTCGCTGTCTTGTCTCTCTCTTTGCTGTGTGTGCTGCATGGGCTCCAACTTTTGCTGATCCAATTTTCGATGGTGAGCAAAACACATCACTATAGACATGCAGAATCTGCACATGTAGCCAAACACATCATAGCTTGCTCGCTTGCTCTACTTGCACTGCCAATCTTCTCACAGGCAAAGTCAGAAAGACTGATGACGGTCGCTATGAGGCATACATGGTACCCCCCGCGAAGGCCAACCATGCCTCCTTCCTAGAGCTGCTCCCCAAGGGGGACCTAGCCATGGCGTGGTTCTCTGGGACAGCAGAAGGAGCCAACAACTGTTCCATTGTCCTAGCCCACCTCCCCTCTGGCAGTGACCAGTGGACCAATGCCAGTGTTGTGTCTCGACGACCAGGCTACTCCAACCAGAACCCTGTCCTCTTCCTAGACCCCACAGGACAGGTACCCCCTACCCTCACACTAGTCACAGTTCTCACAACTCACTACCCACCTCTGCCCAGGTCCTCTACCTCTTCCACTCTCAGCAACCAGCATCAAACCTCTCCGGTCCCGAGGCTGAGGCCAATATCTGGATGCTGCAGTCTTTTGATGGTGGGCTGAGCTGGTCAATTCCTCAAAACATTTTCAAAGAGAAGGGCTCATTTGATCGGAACAGAATCATTTACTCTCTCAAAGGAGATTGGATCTTCCCCATCTACTATGCAGGTAGAGGCCGCCATGTAAAGAATGTCATTACTTAGTGTTTGTGTGTTGCTAGTGGAGGGAGACCGCAATGAATATTCTGCTATGAAAATCAGTGCTGAGTGGCCCACGTGGGTCCAGTACAACATCACAGGATCCAACTACCTGGTACAGCCGAGTGTGATACGGCCAGTTGAGGGAGAGCCACACCTCATTGCTTACATGAGGGATCGTCGAGCCATGAACATCTACAAATCCACATCCAGTGATGATGGTAAACCGATGTACTTGTGTCATGTGACCTTCACTTGTGTCATGTGATTGTCACGTGACCTTCACTCCATGCAGGGTATACCTGGTCAACCCCACAAGCCACTCATTTTCAAAACAACAATGCGGCGATCCAGGTACAGTACATTGTGGTGTGGATATATATCATGTACTCTACCCTCCTCTATGGCAGGCACATGTTCTCAATAATGGGCACATCCTGCTGCTCTATAACCCCACCAATGAAGGCCGTGTTCCTCTACGTGTCGCCCTCTCCATGGACGGAGGGATCACGTGGCCGTACTCCCGGGATATTGAGACCAGTATCATCACCTCTCAGGAGTTCAGTTACCCCTGCCTCCTCCAGACACCAGACAACTACATCCATGTCAGCTACACATACGACAGGTTGACCATCAAATACATGAAGTTCCAGGAGGCCTGGATTATGGACGGCTGATACCCCTATACCCAGTGACCTCTTGTAAACTTTCTTGTGTTGATATGTTTGTTATTATACCATACACTGAGGCCTGGCTCTAATGATGGGACAATGTTGAGCACTGCACTAGTATAGCCAGTGTATGTGTGATCACATGTTGGCATGATGGGTAGAGCTATACTGCCTCCACCTCCTGCTTCTCCCAGTCAATATACTGTCTGATCTCTGTAACTTTGCGTCTGTTACGAGCAAGTTCTTCCTCTCCAAGCCCCTCCAGGAGGTGAGAGAGGTCTGACTTTGAGCGGTGAGCAATGCTGTCTTCTCTAGCATCAATGGCCAGCAGGTGACTGTCATGGGAAGTGTTCAGTGCACTCACTAGTGTGTCCTTGTCTGTTAGCAACTGGAACAGTGGTAGAGCATGTGACACACTCAATCTTCCTCCCTTCCCCCTCCATACCTTTCTGAGGTTATCGGGAGGCTCCTCCTCTAGCGTACCTTTAATGGTACTCTCCAGATACTGTAGTCCTATCTCTGTCACCTTCTCATGGTGTCCGTTCTCCAGCTCCCTCAGCTGGGTCATACTCACATTGAGTCAAGGACACTGGCAATCAGTGAGTGTCTGCACCCTAGTGGGTGAGTAGCTTCCCCTACTCTAATATGTTACTTTCAGTAACTGCCACAAGGATACTGGGACTGAACACCTTCCAAGAAGCTACCTACCATGTCAGAGTAGTTCCTCTCAAAGTCCTTCATTATATCCTGTGTTGAAAGGAAGAGGGTGTGAGTGAGGGTCCCCATTCTGTCATGGCTTACCTCTAGCTGCTCCATTAGGGTCATCTCCTCCTTCATCAGTGCATGCTCTACAGAGGAGAGGGCAGCCATCAGTTCTGACCTATCTCCAGATGCCAGCTGAAAGAGAGGGTGGGCTACATGTGTCATATGATCAATTGGGGAAGTCACATGACCAACCTTTCTCTTGCGGTCTTCATAACCAGCCACAATGTCCACTGACCTCTGTTGGCTGAGGGAGCAAGCCTGGTGGTGAGAGCGATGAAATGAGGCCAGCTCTTCATCGCGTTTCTTCTTCTCCTCCAGACCTACCTACAACACACACACTGCTATCTCTGTGATCAGCAGGAGAGAGATTGTCACCTTGGTCAGGTGTTCACAGCACTTCACCAGCTCTTCCTTCAGTCTATACAAATGAGCAATGAGAATATGACATCATCACATCTGCTGTACTCACTCCTTCAACATGTGAGCCACATTTGGTAGAAGTGCAATCCTCTCAGCATCACTGTCTTCACTCAACAGAGCCTCAAACATAGCTGTACCTTGCAGGCCATCCAAATAGGCTGCCTATATACAATGGGAGGTTGTATAGCAGGAGCAGGGACCACTACCCCCTTCTCCCTACAGTAGAGGTGACCACTACCCACCCTGTAAGTTTCTTCCAACTGATGTGCAGCATCCATCTCCTCTCTCTTGCGAACTGCCTCCCTCTCACTGAGCTCCAGCTCTGCTAGATCCTCTGTGAACATTGCACATGCTGCTTCACGCTGGGAGGGGAACACAGCCCAGCTCATATTGCACAGTACAGTGTCATAATTAATTCCTTTTTAGGGAGTAGTTACTCCCAGAAGGTTACAAGAGAATGTGTCACACAGTGATATACGGGAAGGTGCAGTAGGGACTGTATGGAGCTGGAGTATACCTCCTCAGGAAAGACCATGGTAAAGTCCAGGTAGATGAGGGAGGGGATAAAGGCAATGCAGTGGTGCTGGTAGTTGGTCTCAGAGGCCAGTGGGTTCCCAGACAGACTGAGAGACTGGAGGCTGGACAGAGGCCGTAGCCTGGTCACCTATCAATGAGAGACATGTCCTAATGGTACATACGGGACATAAGCCGCGTACTCTGTACCTGTTCTAATGTGTCTAGTTTGTTGCTAGCGAGTGAGAGAGATTGCAGCTGACAGAGGTTTTGGAATCCAGAAATATCGGTGAGCTGGTTGTGTGCTAGACTGAGATCTCTCAGGTTGACCAGTGCCTGCAGCCCTGTCCCCACTTCTGGTATGTTGTTAAATGACAAGTCTGCAGAGAGAACACCAACATTTGTGACATGTACACACACACACACAGACCTCTCCACACCCTCACCAAGCCATTCCAGGTGGACAAGTGTTTCTAGACCATCAATCTTCTCAATGATGTTATTGTCCAGTTGCAGTTTCCGCAGACCAGAGAACTGCCATAGGTTTTCTATCCGGAGAATATCTGTACAGGAAGGAGTGTATTGTTGAGTTTCCGTAGCAACTAGCCCCACCCTCTTATCCTCACTCTGAAAATCAAGACGCAGATGGCGCACGGCGCTAAATTCTCTGTCTTCTTCTTTGGCCAGCCGACCTGCTTCTCCCTCTGGCCCCTGTGAGAGGACACTTTTCCTCAGCAGCTCCTGACTAATGACGTTAGGCTCTTCAGTGTCATAGAGGTGCGTCATCCCGCCCCTCTCTACGTGTGGTATGGAGAACGGGAACCAACCCGCACCTACAATCGTGTGAGTGGGCGGGATGAGGGCGGGGTGAACGAAAGAAACTCGCAGAAATAAAAATTCTGTCGCTATTAGCGGTTGTCAGTACTGAGAGATAAAGCTGCCTTAGCTGGGCTGCAAGAGATGGCTGACTCCATAGACGTACAACCGCAGCGGCCCAAAAGGAGGAATGCCGTGCGGCAGGCCAATGTGGTGGAGGTGAAGGGACACAAGTTCGTCCTAACCTACTTCAAAACCTTCACCTTCTGCGGTCACTGCGGCCGCTTTCTCTGGTGAGCATGTAATTTACATTGAGTGAGGTCGTATCATGGCCGGGTGAGATGTCTACTGATCATACAACGTATTAACCTGCTCCTGTCATTGTGTTATTTTAGGGGCGTTACAGGGCCTCAGGGTTACCAATGTAAATGTAAGTTGATACAATATGTTAGGGAACACACCTGAGGGTGCACCTCACTAGCAGGTGATAGAGGACAAACAGTGACTCCATCCACTGTGAAAATAAGCAATGATGAAAGTTTAGTTTAGCAGTTTACATGTGTGTCAGACTGTCCCTCCTCCCTCCCCTTCCCACAGTATGTGATTTTGTCCTTCACAAGAGGTGTCTAGACTATGTCTCCTTCATCTGTCCCGACGTCCATATTGGCAGCTCCGTAAGTCTCTCTCCAGCAATTAGAGGGCCTTACTAACTCTATTGTGATGAATAACTGTCAAATTGGAATCAGTTACACACAAGTCCTAGTAATCTAATTGCTGGTATGTATATCTCAATGCCAGGAGCCCACTCCTCACAAGTTCAAGACAACTACCTACCTCCATCCAACGTGGTGCAACCATTGCGGGTCTCTCCTCTATGGTCTGATGAAACAGGGCAAGCAGTGCGCTGATTGTGGGATTAACGTCCACCATCGCTGTCAGGAGAATGTGCCCAAGACGTGTGGCCATCAGCAGAGGGAGACGCGGGGTCGCCTCCAAATGACTGTACGATCTGAGGAGATTGATGATGAGCACATCCGACTACACATAGGAAGTGAGTGGGTGGGTGGGGCAGTGGGGAGGGGGTGAGAGTGTGAGGAGGTGAGAGTGACCTGGAGTCAACAATCTCCCCCACTCTACTCTCTCCTCACCTCAGTTGATCGTGCAGCCAACCTCCCACCAATGGACACCAATGGCTTGGCTGATCCATACGTGAAGCTGCGGCTACTTCCAGAGTCCAGCTCTGCGTCTAAACAGAAGACTGAGAGGAAAGAGAAGACACTGGATCCGGAATGGGACGAGACCTTCTTCTAGTGAGCACTTGTAGGAGTACATAGTAACTGTTTTCATATTAGAGAATGTGATAACCCCTATAGAGTAGTGAGTGTACAGGAAGTGAGCAGTGAGCAGTGCTCATTGCTAGCCATAAACAAGGTCTCTATGGCCTGGGTTGTGTATATGTACCTCTATCAAACATGCAGTGACATAAGCAAGTCTGATAGCTCCTTCGAAGTGTCACGTCTTGTGGTGGAGGTATGGGACTGGGACCGTTACTCTTCCAACGATCTGATCGGAGGTTTCAGTATTCCTATTCCTGAGATTGCGGAATGGAGTAAGGACGGGAACACAGTGAGCAACTGGTATCGGCTAATGGATGCCAAGATGATGAAACACAAATATGAGCACATCATTGAGAATAGCGATGCAGAAAAGGTGTGCCCGTCTGTGGCATTTCATGAGACTTAATGTTTATACCAACTCCTCTCTGTTGACAGTTGATAGAGGAATTTCGTAAGAAGACCCAGATTGATCGTGCCAAGGGATTGCGCCCTGAGGGCATTCCTGAACTACGCAGAGGATCAGAGATGGTCCCCGAGTCCCAGGGCCTGCCCAAGATGTGCCTGGGGGACTTCAAAATGATTGTAGTCCTCGGCAAAGGGAGCTTTGGAAAGGTATGTAGCGAGTTAGATGTTACATACCTTCTCTCAGTGTCGCTGACCTCTTACTGCTGCAGGTGTTTCTCGCGGAGCACAAGGCCTCTAAGGAGGTGTACGCTATCAAGAGTCTCAAGAAAGATCTGATAGTTCAAGAAGATGACGTGGAGTGCACTCTCAACGAGAGGAAAGTGCTGGCCCTGCAAGGGAAGCCCCCATTCCTCACGGCCCTCCACTCGTGCTTCCAGACAGAGGAACACCTCTTCTTTGTGATGGAGTACGTGAGCGGAGGAGACCTCATGTTCCATATCTTGGAGCTGGGCAGGTTCTCAGAGAGTCAGACCAGGTAACATGGACACCGAGCCATATGGCAAGCACCTCTAGCCTCTCTCTCTCTCTCCCTCCCTCCCTCCCTCCCTCCCTCCCTCCCTCCCTCCCTCCCTCCCTCCCTCCCTCCCTCTCTCTCTCTCTCAGATTTTATGCAGCTGAAATCGTCCTTGGACTACTCTACCTCCATGATCTGGGCATCATCTACAGGGACCTCAAGTTGGACAATGTCATGCTTGACTCAGATGGCCATATCAAGATAGCAGACTTTGGACTCTGTAAGGAAGGGATCAAGGAGGGCAAGAGAGCTCGAACATTCTGTGGCACTCCAGACTACATCGCTCCTGAGGTTAGCGACTACACCTACAGCTGTATAACACTGAGTTGATGAGTCTTACTGTCTGGTGCAGATAATCCAGTATGTACCTTATGATGCTGCTGTGGACTGGTGGGCTCTGGGTGTCCTCATATACGAGATGTTGGTGGGAAGGGTAAGTGTTATGTTACCTGCCTCCTCTCTACATGCCTCACCTCCTTATGCCATTCTACACTAACTATATATAACAGAGTAATGTAAAATTAGTTTACAAATTTGTGATTAGATTGCATTTCTGCATTCAGAGTTCCTAGTAATGTTGTAATGATGATGTCATTATTGTTTATGCAAAGATAAGTGATATTGTATATGTATATTGTATATGTATATGGTATCATGTCAGCATTCCTTAGTGAACCACCTCTCACTCACCCTCCCTCTCACTCACCCTCCCTCTCACCCTCCCTCCCTCTCACCCTCCCTCCCTCTCTCCCTCCCTCCCTCTCTCCTCTCTCCCTCTCCCTCCCTCCCTCCCTCCCTCTCACTCACCCTCCCTCTCTCCTCTCTCCCTCCCTCCCTCCCTCCCTGCCTGCCTGCAGCCTCCATTTGATGGAGAGGATGATGATCAGCTATTTGTGAACATTGTTCAGAAGACAGTTCACTATCCCCGTGGAATGTCAGAGCCATGTAAGAAGATCATCTCAGGGGTGAGGGGCCGAAGAAAAGGTGCTGAATTGCCTTCTGTTTCATCTTGCTTCTCTCCCACCCAGTTTTTAACAAAAGCAGCCAGTAAACGTCTTGGCAGTGACCCAGCAACTGGAGCAGACCAGATCAAGGGCCAGCCATTCTTTAAGGCCATAGACTGGGAGAAACTGAAACGCAGAGAAGTGAAGCCACCATACAAGCCTAAGAACGTTAGTGTCCACTAACCATACGTACGATGCATGCACACATGGCCCCAATATGCCCCTTGTCCACCTGCAGAAAGGGAAGAAGAATCACGACAACTTTGATCCAGAGTTTACAAGTGAGCCATGTCGTCTGAGTCCTGTGGATGCCAACGTGATCGGAGCCATTGATCCCGAGGTGTTTGGAGGCTTCTCCTTCACTAACCCAGAACTCTACGTGCAGCCTTAGTCTACATTCTGTCCCATTTTAGGACAATTGCATTACATCATAGAAAATAGCCAATAGGATTTTATCATAGATGACGTTGTGCAAATTTTGTCAAATTTTTGATTTACTTCAGAAGTATTAGTGTACTATTGTACGTTATTATTTTAATTGTTAGTAATCCACTCAGCTGTCTTGCTTCAAGGCCCGTAGACACGCGCAGTGAGCAGGCATGAGCGAAAGAGAGGGAGCCGCAGTGGAGATCGAGTTGGAAGAAGTCGGACCTGCAAGGGATGGCGCGCTGACGCGGCCCTCTTTGATACTAGGTCGACAGCTGTCTCTGAAGAAAAAGAAACACGTCAACATACATGTATCCGTCGCACCGCCTGATGAGGAAGGCGCATTTACAAGAAACTCAGCCACCCACCGTAGCCTGCCTCTGCAAAGAAGAGCTCGGGATGATAGCCCAGTCCGGGTACGTAGAGCTAGCTCCGTGACCGACCTAGGGAACAGATATGAGCAGTGGGAGGACCTGACAACCAACTTTGGGGACCTGCGACAGTCGTCTCGGCCTCTGGAGGACCGCGTTGCCCGCCAGTGAGCCCCACCACTGCTACCCCTGGCTCTCACTCATCCCCCCCCTTCCCCCTCTCCCCCTCTCCCCCCCTCCCCCTCTCCTCCTCTCCCCCTCTCCCCCTCTAGCTACCAGACCCTGTCTCGCAGGCCACAGTACACGAGGAGAAATGTGTGGCGGCATTTTATAAATGTCGTAAGTGTCTGTTAGTAACATTGTCGTGTCCCATGTTCTCCCTGTGTCCCATGTTCTCCCTGTGTCCCATGTTCTCCCTGTGTCCCAC
>OZ019965.1:87500-123898 GCA_963970385.1 Theonella swinhoei
ATATATAAATATGAAACACACAATGTATGAGCTATGCAATGCTAGATGGTCTCTCTGTGGGCTCCGTGGAATGAGACATTTGCGTGAGTGTCTGTTGGTCATCCACCACATGGAGGTTCCTGGGGGAGAGGGGTAACAGCTGGTCAAGGGTGCCTTCTAGATAACCTTTGACCTTACCTGATGTAATTCTGTAGGTCTGGGTTCCTGTTGGCAAGGAGACGGATTTCATTAGGCAAGCTTCCAGTACGGAATGCGAAGAGTGTCCGAACCTTCTCAGCCAGTAGCCTCTGGAGTGGGATGCCATAGTGAGCTAGGATGAACAATTAGTGGGTGTGGCTTACCATCTTCTCAAAGTTGACAAGACCATTGATCATAGTCTCATTTCCTTCATGTAGGAAGGTCATATCTAACGAGGGGGAGGGGCTAAAATGATCCTCTTAACCTCAGTGTGTGTGTGTGTGTGTGTGTGTGTGTGTGTGTGTGTGTATGTGTGTGTACCTTTCATGACAAGGGGCATGAAGGGGGTGACAGGACAGGGCAACTTGCTCTGGTAGGCACGCAGGACTTTCTGGTTTCTAGAAGGGTCCATGATGGCTTCAAAAGAATCATATCGTCTCTTGAGCTTAGGGGAGAGCTCCTGGAGGGAGAGAGGGAGAGAGGGGGAGAGGGAGGGGGGAGAGAGGGAAGTGGGTCACGGTATTGCAGGAGGTGAAGAGAGTACAATACCTTCCAAGTCTGTTTCATCCTGGAGACTGCTGGGTTGGACAGGCCCATCACTATGGCTAGGAAGGCATTCACATCACTAAACCCCTTACAACTGCATAGGAAGGTAACAGTCACCACATCAATACCTGCATGGAGATATCACTCACTAGCCAGCTATCTTGATGAATTTCTTGAGCAGTAGGACTCTCTTGTTGATATCTGTCTCTGTACACATTGTGGTCACCACCCAGAACCGCACCTGGGGTGATGATGTCACTACATGTCACATGACTATCATATGACTTCCAAAACAGCAGCTCTCACTTCAGTAAATCTTCTCATCAACAGGTCAAGGTTTGTGACGATCTTTCCAAACTTGTGTCTGCCAAAGACTCGGTAGATGATCTCCATCTGTTGAGTGTTAGAGAAGAGGTTCCAGTCGTAGAGGGTGAGGTGAGCTGCGATCTCACGAGACGAGTCCTCAGGGAAGGGCAGTACTGGCTTCTGGTTCTGGTCCTCCAGAGGAGTCTGGCGGGGGGGGGGGAGGGGGAGGGGGAGGGAGAGGGAGAGGGGGAGGGGGAGGGGGAGGGGGAGGGGGAGGGGGAGGGGGAGGGAGAGGGAGAGGGAGAGGGAGAGGGAGAGGGAGAGGGAGAGGGAGAGGGAGAGGGAGGGTGAGGGAGAGGGAGAAGGAGAGGGAGAGGGAACAAGTCATGTCATGGCTGAGGTGAGGGGTACTCCACTGACCACAGTTCTCTGAGAATGGTTGCGAAGGAGGATGAAGAGCCGGCCATTGACACTCAGCTCACTGGTTACTGAGATATCATTCTCATCGAAGATCTTCTTCTCTCCTGATGACTTCACCTCACACAACTGGTACTTGAACTTGGGCAGGTTCAGCTTAGAGCAGGCTTGGTCCCGAATGGTGCTGGCCTTTGTGTCCAGTCGTATCTGATAAGGAGACCGCGATCATTATGTCGTTATGTGTATATTACAGGGTCATGTACCGTTAGTCTACAGCAGGTTTGTTCCTCCGTGTGGACCCTCACATGTAACATGTCCTGTGGCTGTGCAGGTGGGAGGCTGCTGATCCCTAGGATGATTTTGGCCTCTTCTGTCCCAGTTCTTCCACGACCCTGCACAAAATGGTCATTGTCAGTCCTAATACCTCAGAGAGAGGTCAGTGCCATTGCGGCTGGTGATATATACCTTGCTGAGCACTGGACTGTGTGTGTGTTTGCCAAGTATTGCACTCCGAATGCTCTCAGAGAGTGCACTGTTAACAGCCTCCAACTCTTCAGTGAGGCCGTCTAGTTCCAGCCCATCCTGCAGCTCCTTCAGGAGACCTAGGAACACTGCACAGAGGTGAGGGTGGGACCACAGGTGAGGGCCAGACCACGTGATGTGATACTTACCTGCATCCTTCACCACCTGCAACTTGGCTACCCTAATCCACACAGCCACAGCTTGAGCTATTCTTCTCTTTCTAGTTTTAGCCACTTCCTGAAAGCAAATTACGTTAATAATACAACAATTACTATAGTTTCTACTAATGGACGGACCTCTCCCTCTTCCTCCTCCCCTTCCTCTGGCTTCCTGTGGCGATATCTCTTCAGGAGCCCAGTGCAAAGGGCGTCCATACTTAGGAAGGCTGGATGGGTCAGGAAGAAGTCATAGGCAAAACTGTTGTCCTGAGAGACATCGATGTCGGAGGTGATCAGGTGATCCAACATACATTCTGGAGTGCCACGCACGACTGTATAGCTGGGGAACGTAGGCAATATTGTAGTAGACCCCCAGACCCCTAGAGTAAAGATGGCTGACTGACCTCCCAACACTCTCTCTCTGGAGGTGCATGACCTCACGACCTCTGTTCATGACCTTCATTGTGGAGGACTCCACAGACAGGAGAATACGTCGGAAGTCCTCTCGGTCAATCTTTAAGAAGAAGCAGTTGTACTCTCTTGTTCTGATGGAGGCACTCCTCTCCCCCTCAGTCAGCAGCGACAGCTTCCCAAAGTCGTCGCCCTCATGGAGAGTACACACTACCCCTTTACCCTGGGGGGCCATGATTTTAGCAATGGGGGTCACAGATTGCATACCACACGAGAAGTGCATGTCTTACCTTTATGATGACATTGACTGATCCCTTCAGTACAACGTACCAGGAATCCCCCTTCTCTCCTTGGTGGAACACTGCATGTTAGAGAGGGGGGGAGAGAGAGGGGGGGAGAGAGGGGGGGGGAGAGAGAGGGGGGGGAGAGAGAGGGGGGGAGAGAGAGGGGGAGGAGAGAGGGGGGGAGAGGGGGGGGGAGAGAGGGGGGAGAAAGAGGGGGGTGAGAGGAGCTATAGTTCGTGTTAGCCAATGACATACAGTATTGTCCAGGCTTGGCATGGTGCTGTAACTTGACACACGCAGCAACCTCTCTCTTTACCTACACCAGCAGGAGTACATGAGATAATCATCATAAGACTAACGACAGGGGTTACTCACAGCACTGGTTAGATGACGCAATGCTCGTACATTCAATAACTCCTCATAGATCATGTTCTTGTCTTCGTCAGTCCGCTCAGATGGGCTGTGGAGAGAGAAGGGGGGGGGGAGGGGGGGAGGGGGGGAGGGGAGGGGGAGGGAGGTAATCATGGTCACAACAGTTGTATGGTGGTCCTCACTCCTTGCCGAGTGTAGCCAGGATGAGCACCTCGGGGCAGAGTCGGGAGATAGTGTCGAAGCATTCCTCCAGGAGAGAGCTAATGGAGGCACGGGAACCTCGAGACTCAAGTCCTATTGAACTGGACGACCTGTGGGGTATTTATAGTAACATGATTACATATCAATGATATAATGCTATTCTAGCCACAGACCTGGGTCTCCCATTGCTAACGAGAGAATCAGTGCTTGAGAGGGGGCGTTTCCGGGGGGTGGGGGAGGGGGCTGGGGATCCTGAGGGAGACGAATTTTTACTGAAGGAAAAGAGACCCTTCAGCTGCTGCAAGCGGCCCCCAGAGGGTGGGGTACTAAATTCAGAGGGGGGTCGCGGTGTGTCACAAAACCGATAGAAAAGTTGAGGGTCATCCAAGAATGGATGGACCTTGTGACCTTTGGAAAGGAAGAAATGTTCACACACACACACACACACACACACACACACACACACACACACACACACACACACACACACACACACACACACACACACACACACACGTACAGTGCTGCAGGACCCCCTCCAGCAGTAGAGCCTGCCACATTTGAGTAACCTGCAGTCGTGTACGAGGAACTGAAGATTGGTCGATCACCCAATCCACAAGACCACGCCCACTACAACACTTCTTGTAAGTGTACATATTAATCCTGTGATCACTGTAAAGTGGAGGTGAGTGTGTGAGTGGCTTGGACTGTAAGAGAAGTCACCACTTACCTAATGAGGCCTGGGAAATGATTGGAGATGATCTCATATACTGTAGCCCCTGCAAGGGCCAGCTCTGATTGAGGGGGCACATCTCCATCATCTGCCTTTATCTCACCATCCACCTCATCCATTCCTCCACCTGCACATCACACACACACATGCACCCAACATACTCCTCCTGTCACCTCATCACCCACTGACCTGCATGAGGATGGAGGAGGTTCTCCATCACATCCTTGTGTGTCTGGTGGAAGGGAAGAGGTGAGGAATGGGGGAGGTCAAGGGGGGAGGGGACACACACACCTGGTATATGCGGCGGATGTTCTCTGCCTCCACATAGAGGAGCTCACAGTAGTCCTTAGTCACAACCATAGTCTGTCTGTTGAACATGAGGAGAGTGAATGAGGAGGGGGGGGGAGCAGGGGGGTGGGGGGCTAACCTGGTGTCTTCAAACACTACATTCTCTCCAAAGGAGTCCCCACTCTGCAGCTGACATATGAGAGAGGTCTGGGGGGAGGGAGTGTGTGTTATCACACCACACATCAGCAGCCCTTCCCAGGAAGAATGATATGCAGCCATAAAAATGGCACACCTATAACCTGGGGCTTCCAATGTCACCACCCCCAGCCCTACTTCCTTGGTGCACAGGATACCTCCTAACCTTCTGCCTGTCTTGAGGGTCCACATGCAGCATTTCAAGAGTGCCTGAGACCACCACATACCAGTACATACCACTCTCTCCAGGACGAAACACTGCAGAATGACAGTATCAGTGCATGAAACACTGCAGAATGACAGTATCAGTGCATGAAACACTGCAGAATAACAGTATCAGTGAATGAAACACTGCAGAGTGACAGTACCAGTGCATGAAACACTGCAGAATAACAGTACCAGTGCATGAAACACTGCAGAATAACAGTACCAGTGCATGAAACACTGCCGAGTGACAGTATCAGTGCATGAAACACTGCAGAATAACAGAAACACTTGAAGAATATCTTTCAGTAGGTTAGGGTACAACAACAATAGCAATGCATTAAAGGAAGGCTCCATTGCCTTGGCATAGCAGCTTGTCATAACACACGCTACTAGCTGCCGCCTACTGCCCATCACCATATTGACTAGCTAGCCAACAGGGGACATGTGTACATCCAAATATGGAGAAGTAATGACAGAGTTGCAACAGAATGCTGATTTTTCAACTACACAGTCTCCTGCCAAATGAAGAGGTGAGGAGGGGGCTGAGGTGGTGGAGGAGCAATGAGTAGCCAATTTAGTAGGCCATATAAGGAGTGGACTTGTGTGTTAATAAATGCAGCTGTTTTCTGAATTCTGTCATTGGGGGGTCTCCATATGAGGAGGGAGGTATTGCTTGCCTCCATATGAGGACTGAAGCAATTCCTTAGTGACCAAAACACACAGCCTCTGAAATGGCCATCAGCCCATAATAGTCACACTCCATTAGCTGGCTACATTGCTACTCAAGGTGGAGCCACTAGCACTAGCAGTGGAGAACGTGAACAATATTAATGAACTAACATGTATGTAAGTGGCTAGGCCTGAGCTGACATGCCAAATCTTCCATACAGAGAACAATGACAACAACACAAACAGAAAATTAATAAATTTGTACTCTATGTGGTTGGAGGGAGCTGTGCCAGGCAGTGTGTACAGAGCTATTAATTCATCTCTTATTCCCTTGTGTACACTAGTTGGGGGGACAGTAGGGGGACAGTGGGGGACAGTAGGGAGACAGATGGGGAGATATGGTATAGCTCACATGTTGTATTGGCGAGGTAGGTGTCATAGAGGATGACTCGACTTAGCTCCTGCAGCACAGCCTCAGGGTACCTCTCAAACACAACCATTGTCTGGAGGGAGGAGAGGAGCGGGAGGGGATTAGACAATAGTCACGTGAACCACATGGAGGGCTAGACAGCCGACTGGCTAGGTCACGGACTGTTGTGGCAGCAGAAGACCCTCGTATGTACAGGGCCACCTCTAACCTTTATCCGTGACATGATAATATCCAGATCTGCCTCAGAGCGCCACGTAGGCCTGCAGTAGGGGACAGACGCCACAAGTATAAATACCTACCGTCCCTGCTAGAGCCACAGAGAAGGCTCACCTCTTCCCCAGGCACGTCACCCAGTGCCAGGCGCCGTCCATTCTCCACACGTACAAGCAATGCAAGACTCAATCTCCTAAGTTCTCCGTCTCTGTCTGAAGTGGACTAGCTATGAAGTAAACGGTTAGGCTAATGTCAACGTGTTATTATTTCTGCATAGCACACGCCCACATGTTTAACCACACGTAATTAGTATGACGTCATTTCCTGCAAAGCTAGCTTGTTCTGTTGGTACAGTTGATAGTATTGGGAGGCTAGATGGAGGAATGGCTCCTCAACACATTGATGATCTTTCTGTGTGTGTGTGTGTGTGTGTGTGTGTGTGTGTGTGTGTGTGTGTGTGTGTGTGTGTGTGTGTGTGTGTGTGTGTGTGTGTGTGTGTGTGTGTGTGTGTGTGTGTGTGTGGATGAAGAGAGGAAATGAAATAATAGAGGAGAGTAGCTTACAGCAGAGGTCTCAAAGTAGTGCAAGTCTTTGCTGGCAGCTAGCTCCCTTCCTCTCTCCTCAGACACTTCTCTTCTCTGAGTGAGATCGGTCTTGCAGGCTACGAGCACTCCTGCACATGACACTCCACTCCACAGACCGACCAGTACAGGTGGCCAGTGATACCTGGCAGTTGAGTCTCTACAGCTGGTTTCTGTGCCCTCACTCTCTCTAGCCACTTCACACAGCTGTCCAAGGTCTGTTCCTTACTGACATCAAATGCCACCACCACCAGTCCTGGGTTGTCCCACTGGAGAGAGTGTGTGTAGTGACTGAGACTTGGAATAGTCAATGGACTCACATATTCTGGCACATAGTCAGCAAACACCTCCTTCCCTGGAGAGTCATGGATGTACATCTCCTGCACAGGACCACATACCTCAACAGCCATACAGAGGAAGGCTGACCTACCACAACAGTGTCTGTGTCAGGGATGGGAAGGGACTTCACCAGTATATCAACTCCTGTGGTCTACACAGAGGTACAGGGACAATGTGCACGCGGTATTGAGTGGGAGAGTACCATATGGTAGCTCTTTGGGAACTTGGCGCCATCACTGATGAAGTTTTGAACTAGAGCACTCTTTCCCACTGCCGCGTCGCCTGCAATACGAGGAGGCTACAGTACGTGAAGCAGGATAAGGTCGCGTGTCTTACCGACGACCACGCACTTGGCTCTCAGCACTACAGGCATTGGCTAGACTGTTATCTTTATCGTCATGGAAACACGCGAATGTTACGTCACCTCAATAGAGTTACGTAATAAGTTATCATCCAACCTACTATATGACTGATATGAACGGGCCCTATATAGCTACCAGTGATTTAGTCCACAAAGTGCACTATTCTATGAGATCTTCTTGGGATGACCAGTGACTCTGAGTTCTCCACTGTCACTTCGTGTGGAGTGCCACGGAACTCGTAGCGGACTCGAAGGTACTTGGTCTCCCCTACACAAGGGTCGTAGAACCCTGGAATACTGGCTTTATTGTCCTCCCGAAGAATGAGCTTGGAATCAACAACTAGGCACTGGAGAGGGACGTGGACATCGATGACTTTAGGAAACCCCACCCCATCCCCTCCTGGGTCCAGGTCAAACAGCTTCCCGTACCATGCCTCCACTATGACAAGTCCCTGTCTTGCCCGCTCAGTGGCCAGCACTCGCTCCACTGTCTCTGTCATCAGCTCAATGGCTGCCTCGGCCTCTCTCTTTCTCTCCATCATCTCTCGAGCCTTCTCAGCTCTCTTCTCGGCCACCTCCTTCTGCCGCTGATGACGCAGGAGAGGCGCTATAGCTAGTACTTTAAAACCTCCAAACAAGAGAAGTGGCACAGTTGTGGCATAAAACACAGCCGCAAGAGAAGCAAACCTCGAGAGTAGAATGCTTGTGGAGAAGCTCATGCCGGCTCTGATGAACCTGATGGTGAGATGGACACCCTCACTGCCTACGGATACTCTCCCTCCGAGTCTGGTCTGTTTAGTAATCTCATTCTCTACTCCATAGAACACAGCCATCCCAGCAGTCCCTGCCTTCACCCCTCCCTGGAAGAAGTAGCTGTTCTCTGGATTGTACTGCAGTCTCATCTCCACTTGAGACCCCTCAAACCCAACCTCCACGTCAGCAACAGCATTCAGAGTACTAGACAACCTGTGGACGATCTGTGTGCCTACTGCATTGCCAGAGTCTTTCACAGAGAGGCTAGCTGAAGTGGCGTCCGTCAGGCGACGAGTGGCCCTGCCATTCAGGCTCACCAGCGGCCCCAGGGGGGTCAAAGTACAGTGGCTATTGGTAGTGAGGTACATGACCTCACTGACACTGTGGTAGGTCTCGAGCCCCACTGCAGGCAGGCTACCAAGAAGGGTGTTCACCTTAAACCAGTTCTGATTCGATAGCATATACATTAAGGACAGCTGTAAGCCCCCCATAAGGAAGTGTGGGGTACCGACCAGCGTCCCTCCAACTGATGAGAAGGCTGAACTAGTGACCTTGGCATCCACAGACTGGGAGGCAGTGACTTTGGTCAGGGAGATCGCTGGTTGGTGCGGGGACACCTTTCCATCCACTAGAGGAGCTGCGTTAACCTTCATCTGGAAAGTAGCCTGGGGATTGGATTCTTGGATGTAAGTTCTCTCTTCCCACAGCTTCTTCAGTTTCTCATACTCCTCCAGGAGCTCTGTGGGGAGTGTGGTTCTCTCAATGACAGCCTTGTCTCCCTCCACTCCCTTCTTCCCACTGCGGTCATAGATGGACCTGGTACGGGTATCGCTCAGTACACGGTAGGCCTCCTGGATGCGATGGAAGAATACGCTGGCACTCTGCTGCTTGTGCGGCTCCTGGTGCCTGCATGAGCGAGAGAGAAGGAGAGGGAGAGGGAGTAAGGAATGGAGGGGGGAACGAAAGAGAGAGGATTCAAACAGAGTACGGAAACTTTACACTTATACCCATACCGATCTGGATGATAAACGCGACATAGCCGGCGATATGCTGAGCGGATCTCTTCCTGCGTTGCCTTCAGATCCACGTTCAGGAGAGTGTAGTATTCATGCTGGTCTTCCCGCTCCAGCTCGGCCAGTTCTCGTTCCAATTCCTGGTCTTCACGAGTAGTGGACGACATGATCGCTGGGCAGGTGCTCTCCTATTAGGATTGCTGTGCACTAACTAGAATAGAGACTTGATCTTCATGAAGTTTTGAATATTGGATCCTACAATCATGTACAGAACCGTTTACCTGGTAGGTCATGTCTAACCAGTTCTACTGTGAACGAAGGAAGTGAGGCGCAGGGTGTCGCTAAGGAACATTTGTTTGGTTGCCAGGTGGTATTTAATTAGAAAATGGCGAACCCAAGGCGACAATGGGGAAGAGAACACGACAGTCCCTTCCAGCGTGGACCAGTGAAGGTGACAGTCTCTCGTACATTTAGTCTCCGTCTGCCCTCACTACTGCCCCACTGTAGGCACGGCCCCGTAAGGCAGCGGAAGACTATAGCTACCACCTACTAATGCTACAAGAGAGAAACAGGTGAGGAGCCGCGTGTGGTGGGAGGTTGGTGGCTCAGCCTGTGGCGTCTTCATAGGCTGCTGAGGAAGCTGTGCCAGAAGGACCCCAAGGAAGAAGCTTTGGAAAGGAAGGAGCAAGGCTTCTCTCTCTACCTCAATGGAGCCAACATGGCACCTCGCAGAGTGCAGTATCCACAGCACAGGGGCTGTACTGTACAGACATCCAAGACTAGGAGATCCTCAAGAACAGCAGGTTAGTGGATGTACTCCTGTCCACTCCATTCATCACTATATATACATGTACACAGGTAGTCCCCTCAGGACTGATGTGAGAGGTGACAATCTACCAGAGGAGCAGTAGGTCCTCAACTACATGCATCCTATCACCCTCTCTCTCTCTCTCTCTCTCTCTCTCTCTCTCTCTCTCTCTCTCTAGAGAGGTGCGGTCAAAGACTGCTCCATCTAAACGCAAGAGTTGGAGTCACAGTACAGTTGAGGTCAAGACACAGAATGGCCCTACAGTGCCTGTTGCTGCTCCTGGTCAGTGGCACTCAATGTAGGGGACCTTAGTAGAGGGGGCCTTAATGCAGGGGACCTTAGGTCTTAATGCAGGGGACCTTAATGGAGGGGGGCCTTAGTGTAGGGAGCCTTCACTGAGAACTATTTTGTAATTTCAACAGGTATCTTTAGTGGTTGCTATGATGATGACTTTGAGTCTAGTGCTGCGGAGGATGGTGGTTTGGGGGAGAGTGGGGAGGGTGTGGAGAGTGAAAGGGAGGGGGATAGAGGGGGGAGTGGGGAGGGTGTGGAGAGTGAAAGGGAGGGGGATAGAGGGGAGAGTGAGGAGGAGGTGGAGAGTGAAAGGGAGGGGGATAGAGGGGAGACTGGGGAGGGTGTGGAGAGTGAAAAGGAGGGGGAGAGTGGGGAAGAGGATGTCTACAGCCCTAGTAATGAGGAGAGCCTCCACACCTCACACTCTACTATATCAGTCAACCAGGTATGGTTATGGTCGTGGTCATTTCATCTTTATAATGTATGGTGTGGCTACAGGACTCCTTGTCTGAGAGCAATGGCGAGCTGGAGGAGGGGGAGGGGGAAGAGGAGGTGCTCACAGTAGATGGTTCATCACAGCTCAGTACAATAATGGCAACCCAATCACTTCAATCCTCCCCTCCCACCACCCACCATCCCACACCTGATAGAGAGGAGACCACATTGGCAGCTGCTACTTCTGGGAACATTCTAACAGCCATCACAGAGAGAGTAAAGAGACTAGACTCCAGGTAGACTGCATGATATTCTGTCTGGCTCTACCTTCGTGTGACTGTCATGTATTATGACAGAGAACAAAAGGAACTTCTAGAACTGTTAAACAGCCAAGGTCCACCCCTCCCTCCCCTGCTGTCGGCCACTCCACAACTGCCTAGCCACTCCCCTAGCCACTCCCCCAACTGGCTGAGGCCTGACATGACCACTGGTTAGTGGTATGGATGGTATATGTACAGTGATCCTCCCCTTTCCCCCTCCCCCCTCCCCCCTCCCCCCTCAGGTACCGCTATAGCTGGTCATGTGCAGAGTAGAGCAAGTGACCGTCCTATGAGCACTTGGTTGACAGGGTTGCGAGGTGATATGATGAGGGATACTAATGAGTTTGCCCCTAGAACTACAGCCACTAATGAAATTAGAGAGCAGCCCACTGCTGATAGACCCAGTGGTCGTACCAGTTGTCTTCGTGGTAGTCTCCTAGGACAACCCTCTGGTTACCCTCCCTCTGGAGTGATGGAGAATACAGGGCAAGGAGGATTAAGACCTCATCCCACTACCCGCCCAGCCAGTGATAGGCTCACTGGTCTGCGAAGGATCATGGCCAGTCAAAAAGGGACAGACAAAGAGGCATCTGGTACACAACCCTCCAGTGCACCAGATCTCTGTCGTCCTGAACCCAGACCAGATACAGCTGTCCTGGCTCAGGGACACCGACCTCTGAGGGTGGGGTCTCACCTAGTCCCCCTTCCAAGTATTGCCACAGAGAAGGAGAGAGAAGAGTTTGACATTCCTGTCCTGCCCAAGGGGCAGCAGCTAGTGCTGAGTCTCCTGACCACATGGGGGGACCAGTACTACGTAGGGCTCACTGGGATAGAGATATTCACATCATCTGGTGAGAGAGCCAGCATCAGAGAGGTAGGTACATACCTTCTCTATCATCCCAACAGATAGAGTGTCCACTGTCCTTAGATCTCAGCTGATCCTCCTGATATTAATATTCTTCCTGAGTATTCCGGAGACCCACGTGTGGTTACTAATCTCCTAGATGGAGTGAATCAGACCAGGGACGACCTCCACATGTGGCTAACCCCCTTCACCCCCTCCCACCCTCACACCATCACCATCACCTTCACTACTATCATATCACTTGCACTGCTCAGGATATGGGTCGGTGGTCACCTACCATCATATGTGTGGTTGAGTGTGGCTTGTTCTGTAGAACTACAACAAGTCTCATGTTCATTCTTATCGCGGAGTACGGGACATGGAGATATGGCTGGACAATGTGCTGATATTCAAGGGAGAAGTTAGCAGGTGAGCCACTCTCACAGGACATGATTGATGATAGTTTGAACTGGACATGACATCTACAGGGCCAGTGGGGGTGCCGAAAACTTTGGAGAGGTCAGAGTTCACTTTGGAGACCTGTACATGTCAAACCAATTCCCCCCCTCCCCTCCCCCTCCCTCTCCTCCCTCCCTCCCTCACAGATGATTCTGTTCACCACAGATGAAGAGATACTCTCAAGAGTTGGTCACCATGACGACTATTTCCAGACCTATTCCTATGGAGACTTTACAGATACTGAAGATAACAGAGAAGTGTGCCTGCCCAACATGGAGGTGGGGACAGAGGATGAGGGAGAAGGAGAGGAGGAGAGGGAGGGGGTGGGGGAGGAAGGACAAGCTGACCACACTGAACTTTACTGACAAAGCTGTGACATTTCAAATAATTCCTGCACTATACATATAAATCAAGGTGTCTCTCTTCATCTGTTTCATTGTGTCACTGAAGAACTTGAATGTAATCATATTCCATGTCATGAGGTCTGTCCTTGTACTCCAACTGGTCAATGACATAGCTACCACTGATGTCATTTGTGGTGTGGTGTGGTACTGAGTGGCCCACTGTGGCCCGATATGCCACATTGAGGGTCATGTGACTGTTGTAGGCAATGTTACCAGCCACAGCTATTGATGTGTCGTAGACTTCATTGTAAGCTGATAGACCAGTGCTGTCATGAGTGTCAGTATCTGCTGTATTGGGACTTGTGGGTGAATCTGGGTAGCCCCTGCTATTAACTAGGTGATTATTTTTAGCTCTAAGCCCAGACTTTGTTCGGGATCTTTGAAAGCACACCAGCAGTAGAACGACAGCTGTCAGTATTGCCACGGCAACCACTCCCCCCAGACTGCCTCCCACCACAGCCCCTAGAGGAAAGTCTGCAGTTGTCTTGTCTGTACTGGGGGGAGGAGTCGGAGAGGTTGGACTGGAGGGAGGAGTCAAAGAGGGAACTGAAGTGCTTGACACATCTGAAAGAGAACGATAATATATGTGTTAAAACCCTTCCAGTCATCAATTCCTCATGACTGCCTTACTTAATAATAGAAATTGTGGGACTATCAGAGGTAACAGTGTTCTGGTCTGGTCTTCTGCTTCCCATGTAGCTCTCCATTCAGGGAAGAACAGAGGCTCTGTACCACGTAATAGTGCCAGAGATACCTGACTGAGGTGTGCTGGAGGCTGGGAAATACCTATGACATCGCCTGCTTCAACCACCATGGGAGGGTCTAGAATATATCTGTACACATTGTAGCTGTCTGCCTTCTCAAAATGCACTGGAAAATAAGATGTGGAGTAAACCTGGTAAAATCCCAGCTCTGGGTATGGCATAGGTCTCCATATCTCAATGTGTGGCAGCTGGGTGTTCTCAGAGCTGAGGGGTGCACTCAGAGCAGCAAACTCCCACCCAGTGACAATCCCTGCACTGGTAAATCCAACATCTGGGAAGAGGTAGCTCTGATTTGAGGCATACGAGATGTCTCCTATTAGTTCAGCCAGTGCTAGCAGCTCTGACTTGTCCAGGAAGCCTTGAAGGCAGCCACCGTTACACCCAGGGTCACAAACTGGACAAGACAGTGTAAACATGTGCCATAAATGTCAATTATTTAAAAACCATAGCAAATCATCCAATTTATAAATACCTTTTTGGTCATTGTATGTATTATTGCACTCATCTCTCACCTACTGTGGCAGTCACTAAAGGAGTAGTGCACCTACTCAGTGAGGTATCAGCACACAGCGGGGCAACTAGAATGCCCGCCTCCAGAGATGTCTGAGTAGTGTCGGAGAAAGTGACAAAGTTCCACTGGTCAGACCTAACATAGTGAAATGTTGTCACTGAGAATTGGTCAGAGGTGTTGGGAGGCTGGTAGAGGCCAAAGAAATCTCCAGACTCAAACCTCATGAAGCTACCAATGACTTCATACACATTTTGAGCTGTTGGGATGAGAGTGTCTCTTGTTACATTAACATAGTCCTGCTTCTGATACTCTCCATCTGTTAGCCGCCAGATCTGTAGCTCTGGGGAGGGATCAGAATCTTTCTCTCCTATCTGTACAGCCACAGTCCAGCTTATGACATAGCCTCCACAGCTGAAGATGGGTCGTGGTGCTGGCAAGAAGAGTCTCAACTCAGTTGGCTGCATTGGCTCTACATCTGTACTGAGGTACTGGCTGCTAGCGACCCTCATGATATCAGATAGAGTCAGAATACCATGAACACACCCAGGAGGGTTCACATAGCCATCTGTATGTACAATGACAACTGAAACCCAGCCCTCTTCTCTCTAATATTTATTCCATACCTGATGATGTGAATTTCACTGCAATGAGAGGGTAGTCATTGTCATCCAATGGGACAATACAGGAGCCATTGGAGTATGGCTGAGGGCCACCTCCCTCCTGGTAGTAGAGGCTGACATAGCTCTGACTTGCAGGTGATTGCCTTATGCCCATCACCCAGCCCTCCATCACATCTATAGGGGATGTTGAGATATCAAATTCATATTTCTTCAGGTTTACTATTCTAGTTCCACGGACAATTGGACGTTGCCTGTTATCTACTGTCTCCTCAAGGACTAGTCTGTATTGTGTGCAGACATCTTCATCAGGAGGAGATGATGGTGGGTCAGGAGGTTCCCCAGTTGGGGAAGATATTAGCTGCCACAGTTGGAGGTACACTCCTGGGCCCATGAGGTGAGGGGGTGCATTCTCTTGACCCAGCAGAGTAATACCAGTGATATGTCCCTGACAGCTGAAGTTGAAGTCTGGGAATATCCTGGTCTGGTTGTGGTGGGTTGTTAGACTGTGCAGCTGGGAAGCTCTGGCTGTCAGGAGTCCCTTGTCAGGGAATCCACTGACTCCATTAGGACTAGTAGCTGCATACCAAGGAGCAAGGACTTGCTACTCTGCATGCTAAGTTTATCACCATGTATATTCTATCTGTAAGGACTACATACCTATGGTATGATATGTGAGGTTCAGCAGGAGGAGAATACAAGACAACACGCCAGCTGACAGCATCACGGCTGCATCAACCGTCTCAGTTGAAGCTAAACTAGTGTGACAGGATTGATTGGAAGGCAGTATATATTAGTCTTGTTTATGGTAAACATGTGGTAATTTAATTGGCCTTATGCACGTAAGGCTCTGGCATGTATACACAAGGCTTCCAGTGACTGTGCAGATGTTGTCTCTCCATATCAAATTGTATAGCTACAGAGATATATATAGTACTTCCCTGTCACATGATAGTGGTTAATTAGTCGATGTGTGCAAAAAAATCTGCAAAAATTTTAATTAACAATGTAGGCGAGGATGGGAGGAGTTGTGAGCTGACGTCAGCATGTCTGAGGCTGAGGGCTCCGGATCTCACCCTCTGTTGCTAGAACTGAAAGGTGAATGGCAACAGCTGCCACGCTGTCCACTGTTAGCTGTAAGCTCACTGATCTCTCTCCTTGGCAGGTGCGCTGCATCGCCTGAAGACCTCGGAGCAGCCCATACGAGACGGCCACAACCACCTCATTCCATTTTGCGAGACTCTGGAGTTGGTCTTCCGTAATGGACTGAAACGTAACGGGAGCATGTGTGCCGCTGACCTACTGTGTGTGTGGTATTTGTCCACTGCAGAGCCTAACTCGTGGTTTGGTCTCAACAAACAGGACTACTGGTCCTGGATAGAGCCTCTACAGGACTACTACTTCAACGAGAAGTATGTACTCCCCTGCCTTCAATGTCTGGTAATCTCTCTCTCTCTCTCTCTCACACACACACACACACACACACACACACAGACAGAATCCTATCTTGAGAGAAGTGGTCCATGACATATCTACCTCACTACATGTAAGCATACACCCCCCTTCCCCCTCTCCCTCCCCCTCTCCCTCTCTCCCTCCCCTCCTCCTCTCCCTCTCTCAATCCATCCTGCCTCTTGTGTGACAGATTAGGTCATTACAAGGAAAGGGACGCTGCTTCCTGAGAGCAGCTCTGTGTAAGAAATTGATCTCTGTTCCATTTGAGCACTTGGTCAAGAACAGTCGTCTCACTAATGTACGTATGTTGTAACCAGTGCTCAATCTGCCATTCTCCATTCTCCATTCTCCATACTGCAGTACTGGTACCAAGAGAACTCCATTGTGGCTAATCCAGCTCTGAGGAGTAAGTCCCTGTAATTACTTCCCCATCTTCTCAAGGTCACATCCCCTCTACAGAAATCCTGATGACCATCTTGTTTGATGTGACAGAGATTGATTTTAAGTTGCAAGTCCAGTGCTCTGCCTTCCTCGATGAGACATGGATTATCCCTGTAAGTGATAGGATGGGTTAATTCTGTAAGTGTCCTGTGAGGATGGGGGTATCCCTGTAAATGTCCTGTGAGGATGGGGGTATCCCTGTACAAGTGATATGGTTATTCCCATAAATGACTGTCGTTATTCCCACATGTAAACAGGTCTTTGTACCTCACAAGCTGCCTCCTATTAAAACCCTGGACATTAAAGTGGGGTAAGCAGCTGTTAGAAGCTCCTGTACCCCCACTGGTCCTGGTGTCTGTTGTGCAGGTACTGCTCTGGTAGAGCTATTGTGGTGGATATAGAGAGGGGGTGTTTGGCAGAGAAGGTGGAGTGAGGGGTGCCATATAAGGTGTTGTAGTAATGTGTATTGTTCTCCCTACTCAGGCTGGAGTGGAGGTGGGAGACTGCCTGGTGGAGGTGTGTGGGGAGGCAGTGTACCAGATGCAGCATCAGAAGGTACAGCAACGGCTATTGTATCCCTCATTTTGGGAGTTCTGGTTTCCTCCACAGTTGAAGCAGAAGCTGCTCACCAGGCAGGTGGACACCACTGACATTGTGGTAGTAAAGGTCAGCTATAAAGACAGGAGTAGAGAGAGTTTTACCTCTTACAATGGATATCTCTCCTCAGAGGTTACTTCCCGATGGCTGCCTGTTTTACCCTCTCTTCTCACGTAAACTTCAGTTGGACTCCTCCAGTTCCCCTAAATCTCCCAAGTCCCCCAAGTCCCCTAAGTCCCCCAAGTCCCCTAAGTCCCCCAAGTCTCCCTCACAGACTATATTCCCTCTACCTCCTCCCTTCTCCCCCTCACACCCACACACGGAGTACCACGCTGCCTTTCTTGGAAGAAGTGACCATCTGACTGAGCTACCAAGCCAGTCACTTATTGATGACGTCATTTCTAGAGTGTTAACCACACCTACTGACCCTTGTGACCTTGTTATCAGGGTGGGGTCATCGGAAGTGACCCTACTAGCAAACAAAAAGACCGAGGTTCTTGGGGAATTCCCCTACAGCTCTCTGGGTGGGTGTGGTCAAGGCAGCACTCATCAGACTTGTTTCATTATTGTATCTGTTCATATGGCAACTGGCCAAACCAGATTTAACTGTTTTGTGTGTGAAGCTGTGTCTTTTGAACTGGCAAATTTTATATGTGGGCACATAGCTCAAGGATTTGGTGGAGAAAAGACATAAAAGTATTATTTATTGAGAGATATATTTATTGATAATAAATGTTTGAGATAAGTGACAAAACGGACGTAGACTATGTAGACAAAATGAAAAAATATTGGCAGCGGTGGGATTCGAACCCACGCCATCGAAATGACTGGTGCCTTAAACCAGCGCCTTAGACCGCTCGGCCACGCTACCATCCGCCAGCAAAGAGGCAGAATATCTAGTCTTATTGTAGCGCTGCAATGGCTGTGATCTTCACGAGACGTCCACTCAACTTACGAGCTCTTTTGTCAGTCGAGAGTGGTCCAGCTGTGTGTAGCAGATGTAAGAGGCGGCTGCCTATACGGGTGGGTTCTGTAGAGGCTAATGTGTACCATGACACACGACATGTTAGCTACCTATCCAATCATATATCTCTAGTTGTGCTCAGGTACCTCTGACCCAACTGGGGAAGAACTGGACACATTTGAGGGACCTATTCCGAGAGGTCAGAGTTCAAATATCCAGCCCCACCCCCTTTTCATCCTCTAATTTTGCAGAAAAGCTAAATATTTCTTTCAGCAAGAGCAGTGGCCCCGGAGGCCAGAATGTGAACAAATGTGAGTTGCAATGTACCCCTGACCACTCAGCCTCATCCCATGAGGTTTGTTGTAGTGAGTACCAAGGCTGAGGTGAGGTTCCACGTGAGTTCAGCGGACTGGCTACCTCAGAGGGTTAAAGATCGACTGCATACGATGGTAGGGGCTGGCCACACACACACACACACACACACACACACACACACACACACTGTTCCATCTGGTCCCACAGTTCAAGTCACGACTAACCAAGGAAGGGGACCTGATAGTGACATGCCAGGTACATCGCTCTCAGCGTCGCAATCTTGAGACGGCAGTTGATAAGTTGGAAGAGATGATCCAGGAGGCCTCCGAGGTACCTCGCAGTCCCTCCAACCTCACTATTGCCAGAATTAAGACACTGTAAGTACTGCTGTAATAACAACAGTACTAGCTGCTCTAGTCCTGATGAGTATTTGGGACAGCCCACAGTACCATTAGGTGTCCTAATTAGAGGGGTTCCCCATTTGCTATTCTCAGGAAGAAGAAAGCTCAACAGAGGAAGAGAGCAGAAAAGAAATATCATTCGCAGAAAAAGCAAGAGCGGAACTTTATGGACTTGGACTAAGAACAATCATATCATCATCAACATCATATTTGGTTCTCTAATGTAGGCATGTGGGGGTGGAGTCAGAGTATGTTGTGGGGGTGGAGTCAGGGGTGGAGTCAGGGGTGGAGTCAGAGTATGTCGGGATGGGCATACACGGGGAGATGATAGTGGTTGTAGTGGAGATAGCGATGGAGGAGCTGTTGGAGGGATGGCTTCACAGAGGAGGAGGAGAAGTCAGACAGAAGCTGCTCCTTGTGGTCTTCCAGAGATACCTAGAAGGAGGGAGGTTAACTGGCAGGGAGTCCCTTCCTTCTCAGGTGGACTCACCGTCTGCTGCTCCTTGAGAAGGTCCCTCACCTTCTGCTCCACTGACATATCATCTCCCTCCTGAGGCAGGAGGACAGTACTGTACACAACTCCCTCAGAATACTAAATCTAGTCCAGTGGTCTACCAACAAACACACTGAGACAGTGGGTGACATTGGACCTCACTTACCACTGGCTGACTGAGCAGTTCCTTCACCTCCTCTCTGAGGTCTGGGAATCGATCGTGAAACACAGCACAAGCCCACGGCTCACGGAAATACCTGAGAAGAATGAGAGGGACATCTCATCCACTATGTCAGTGATGACGATACTTACATGAAGAAGTCAGAGATAAGACCTTCCTCATAGCGAGAGAGCACGTTGTTCAGGTACTTCTCATGTAGGTTGTAGAGACACAAGTAGTTGGAGGTCTCAAAGGCCTGTGGTGACAGGGGGTAGTGGTGATGGCTACCTACTAGGTGGGCGGGGCCCCTCACCTGATGGCTGAGGACTGTGATGGTCTGTACTCTGCTGTATTGGTTGATGTGCAGTCTGAAGTATCCACTGTCAGCGTCAGTCACCAGCTCCTTCCCCTGCAGCACACACCACACACTCATCACATGACATGTCTCAGTACTGGTCAGAACATACATAGCTGGTGTGCCTCATGAGAGAGTCCAGCCTCTCTCCAAGGTTGGGCTTCTCCACATGAAGGTAGTGTAGTCCACCTGAAGTATGGAGGAACACCTGATGTGGTATGTGGGAGAGGGGGAGGGGGGGAGGGGGGGAGGGGGGGGGGAGGGGTCATACCTGGTAGAATGGTGTGGACAGATTTGGGCTGGGTGTAAGAGGGAAGGAGGTGAGGGTCAGAGTTGACGTCAGTCTCCAAAGAGGGTTGTGATGTGAGGTCCAACTGGGACAGAAGGGAGGCTGCAAGCTGCCAGAAGTGAAGGGGTTATTCTCTAAATATACTAACACAGCTACCACTCTCTACCTTCTGTCCAACTTCCTTAGAGTTAAAGTTAGCAGGAGTCCTATACATGTACACATATCAACAGTGCATGTGTGGTAAGCCACGCCCCCTGACCTCACCATTGATCGGCATAGTACTGCCGTGAGAACTTGGCCATGGGCCCTGCTGCCAGAATGGCTGAGTCATTGGTGTGGTAGTGGCTGTCTACCACTAGCCTCTTGTCAAACACCAAACAGGCATCATTTAGAGCTGGATGAATAATTCATGACCACTCACTACTACCCAACACTTCATGTGATTACCTGTGAACACCCGGGGACTGACTTGTCTGTCCTCCATACACACAAGAGCCTGCAGGTCAACCACACCCCCTAACATACCTCACCAGACACTACACTGTGTGTGTGTGTGTGTGTGTGTGTGTGTGTGTGTGTGTGTGTGTGTGTGTGTGTACCTGACACTCAATTAAGACTGACTCCTCCTCCTTCACTAGACATGCCCCCCCCTCCTGTATGCCGGAGAGGGTGTGGCCAAGGAGTAGCACAACACCAGTTTCTTCCAGTGACCTTTGAACTCTTTGCTCCACTGTTGGATTATTGAAGCAGGTTGGGGGGTGGGGCTGAGCAAAGGTAATAAATTCAGGGGCTACCCCACTGACGAGGAGAGAGTGGAGTGCAGTGTAGGCCTCGAGGCTACAGCCATAGAGCAAGATGCAGTCTGGAGGGGATGGAGGGGCAGTGAAGGGAGGGGAGGGGAGGAGAGGGGGAAGAAGGGAAGGGAGGGAGGGAGAGGGGAAGGATTGTCACCTTTTGAGTCCAGGGATTTCTCTGCCCATTCAGCAACTTCCAGGCCCTCATTAGCATCATAAATGAGAGGGATCTCCCCACACTGCTCCACTATTGGAGGAGGTGTGAATTGCAGTCCAGTACACAGAATGAGATGGTCGTATGGGACAACTCCCTCCTCCCCCTCCCCCTCCCCCTCCCCCTCCCCATCCCCCTCTTCCTCCCTCCATACTACCACCTCCTTCTCCTCCCTGCAGCAATTAGTGTAATCTGACACACACACACACACACACACACACACACACACACACACACACACACACACACACACACACACACACACACACACACACACACACACACACACACACACACACACACACACACACACACACACACACACACACACACACACACACACACACACACACACACACACACAGTAGGTATGTAACTGTCATACCTTCTGATGGCCACCATACTGGCATGTACAACATGTAGCCACGCCCCCAGCCCCATCTGGGAGAGGGATGAAGGCCAGTAACAACAACTGGAGGGAGGGAGGGAGGAAAGGGAGATGCTGTACACGTCACGTAGATCTCAGACTGTATACACATACTTGTTTGGCAGGTGGAGGGCTGAGGATGAAGGTAGGCCATTAGGGGACACCAGCAGTAGGTTGTTGAAGGCCAAGTGAGGACTGAACACCAGAGCCTCCAGCAGGGAGAGAGACGTGTCAGATGATCCAACCACTACCACACGAGAGTTGATCACAGTCTGTGGGGAGAGGGAGAGGCCTGTCCCTCATGTACTGAGGTATGACAGTGGGTATACCTTTGGTTCAAGGGTCAGTTTCCTGTTGATGTGGTAGAGGGTAAATGGCTGGTCTCTCTTGACTGTGACCTGTGGCAGAGGCTGGTTCACTCCCAGCACCTCCTGCTGGGGGTAGACTATCTGACGACGACTCCTGGGGGGAGGGGGAGGGAGAGAGGGAAGAGGGAGAGAGGGAGAGAGGGGAGGAGGGAAAGAGGGAGGATGGATTCTTCTCCCAGAGCCCTGAGACGTAAGTGAGGCCTTACTCACCTGACAGGTACCATCTCAGCCAGTGCTGAGGTGATGGTGTGGGGTTTGTGAGGGTGTGCAGGTGGGAGGAGTGAGGGGTGAAGGGGGTAGTAAAGGCATGTCACATGACACTGTCTCATCACTTCCTGAGAGGTTATAATCCAGTCATCCTCCCTCACCTCCACACTAACCACCTACAGTACCTTCATGAAGTGTTTGGTGAGGGGAGAGAAGGCAGGAGACAGGACAAGATGATGGAGCCTGCCGTGTTCCTCTGGTCTGTGATGACTCAGGTACACAAAGTCCTCAACATTGTAATGGGAGTAGAGGTACAGCAGCTCCTGAGGGGGAGGGGTCACGTCTTACTGACAGTGTAGGGATAGTTCACTGACCTCTTCTCTTCTTATCACTGCCACGCCCACAATCTGGTTGGCACATTCGGCTACCATGGCCGAGAGGGGTGTGGCACCCTCCTTCACTCCGTCCCTCCCTCCTTCTACACTCCTCACCACATCACCCATCACACAATCACTGCCCTCCAGACCACACACTAACTCCTTCACTCCAGGGAGGTCAGACACCACAGCTGGCCGGACCAAAAAGGAGCTATACAGAATGAGTGTATGGAGGAATGGGGAATGAATTTATGGCAGAATGAAGGGTATACTCACTGCAGTAGAGAACATTTGTGGAGGACATAGAGCTCTTGTGGCAGTGTACAGTGGACACGTGGAGGTACTCTCTACGTGGAGAGGGGGAGGAGTGACGAGTGAGGGTGTGAGTAGGGGGATAGGGTGACAGTGTGCTGTACCATGAAGTTGGAGAGGAGGGGAAACACAGGGATAGTGTGAGGTAGAGAGAGCAGACAGAAGTCATGATCCTGGGAACAGACACACAGAGTATCACTACATCTACTGATGTGTGTGTGTGTGTGTGTGTGTGTGTGTGTGTGTGTGTGTGTGTGTGTGTGTGACTTACAGGGAAGGCCTGGAACACTGCCTCCAGCAGGTCCACAGACCTGGCAGAGAGAGAGAGACAGCACATGTAACTCCATGAGAGGGAGAGAGAGAAAACATTACCTCATCTCATATTGATCATGAATGGCAAATAGCTGTACAGCCACTGCATTGGACTGGCCCGCCAGCCTGTGAGCTCTCTCATTCGTCTTCCCTCCTGTCACACTGGAGGGAGAGAGGGTGAGGGAGGAGGAGAAGAGAGCATAGAGTAGCTTACCTCTTTTCTGGTTTAGTGGGTGGAGCTAGCCCCTCCCCTTCTCCTCCGCTCTGGGACCTGTCCATATTAGTACTGGACAGGCCATCATCGTATCCAGAGCCTGATTGGTTGGGTCTGGCTGGAGATGTAGATGATGTAGCCTTCATGGCTGACTGGGACACATGGGCCTCAGCTAGCTTGGCCTCGGGTGGTGACATTGTGGTCTTGGAGTCAGCCACAGTGGTCTTGGAGTCAGCCACTTTGGTCTTGGAGTCAGTGGCAGTGGTCTTGGAGTCAGCCACTTTGGTCTTGGAGTCAGTGGCAGTGGTCTTGGAGTCAGCCACTTTGGTCTTGGAGGCAGTGACAGCAGTCCTGGATTGGGTGAGTGTGGATGCCTTGGTATGAGAAGTGGTGGCCAGCTTGCTCTTGGACTGAGTGAGGCGGGACTTGGAGCTGGTCATCTGGGCAATCTGGGCCAGTCGTGTTAGGGAGGAAGAGGAGAGCTTGTCCTGCGAGCCTGAGGAGACCACACCCCCAGATTGAGGCTGGGGAGCAGAGTCAGGAGCTGGGTCTGCTGGGTTAGTAGCATCTGCTATACTGCAGTGGACAGAGGTACTACACCTCACACAGGGGACAGAGGTACTACACCTCACACACAGTGGACAGCCCCCACACACAGGGGACAGAGGTACTACACCTCACACAGTGGACAGAGGTACTACACCTCACACACAGGGGACAGAGGTACTACACCTCACACACAGGGGACAGGTATTACACCTCACACACAGTGGACTGCTGTATGTCCGTACCTTGTGGATGAGCCTTGGAGGTGCTCACTGGTGGCAATGCTCTGTACAGAGTGAGATACTAGGCCGGACTCTGTGGGGGCTGTAGGAGAGGGGCAACAACAGAGTGAGTAACTTCCTTGCAAGTCTCAGAGATGTGTGTATGTACCTTGGTCCAGAGGAGCAGGGTGCCTGAGGTCGTGGTAAGCCTCCAGCTGAAAGCAGGAGGACAGCACCCTCAGGTCTACCTTAGTGGTCACACTAATGAATCCCACAGCATGTCCTCCGACCTGACAAGACAAGGGTGGTGAGACCGTGCAGTGGGTTACATCAGTCTGTACCTCAGCAACAAATGTCTTGTGGTCACAGTCCTGAGACTCAATCAGCTCAGCCAGGAAGTAGTCACCTGGCAAGAGAAGCTGACAATACCTTGGCTCTTTATTTCTACACTAGCAGAGCTGACCGTAGTCTGTGGTGATGTCATGGGCATACTGCCTAAATATGGGCATAAGATCATCTGTGTCTTCAACTCTAGGAAGGGAAGAAGGAGGTAGGAGAGAAAGGTGTACCATGGGACAGGTGTACCTGGCAGGTCTGACGTGGAGTACAGGAAAGTGTTGGTGGCGGTGAGTGACGTAGGCCAAGTGGGAGGGGCTACGTCCCTCTATCACTGGCCAGGCTGAGAAGTGGGTCTGTAGAGCTGACCCTGTGGGAACACCTTCATACACGTGAGTTAGCTGTGCCTGCCTCATCTGACAGACCTAGTCCAGCAGCTGAGGCTGTTGTTAGTATGATGTACTGTAGCACTGGGACTGCCACAAAGGCAATGCTGTGGAGGTACATTGACACACACCATACACTACATGTGGCTCCTGTGACCCAGGCTGGGTGCACTCACCGGAGAGTTTCAGTAATGGCGGCTTGGTGGAAACCTTCTTTGGCCACAAACAGATGTAAAAAGAGAGAGTTCATTGGCTGGAAATGATGTGAAGAAAAGAGTTGGGTTTGTAAGTGAGAGAGGGAGAGAGAGGATGAAGGCTTACTGATGCCCTGACTTCATCAGTGAAGTTCTCTCCTGTCCACTGCTCCCAATGAGCTTGGTCCACTGTCCCCACACTGGGGTAGTCCAGTAGTGAGACATGAGCCAGTATCTCTCCACTTTCAGAGCTCACCAGGCTGATGCCCAGGTTGGCTCGCTCTCTATACCACACAAAGCAACACAACAACTGATTGATGGTGCTATCACACCGCTCACATGATGTATTCTACATTGATTCTGCCAAATACAGTTTCTGTGCGTCGCTGCACGAGACTAGCGATGCCCGAGGCGTCCACAGACTCCGTCCTACGGGCGAAGAAGTCCTCCGTCTCCAGCTCACCCATCTTGTATTTCAGACAGACGTGTTACCATAGTAACCCCGGTCCAAAGGTCATCAACCTATACACGTGTCCCAAATAAAGCCCATGATGGCTGCTAGTTGGGGGTCGGGTTGGGGCGTGTTACGCACTCTGCAAGAGAGAATTATCTGTTCAGGTGAGTCGATTTCGTAATATTCTTGCCTCTAATGTCCGTGTACAGGTGTTAGCGGTGTGAGATGGGCCTCCAAGAAGGCGGCAGGTAGCACTCGCAACGGGAGGAAGTCGGCCGGCAGGAGACTGGGAATAAAGAGTGGTGATGGTGAGTGTGTTGACTGCAGTTAACATACTGTGCAGTGTATCTTCTGCTCTGTAGGGAAGAGTGTTATTCCAGGTAATATCATTGTTAGGCAAAGAGGAACAGCTTTCCATCCTGGAGCCAATGTACGTAAGGTGTTACCGAATTGCTGGCTGTCTCCCTCAGCAGTGTGCTTTGATACAGGTGGGAATAGCTAGAGACCACACCCTCTTTTCTCTGGTGGAGGGTAGAGTTCAGTTCAGTCGTGTTGCCCGACGCCCTCTGCCCCCTCAGAAGGGAAGAAAGTGGATCAAGAAGCCATGGAGGAAATTTGCCAATGTAGTTTCCACTGAACAGCCCAAGCAGTTTGTGTTGTTAGATGTGATCCAGCCTCCTGTGACTGTAACACAGTTTTCATAGCATTTCAAGTCACTACTCACTGATCTGTGTTGGAGGTCAAAGGGCACATTAGATCTATAGGCGGCGCCAAATGAATTCAAATCCGTGTGCAGGCAGTGGCAAGCGAATGGCGGCAGAGCAAGACGCAGTGTCCACGATGCAGCCCCGGCCATTGGAAGAAGGTGCACTATACACAGTACAGGAGCGCCTGGGTACGTTTCAAGTGGCACATTGTAACTGGCCTTTCGACAGCGGTCCCTGTACGCCTCTGAAAATGGCGGAGGCTGGGTTCTATTTCTGTGGGACTGACCAGGCGCCTGACTGGGTACGCTGCGTGGTCTGTCATCACGACATGGAGGGATGGGAAGCCACGGACGAGCCTCGGTTAGTTCATCTCCCTCTGCTACTCCCGTCTCCATGTATCCTCCCCTCGCAGTGCTGAGCACAGGAAACACCAACCCAGCTGCGCCTTTCTGAAGATAAAGGATCCCTACAGGATTACAGTGGAGAATGTGATAGACTTGGAAAAGAAGGCATTAGAACGATACACGGTAGGCCCCAGACAGTTCCTCAGGTCATGAGGTACTACTTGTCACGTTTTATTGCAGCAAATGCAGAAAAAGGAGCTACAGAGGGATATTGATTCAGCAATAGAGGGAATGAGAGACCAGCTGGTGAAGACTGTAGGAACAGCAGTTGAGCAAGACAGCTAGAACTGCATTATCATCTACACTTTCATTCATTGTTTATCTCTTGTCAACTGTATGTACCTCAGGCAATATATAGATTGTAAGAATGTAAATTGGAAAGGATAAAAAGTTATAAGTGAATGAGTGTGTGTGGTGTGTGTTATGAGTGTGTGTGTGTGTGTGTGTGTGTGTGTGTGTGTGTGTGGTGTGTGTTCTGGTGCAAATGTCAGTGCATGTCCTCGTAGCAGAGCTGTCTGCCTATGGTGAGTTCACAGCCTCTGATCGGAGTGGTCTTTGTGGGTGAGGGAGAGGTGGAGGAGAGCTGGACCTTGTCTGGCAACTTGTAACATGTTCTACACACAGCCATGTACTGTCTGCCCCACCAATCACCTCCACCTGCAGGTAATGTGACGTGGTATTACCAGAGAACATGCAAGACAATTCCATTCTCTAACCTCTTTCTCAGTTCCCAACCTCTTGGTGAAGGCAGCGTCATTGAAGCATATCATACACACAGCCTTTAGCTTGATGACGCTCTCGGCCATGGGGACCAGGTTCAGGATGGGGCCAAATGGCTGCCTCTGGAATGTCCCGTCCAATGCAGCCACAATGACTGTCTTACCACTGTTAGCCATCTCCTCACAGAACTCCACAATATCAGGGAACTATAGAGAGGAGGGGGGGGGAGATGACAGAGCTGCCGCAGTAGAGCGATTGGAGACTCACAAATTGGCCCTCGTCAATTCCAATAACTCCATATTTCTTTGCCATGTTCTTCATTGTGGACAACTCAGTTGCTGACACGGCCGATGTCACTTGCCTACACACAGCCAGCCACACATGCACAGTGAGAGGTGTCTCTGTTCCACACGGATGCTTAACCAACGCCAGTTGATCAACCAGATGCCCAGTTGAAAAACCAGGTTAAGCATCCATGTGGAACATCTAGCTGAGTAGAACTGACCTGTCGTGAGTGGACACTCCATTTTGGTCATAGCGGACATCTTTGGCATACTTGATCATGAGACAGGCATGGTTGGCAACCTGGAACCTCTTCATACGTCTGATCAGCTCCGTCCTAACATATAGCAGAGGGATACATACCCTAGGCAGTGGTTGAGAACTTTGACTTACGATTTTCCTGAGAACATGGGCCCAAGGATTAGCTGCAATGGAGGAACACAAACTAACATTCTAATTGATACACACCAATAGCTCGCTGTGATAAATGGACAAGCTCAAACAAGGCGCTCTCACCTGAACGTGACCTCTGCTTTTTCCAATTGCGCCAGTAGCAGCGTAAGACATCATTTTCCCCCTCGGTTGTCTCGTACATGCAACGAACAAGAAGACCACTTGAACCGCTACACTTTACAGTACTCTGTATACAGTTTGATTCCCGCGGCTAAAGTTTGAGCGCCAAAATTTTTTGATTAAAATGACCAATCAAATTGACGTTGCCATGTGACCCTTTCATAGTAAACACACTCTAATAACTGCGCACTGCTATAGACATAATGAGCGAGGAAGAGGCAGCCCCTGTCTCTGATACAGCATCGGGCGAACCGTCAGACCAAACTACCACAGTACAACAGGAGGATGAACGACAGCCACAAGATGAACAGCAGGCACAAGATGAAGCTGCAAATGAACAAGGTAAAAATAACTACGTGTAGATAGCTAACTCACATAACATTATTTTTAGGGGAGAGTTTGGAGCAGCAAGAAGAGCAAGTAGGGGAGAGTGTAGTAGAAGAAAGAAATGGTGTGAAGGATAGTGAGGGAGAGGGAGGGAAGGAAGAGGAGGAGGGAGAGAAGGAGGAGGGAAGGAAGGAGGAAGAGAAGGAGGAGGGAGAGAAGAATGAGGGAGTGAAGGATGTGGAAGAGGGAAAGGAGGCAGATAGCCAACAGAGAGCTGCTTCTGAAGGTGGAATTGCAGAAGAACCAGCACCTGAGGAGTCTACTATCACAACTGAAGAACAAACAGTTAGTTTCTGTTGGAGACAAAGGTTTGTGTTAGTAGGACTACCTGACAAGTGGTATCTTCTACAGAGTGATGGGGAGAAGGGAGGTGGTGATGAGGTGATTGACCAAGGAGGAAGTGAGGGTGGGAGGGGAGAGGATGGAGACAAAGAGGCTGAAGGTGAAGGGAGAGAACATGAAGTTGTGATGGGAGAAGCCAGCACAGTAGAGGAGACACCAACATCTGAGGTAGGTACCCTGACTATTAGAGATAATTAGGTAATGTTACATCACATCCAGCAGGTGGATGGTGGTGAAGGTGATGTAGCTGTGACATCATTGCCTGATGACAGGCTAGTATCTGCCAGTAAAATTCAGCCATCACCACTTGAGAACATTACAGAGGAAGATGAGGACATGGAGGAGGACATTGTCGACAGAGCAGAGCTCCTCACAAGGTGCAAGGTGAGTTAGTCTATCTTCATGTGGCTGGATATGCCTGGCTGCTGTCTGCAGGAGACTCTCCATGAGCAGTCCAGACTGAGGAATGAGAACTTACAGCTGCAGAACAAGATAGCCGAGTACCTCACATACAAGAAGGTATCGATGACTCCACCAACCTCTGGTAGGCAGTGTGAACATGTAGTTCACTGTGTACAGGTGGAGGAGAAGTTAGACCCGGGGAGAAATGTTACTGACCAAGAGAAACGCTACCTTCAGTGCATGAGTCAGTCCCTGTGCATGTGGTCTGAGAAAGACCTATGGCTCCTCTGCCTCTCCAGGTGCCCTTGACCAGCTGGAAGTTGAATTGGAGCAGGTGAAGGCTGACTGGTCGAGTAGAGTGGAGGAAATGAGAGCACTGTGTGACAGCAAGCAGAGGGAAGTGGAGCAAGAACAGTGAGTCAGTCCCAAACACCAGCACACAACCCAGCTCTGACAGTACCTGGTCGTGTATGTGGTATCCAAGTGATGTTGTGGATCTGTGGTGCAGGTTTGACTTCCTGAAGTACCAGAGAGAAGGGGCCTCAGAGGCAGTGGACAGTCGGAGTGGTCGTAAGCTGTCCTCCACAGATATCTCCAAGATGCAGTCGGTACAGGAGACCAAGGACCAGGCAGTGCTCCAGGTCTGGACACCAGTAGGTACCATCACTACAGTATGCCCACCTCTGTGCTTACCTGCAGGCCAGGCTGGAGAACATCAAACTTACCAACAAGATAGAGAGACTGAAGGCTCTGCTAAAACAGAAGGTACAAAAACTCCTTGTAGTCTACGTCTCATGACTGTCACCTCATCAGGAGGAGCTTGCCGAGGGGCTGCACATGATCGACTTTGAGCAGCTAAAGATCAGTAATGTAGACTTAGGGGAGAAGGTGGAGGAGAGAAATGAGGACATCACCAAACTGACGGGGAAGGTCCGGGCCACAGTGGAAGTCCTCACTCATGTCAAAGAAAAACTGCACTTCCTCCAGGTATCACTTTGACACACACACATACACACACACACACACACACACACACACACACACACACACACACACACACACACACACACACACACACACACACACACTGTATCCTGTACTGTGTTAGGATGAGAATGAGAAGAAGAAAGATCATCTGGAGCTGTTGGACTCTGAGCTAGCAAAGGTGAGTTGCAATCTTCCCATCACACTATGAACCCTCACCCTCCCTTCCTCCAGAGGAGGGATGTGTTGACTAGACTGAAGCAGGTTAGAGACTCCTTGAGACTGGACAACCAGCGGCTCAGACAGAGAGGAGGCCTCGTCTGCCACTCTGGTCTCCTCAGAGACTTTGAGGACAGGCAGGACCAAGTTGGTTCATGACCAGTAGTACTAGCATTGCTTTTAGTGTTTGTTCCCTACAGAATACTGAGCTACAGAGCAGGTTGGATGGACTTAAGAGCCAGCACACTCAGACCAGCATGCAGTGTGCAGGTTTGCGCAGGAAGATAGAGAACGCCAGACTTCTTCACCACCACCTACACTAGCTGATAATACTGGCTGTATATTTCACAGGCACTCACTTCTCATCTGCATAGCCCCACAGTAAACCTTTCTCTGTATACATCATATTATGATAAATACGTATAAAGATGACATGAATTTCAAATTTACAAAAACTACAAGTCTCATGTGTCGAGATTGGATTTGTAGAGCAATCATTGACACACGAGGAGAACACAACCTGCTGTTAGTCTGCCTGAACTGACTGTATGATACAACACACACTGAGAGAGACATAGAGGAGGGAGAGGGAGAGAGACAGAGGGCTACAAGTCACTGGTGTGGGGCTGCGGCCTCCCGGGAGGGGGTGGGGAATTGGGTGGAGTCAGCTGTGAAGGAGAGGGAGGTAATGGTCACATTAGTGATGACTATGTACCAGGTTCCATACCCTCAGCTCTGTGTAGTGGTGTGGAATATGGACAGTGCCTCCACCATGTTCCACTACCAGATAGCCCCTCTTCTGGGAGCGGCCCAGACAGCACACCTCCTCCCCAGCCTACAGCAGAGGACACACTCCCTGACAGACCCCACCTGATGTAGAGAGAGACTCACCTCAAGTAGGCATGGCCCGGCCTCTGGATACTGACACCTCATTGTCCTCCACTGGGGGAAGCCGATCTTGTAGTTCCCTACAATGGAGTAGTTCCTGACGCTGTAGGCCTGAGTCCCATTCTGCTTCACCTCTTCTGGAGCTCCACTACACACAGACAGACACTGTCAACACCCACGAACACACACACTATGTGATGTTTGCTCACATGAGCTGTGTGTGTGCCTGTCCCTGGAGTTTGGCTTGACGCAAGGAGAACTTGAGCTGGGGCCAGTGACGACAGCACAGGAACATCCTCACAGCTGCTTGGATCTTGACAGCCGCCCGATGCAGACTCTCTCTCCTCAGCCCCTCAATGTACTGGTAGAGCTCCTCACTGGACAGAGAGAGAGAGAGAGCCAGGGACACTGTACGCCACAGCACCACCTCTCCCACTCACGTCATGAAGACTTGGCTTTTCCCCAGTGCATAGCTATCTTCTGTCATATCTTTGTCTGCGAGCACCTCCAGCAGGCCAGCCAGTAGCACCTACAGAGCACACACACACACGTAGCATGATGAGGAGTCAACTTCTTTACCAGTCTGACTAACCTCAGCTCGCTCTCTGGGTCTCTTGTGCTGTACAGTACTGACCACTGCACTGGTGGCCAGCATACAATATCGCTCAGTGAACTCATCAAATGCCAAACAGTGAGTGTATGCTGTAGAATGATGACATCATGATTACATCACCACATTGTTGGTATTGTTCACTAACCGCATTGCATGAAGTCAACAGTTTCAAAGACAGCCATGTGCTGGATCTGTTGACCTACGACCTCCTTGTCAAAGTGTCCAGCAGTCTGACTGGCATTGGATCTAATGCAGTGTACATGGTAGGGCCGAGCCTTCAGTAGACCAGCCAGACTGTCCTGAAGGTTGCCTTGGAAGTCCTGTACATACGTTGTGGGGGATTTATTCTCAGGGCTCCTGTGAGGAAGTCCATTGGATGAGGTGGGGGAGGGGGAGAGGGGGGAGGGGGGAGGGGGGAGGGGGAGAGGGGGGAGGGAGAGGAGGAGGGAGGGGGGAGGGGAGAGGGGAGAGGGGTGAGAGGTAGAGGGGAGAGGGGGAGAGGGAGATGGAGGAAAACTCACGAGGCCTGTTGGAGGTAGGCAGGAGTGATCCTACACATCTGACCACGAGGAAACCCGTCCCCTGTAGTGAGAGTCACACTGTCAGATCATGTGACTAGTCATGTGACCAACTCACCTTGTGGGTCTCTGTTCAGTTCCACTGCAAACAAGTGAGCCACAAACCCAAACTTGCAATCCTGGGAAAACAGATGGAGAAAGATGGAGAGAGATGATGAAAAACAGCACTGCCATCCCATAATCCCTCTACATATGTTGATCAGTGATGCTAAACCACATTAGATAGTAGCAGAACATAGTAACAAACACATCAGAGGGAAGAGGTTAATAAGTAAATATCAAGAAACAGATGTGTTGACATTATTGTGGTCAGCTGACTGGTGGAATGTACATGTGTCGTGTGTGTGTGTAGTCCTCTAGATGTGGGCAGAACATACCTTGCTGTTGAATGTGGCCACGATGTCATCAGCCAGAGTGTCTGCATTGGCATTGAGGAGACTGTATGTGTCGTATATGACAGTACCGGAGAAGTGGCGAATGGCAAATGTTGAGGAGGAGCCAGCTGGAGGGATGAATCTGGGGAGGGAGGGAGGGTGGGAGAGAGTAAGGGAAGAGGAGAGAGGGAGATGAACACAACCTGTTGTTTGACTTGAACTTCTGCCGCATCCTCACACGGATATCTTCAGAGGAGACACGCGGAGAGAGGGTCTCGGCATTTAGCATCTCCAGTATCCCCGAGTCCTAGGGAGAGGACACTCACTGCAACTGTGGAGAGACAGCTGTATGAAGGGAGTACCTGCCCACCGATGAGCTCCAGGCATGGAGAGCAGTCGTAGAGGTCACTCTGGAACATTGGATCAACCCCCTCCTTCCTGGAGAACAGGAGAGGGAGGGAGGAGCAGGAGGAGGACTGTGTCAACAGATCACAGTCTCAATGTGTAATCAAGCGTATGTGTGTGTTCTGTGATACGGTGTGTGTGTGTGTGGTTGTGTGTGTGTGTGGTGTGTGACCTACGTGCACTGTGAGATGGCTGAGGTGAAGACAGACTGTGTATAGTGATGTTGCAGCCGTTCGGCTGTCCAGTTGATACACAGCTGTTCCAGAGAGTTCACCTGTAAATGGAGACAGCCTTCACTGGACTGAGTACTACACCGAGTGCTACCTGATCTTGTAAACATATGAAAGGTAACACTTAGTGAGCACGTCGGTGACATCCGATCACCTCCAGCAGACCTCACACACAGACACAAACACACTGCACATGCCAACATGCCTATAGTGCCTAAATTTACATTTCTAGAGCTCCGTGTCAAATTTCATGGCCAATATGCTCCCTCCAGACCCTCACCTCCCTCCAGACTGACCCTCACCTCCCTCCAGACCGACCCTCACCTCGCAGTTCTCAAAACCAAACATGTCCACCACATGAAGCACGTTCGTGTCTTGGGAGGGGGTGTGGTGACTGTTAGCCCCACCCCCATGACTCTTCTGCGACACCCCTCGAAGCAGTGTGTTGATCCTCCTCATGATAGCCACCACTGTCCTGATGTACAAACCCTTAGCAAGAGCATCACGTGCACCATTTGCCTGTAAGGAAATGTAGGACACTACACTAAGTACATGGCTACATGAGAAGTACATATTTTGAACACAATAACAAGCAGTGGGGTGTGTCTCCGGCCTATCAGCTACAGATGGTACATGTGTTTTGCTGTTGGTGTACAGGATATAAACAATAGATAAGATGTCCACTTGTAACTGGACCACTTGTGAGTAAACACACAACACATTGCAAGTCAGTAAATATGATATGTATGTACCATTTGTATAACAATATTAGCTACCCCCACACTCCATGACCTATGACCCCAGCCTGCCTGAAGATTATCGCCTCACATATAGTGGGACATGTCGTATTCATTAACAGTGGGTGTGGCTTACAGCAGCCGCTGAGCAAGGGGACTGGACAGCTGGCCCTCTGTTGGAGCGGTATGTTCTCAGCGTGAGGCCTCTCTGCAGTGCCGTTGGCTGAACCCCCAGTAATGTGGCCACTGAACACAGCTCTACACCAAGATAGTGACACATACATATGGTTGTGTGTCTTCCAATGAGAGAGAGAGAGAGAGAGAGAGAGAGAGAGAGAGAGAGAGAGAGAGAGAGAGAGAGAGAGAGAGAGAGAGAGAGAGAGACTGACCGTCGCTGCCTTGCAGCTGGAGTTCCTGGTTCTTGGCCTCGTAGAACAGTGTGTTGCCTAGTAACAGGATGGCAGACAGCACCTTCAGGACATCAGTGAGGGGAATCCCCAACTGGGCCAGACTGGACTGCAGACACAATTGGGAATGGAACAGAGACAGTAGTCAGGCATCACTCAGTCACCCACAGCAGTAGGCGGAGATAGGGGCAGGAGGAAAAAAAAGGTCAAACTCAGTTCTAATCATAACTGGTGTCTGGAGGAGACTTGGCAGTATGTAATGATGTGTTCATTCATTGCCAAGTTCCCAGCCATGGACACAGTGGTGAGAGAACGTCTTCCCAGCAGAGTTGGCCTGTACCCTCCCTCCCGCTCCTCTCCCCCTCTTTTTTCCCTCCCTCCATAGAGATGTATCTGATATTACCCATCACACCAACACCCATTGTCTGATGTGCAGGAGTACACCCACAATTCAGACTAAGACCAGTAGGCAGAAGCTAAGGGGAGGACCCTGGCAATTTGTACATATACAATACCTACCAGGTCTTCACTAGAGCAGGACTTGAGCAGTTACATGTAAATATCATTAGTGACATCATTCTGACCTTCCATGCTTCAAAGTGGCTTTGTAGTTGAGGGACTGTCTCAGAAGGCTCCATTCCTTGAGACAAGTAGTGTAGAGTACGAACATCGTGGTAGTTGATCTGATATTTGGCTGCAAGTGGAACAGAATACCATAAGTTGACTGATGTGTGTGGGGATAGTGGGAGAAGATACTCACAGCGTTCCTCTGGAGACAGCCCAGCCAGCATCTGGTAGAAGATGTGGTAGTTCTGTTCATTGACACTGGGGCTCACTAGACGAGTCTGGCAGAGTGAACGGAGAGAGGAGAGAGAGAGAGAGTACAGTCCATTGGATTGAGGTGAAGGGAGAGCGGTACCTGGTCAAGAAAGAAGCAGTTCATTTTGACTTTGGTGATCTTCCTACCCCGGATGGCAAAGTCGACAATCCTACCCTGCAACCAGAGACACAAGAGAACTGTCCTCCATTACCGACACACATTATGAGTACAAGTAGTCCTCACAATTCTGGAAGAGTCCTTGTTCTGCTCAGTGCAGGCAGTACCCAACACCTTCAGGACTACGTTAGACACTTGCCAATACTGCAGGAATGATGTCATTATTAATACAGTCTCCATAACAACAAATGAGACCACACCTTTCTGATGTCTTGCAGCAATCAGTTCTCTGTGTCTTTTGGAACATCTTGATCAGCAATTGATCAGCTGTAAAGGAACTTACCACTGCCACAACTTCCACTGTGTAAACACATTACATGTGTGTGTAAAACTGCTTTCATCTCTTTACTACGGCCACCACAAGCTGCCCAATGCTGACACTAACACACAGTCAGCATTATACCACTCAGCCCAGTACACACATCAAACTATGATACTTCCTCTACAGACTTCATCATATGGACTAGTTCTGCTATAACCAGCCCACTCATGCATGGGTAATGGTCCTTGACTGTCATAGAAGTCCTACACTATGTCAAATGCAGCGAGAGAGAGAGAGAGAGAGAGAGAGAGAGAGAGAGAGAGAGAGAGAGAGAGAGAGAGAGAGAGAGAGAGAAGAGAGAGAGAGAGAGAGAGAGAGACAGAGAGAGAGAGAGCGAGAGAGAGAGAGAGAGAGAGAGAGAGA